>RDRW01000024.1:692500-1095872 GCA_007896445.1 Puccinia hordei | reverse complement strand
TTCAGCATAAGCAAAACAACTGTTAAGGATAAAAGGAAAGAAAAGGGAAAGGGAAGAAGTATTGATCTTTGATTTATCTTTGAATTGGATAATTGAGGCTCTTATTAATTATAATCAACAACTGGAAAGGTTGGAAAGCTGTGCCGAAGTCTTTGGAAAAAAATGCAACAGCCTTTCTTCACAATGGAAAAATGGGATGAACGTGGGAAGGCAGAGTCTAATCAGCCCAGCTTTTTAGACTATGTGTTATGGTCTGATCTGTGGAGAGGAAGGCTCTGGGGTTCTGGGGTTTCTGGGGTTTCGGGATCCTATAATGTAGATTGCAGGATGAGGAAGAGATGTGGATCCCCGTCCTGACAGACTATATAGTGGCCTGTCTGTGACATGTACGTGCTAGACTATCTACATGTGGTGCGGGCTTTGGTGCGGGGCAGGCCCGCAAATACAGCTCATGACATTATCCCCCTTTTAATGCTAAATCCTCCACTCATTCGCCGATCAAGAAAAAAAGAAAAAAATTCCACCTCTTATCAATTTTGTTCCTCACTTCCTTCTCCGCCTCCGCCGATGAGTAGTTCCCGCATTCAGAAATCTTGAATTAAATCCCGCTACCAGTTCCTCACAATTCTTCAAGTTTCCCGCCGGTTCCCATGAGTTGTCTTCTTTCCAAATCCCTTCCAGCTGACAGGTCGGTATTGGGTCTTCCCGCGTCGTCTTCTACAGTCTAGTACCTCTTCGACTTCCCACTCATCCCCGCCGTCTGCTGTAATTGGTTCTGGGTCTTCCCTCCGTCGTTCCGCAATTTCGTCGGGTCTGTGTTTGCGGAGTATTGATACGTGAAATACGGGGTGTACCCCCCGCATGGATATAGGGAGTGTTAGCTTATACGCGGATCTTGAGATTCTTTTACAGATAGAGAAAGGTCCCAGCCATCTATGTTCCAATTTTGGGCTGGGGCGGGTCGTTGAAATGTTGCGTCCGTCTAGCCATACTTCGTCCCCTACGTCCCATTCCGGCGTTTCCCTTGTTTTCTTGTCAAATGGGCCTTTCATTGTTTCTTGCGCCTCTTCTAAGCAATGCTTGAGTTCTCCTTGGACCTCCGCAAGTTTGCGGAGTCGTTCCTCTACTGCGGGGATGCATTGTTCTGTTGAGGGGGTTCCGCTACATGCCGGGTTGAATCCGTAGTTGGCTTTGAACGGGGAGGGAAACTCCTGTCGATGTGTGGTCGTTGTTGTTGTAAGCAAATTCGGCCATTGGGAGGAGTGGGGCCCAATCGTTCTGTTGGTAGCAAACAAAGTGCCACAGGTATTGCTCAACTGCTTTGTTGGCAATTTCGGATTGTCCATCTGTCCTTGGGTGGTACGCTGTGGATGGCTGTAGTCTAATCCCCATGCGGGAGCTCAATTCACGTGTGATTTGGGAGATAAAAAATACTTCCCCGGTCTGAGACAATTGTCTTGGGGGTTCCATGGAGTTTCCATACGTGTTCTGCCATCAGTTCCGCTAGTTGCTCCGCGTTCATGGTTTTCTTGCATGGGATGAAGTGGGTCATCTTGGTCAGTCGGTCACTACTGTTAGTATGCTGTCACTCAAGCGGGATTCAGGGAGATCAGTGATCAAATCATAGCTAATGTCCGTCCATGGGCCTGCGGGGATCGGGGAGGGTTCTAATGTTCCGAATGGCCGTCGAGTGCTAGATTTGACTCTTTGGCATGAATCACAGCCGTCTACGTACTGGTGACAAATCTCTTCATTCCATTCACACAAAAACTTCTCCGTACTAATGCCCAACGTGTGGGATCTGCCTGGGTGGCTGCGGACTTTGTGTCGTGTCGACTTTTGAGGATCATCGTCCGCAATGCCGAGTCCGCTGGTACCACTATCCGTCCCTTGTCATAGAGTACCCCCATCGGCTTCCGCATACCTGTTGTGGTCCCCTGTTGGTTTTCTGTAACAGCTTAATCCAGTCAGCCAATTTTGGGTCATGTGGGGTCAGTTCTCTAATCCTGGCAATGATTTCGGCGTCAGACAACACTAGGTCGTCCGTTCACGCATCTTCCAAGTCAGTCCCCATCACGTCCACCTCAAACCAATGTTCCCCGTCATCCATTTGAATCAATTCGTCCAGAAACCAGCTGTCCAATTCCGCACATTCCGCAAGCTCCTCAAACGTCCTCTCTGTGATGTTACCTGGCTTCAAAAGCTGACCAAAGGTCAGCTTTTCTCCTGGTGCTGGGGCGAGGTCCGGTCTGCGGGATAGGGTGTTGGGTTTTGTCGATTGGCATCCTGGTCGGAATATGATCTCGAAGTCAAAACATCCCATGGTCTCCGCCCATCGTGCCTGTCTTCTCGTGAGCTGCTTGGTTGTCATGAAGCTTTCCAAATTACGGTGATCTGTGTATACAATTGCTTTCAAGCGGTGTGGGTTCCCCTCCAGGTATTGCCGCCACTCTTTGAAGGCAGCCACAATAGCCAGTAAATCTTTGTCAAAGATCTCATAGTTGCGTTCCGCCTGTACAAGGGATCGGGATAGGTAAGCTACTGGGTGAAGTTCCTGGTCCTTGGTGCAAACCTGGGACAGTACCGCGCCAAGCGCGAAATCGGAGCAATCACATTCAAGGACAAACGGTTTGTACGGGTCCGCAATTTTCAGGATCGGAGCGGATGTGAAGGCGGTTTTGAGGGATTCAAACGCGGAGTTGCACTTGGCATCCCACACGAAGGGGGTTTCTACTCTTTTCAGGTTGTGGAGCGGTCTGGTCTTTCCTGAGAAATGGTCGATGAACCGGCGGTAAAAATTAGCAAATTCAATGAATCATTGAAGTTTGGTGACATTTTTCGGTGCGGGCCAGTCGGTTACTGCTTGCACCTTTGCGGGGTCCATTCTGATCCGGTTGCATGAGATCAATAATCCTAGGTATTCTACTTCCGGCCTTGAAAATTCACACTTTTGGGGTTTCAGCCACAATTGGTGCTTGCTCAATGTGTCCAGTATACCACTTCCAACATTGATAAATATTCCCTGCGGGATATTGAATAAAAAAAAGGTAAATTGATTTTTTTTTATTGATTGTTTTTTTTTTTTTTTTTTTTTTTTTTTTTTTTTTTTTTTTTTTTTTTTTTTGTGTCAATCTCTGTGCTCTCCTTCCTTTGTAATTTCTCCCTATCTCCTATTCATAATTGTCAATTTTTCATGTTTTTTGTCTTTTTTTTTTCCCTCTTGTTGTTTTTTCTGTGTTTTTTTATTCAGCTATAGTCTTTTGATGCCTATATTATTCATTGCAATTCTTTCAGTTTTTAAATGCTTGCAGATGTGACTGAAACATTTCTGAATAAAAAGTGGAGCTCTTGGAGCTCTGATAAAAACTGATTTCAAATCCACAATACATATAATTATATAATATGTTGATTTTTTATCTGATTTTTTTATCTGATTTTTTTTCTGATTTTTTTCTTTTTTTTTCTGTTTTTTTTTTTCTGTTTTTTTCTGGTTTTTTTTTGTGTTTTTTTTGTGTTTTTCTGTGTTTTTTCTTTTGTGTTTTTGTGTTTTTGTTTTTCTTTTGTTTTGTTTTTTGTTTTTTTTTTGTTTTTTTTTTTTTGTTTTTTTTTTTTGTTTTTTTTTTTGTTTTTTTGTTTTTTTGTTTTTTTTTGTGTTTATTTTGTGTTTGTTTTGGGTTTATTTATGTGTTATTTATTTATTTTTTTTTCTGTTTTATCTGTTTTTTTCTCCTCTTGTTGTTTTATTGTGGTATTTAGAATCCAGTTCTAGTCTTGATGCCTAATGGAGCTTTCACTTTTTACATCATGTTTACAGATGTGACTGAAACCATTTCTGACCAAAAGTGAAGAGAAATATGAGTGAACATAATTTTGACATCATTTAGCCCAATATGTCTCATCTAGATCAGTCTTATACGTGGAATTGTTGCAAAATCATGACTTACTTGAATTGGGAACTATGATAATGTGATATCCCAAATTCACATCTAATATATTGTACAGGAAGTTGAAGATCAAATGTTACATTGAAAATTACTATTTACACAGTAGGAAAAATTTCAATCAAAATCAGGACTGGTTTTATATCAATGCATAGTTACACATGTTCAAACTGTTTAATATAAGAGCTAGGACGGCGGAGCTGACGAGGACGGCGGAACTGACGAGGTCGGTGGAGCTGACGAGAACGGCGGAGCTGACGAGGACGGCGGAGCTGACGAGGACGGCGGAGGTGACGAGGACGGCGGAGGTGACGAGGACGGTGGAGCTGACGAGGACGGCGGAGCTGAAGAGGACGGCGGAGCTGACGAGGACGGCAGATCTGACAAGGGCGGAGGATCTAACAAGATGCGGGATGGATCGGTGGGGTTTGGTTCGGTCAATGAATTGGACACCGAGGGGGTTTGATCTACATTTGAGGAGGGTTGATCTATTACCGAGAGCTGATCTGTCGAGCATGGTGGATCTGTTGACGAGGGCTGATCTATCAAGGGGGGCTGATCTATCAAGGAAGGCTGATCTGTCAAGGAAGGCTGATGATCTATTGACGAGGGCTGATCATCTGACAAGAGCGGCTGACCTAACGAGGACGGCGGATTTAATAAGGACGGCGGATCCAATGAGGACGGCGGATCTGACGAGGACGGCTGATTGATATAAGGGGAGGGTTGATTTTTGTGGTGTGCTGCTTGATCTTTTGGAGATGCCTGATCTTTTAATGAGATGGTCTGAACTACCATGGAAGGGTGATCTATAATCAGGGAGGGTCGATCTTTTGAAGAGCATTGACCAATGGTTGAAGACACTTGATCTGCTGAGGCGGGCTGATCTTTTGAGGAGGGCTGAATTGTTTGAAAGGGTTGATCGTATGAGGAGGCCTGATCTATCAAGGGGGCTCGATCTAGTATACAGGAGGGGACGTGTTGTACTTTTGAGAGGGAGGGGGCTGGTTTGAAAAAATCCTTTTTAAATGGATGATCAACAACATTTCCCAAAGACAAACTCGCTTCGGGATGTAGGTGGGGCCCCGGCCCAGTTGTGGAACAGGAGCTTTCGGGTGAGCATTCTGCTTTAAAATGAAAAGGATAAGAGTGAGGTCAGGCTGATCAATCAATAGGGGAATATGAGAAAGATTCGGTACTTACTGGAAGCAATGCAACGCTTAAGAGGGCGGACAGGTCTTGAAGCTTGAGTTGGAAGCTGTGGAAATTGAAAGAACAATGGTTTACGGGTCGCTCCAGTCCCGTCTGTAGAGATTAATGGTTCACTTCGCATTCCAGTGCTATCTGTAGAGATCAATGATTGACTGGTTTTTGCGATCCCTGTGCTTGTGTCTGAAGCACCCACCATGGCATCCTTATTCAAGGCTGGTGAGTTAAAGATTTTCTTCGATGATTGTGATTCCAATTCAGCTCTTTCTTTCAAGTGAAGGTTCGGTGAAGATGGAAACATGGGCCGAATGGGCAAGTCAGCCGATTGATGAGCAAGCTGTTCCGGAAATTGCTTCAGCTTGTGTTTAGATGTATCTGGATTCGACATTCTTAAGATTAACTGCTTCAAGTTTCCTAGGCACTCATCAAGAGCTTCAGAATCTTTGGATATTTCTAACTTGCTTGCAGTGCTTTGATTCGAATGCCCGCCTGCCGTTGCTGGATGTGAAGTCATTATAGGCTGGGGAACGACAAAATGACCCGCTTGGCTTGTTGGTGCCACTGTTTTGTCAGCGGATTGTGAGTGTTCAAGCGCCTGGGGAAGAGCCGGAGAATAACTGGGTTGATTTGCCACGTGAGAGCGTTTCAAGGACGTTTCATACGTCAAAGTCGAATTGACCGGTCCAAGCGGTCCAACCTCTCCAATTTCTTGCTCCTCACGACGGTGAGGCCTTTCAATGGAATCTTTGGCTTGACAGGTGACCGTGACTCTTGAGGACCCAGTGGTGCTTGGGCTTTGAGCGGACGAGACTGGTGATACTGAAGCTAAAGGAGCAAGCTCCAAGGGTGAATGGGAGCCTACGACTTGTACGGGTGAGGAGCCTACGACTTGCACGGATGAGGATTTGGGGGCAAGGGCTGGTACATTTAGGTTCTCGTGGATAATTTTGGCTGGGGTCGGCCGAGCGGGGGCGTTGGAGTTATTTCTATGTTGGTGATGGTGAGAATTTTTGAGGGGATCACTGGGTTTGGTGAGAGTTCCGATGAACGTTCCTGAAGTCAAATTAAACATTGGAATTTGCTCAGCAGATTTACTAAGAGGAATCTCAGTAAGTAAAATTTACTTACCAACACCGGGAATGATTATTTGGACCTGAGAATTTTTGCTTGCCGGATTGGTTTCAGATGTAGATGAAGTGTGAGTGAGAGATGGGAATGGCTGTACAGGTGGATCAAGGGTATGGGCGTGTGACGATGGGTATTGTGGCTGAGGTGGCTGAGCGACATGTGCAACAGGCTGAGGCGTAACAGTAACTTGTGGCTCACTGGGCCTGGAAACCCATTTCCCCTTGTGTGCGGTAGGAATTGTGGAGCTAGAAGTATAGTTAGAATGGATTCGGTTGGAGGAGATTGATGATGATTTTGCCGGACGGTAATTCTCGGGGTGATACAGCATTGTTGGCTTAGACTTCTGTGATTGGCTTGCTGGTTTGGTTTCAGATGGAGATAGACTGCGAGCAACACAAACGGCATGGGTACGAGACGAATGGTACTGTGGCTGAGCAAAAGGCCGCTGAGGAAAACCAGGTTGGACGGTGATAGCTTGTGGTTGACTTTGTCTGGGAACCGATTTCCCCTTGCGTGTGGTAGGAATCGTGGATTGGGAAGGGACTCGGTCGGAGGGGATTGATGACAATTTTTCCGGACGGGAATTCTTGGGCTGATCTAGCATTGTTGGTTTTGCTCGGTGGTAGTTCTTTGTCATGGATGATGAGGACATTATAACGTCCTTAGAGCGCTCTTCTCCCAGGGTCTCTTGTATTGAACTCCCTTCCTCCAAACTGGCTTCACTCGATCTCCCTTCTCCCGAACTCCCTTCAAGCGAATCATCATATTCTGAACTCCGTATGCCCTCCTCCGAGCTCCGTATGCCATCTTCGAAACTACCTGTGTCTTCCTCCGAACTATCCATGCCTTCCTCCGAACTGCCTATGCCTTCCTCATAGCTCGACCTATCCTCTGAACTACCTATGCCTTCCTCCGAACTATCCATGCCTTCCTCCGATCTGCCTATGCGTTCCTCCGAATCACAACTACGTGTGCCTTCCTCCAAAACAGTTTCATCGGAACCGTCTTCTCCCTGTGTCGAATCACGTTCATCTAAACTGCCTGCCGCCGAACTTCCTGCCATAGAACTCCCTTCTTCAGAAACGTCATCTTCTGATTTATCACCCGAAATATCTAGAGAAGTGGAGCTTTGAGATGGCTCAGAGGCGTGCGTAGGTCGTGTGGAAGAGAACGATGGTGGAAGCAATTTATTGGCAGGATTCTTCGATGAATTTTTCCGAGATTCCGATGGACGACGGTTTTCAAGTCGATTTTGAGTATTTTGAAAAGTTCTCAAATTTGTATGAATTTTTGCCGAAGATGCGGGATTGCCAGTAGTTTTCTTTGTTGCGGCATGGGAATAATTGTCCTCATCGGAGTCTTCAAAGCGTACAGTTTTTGAACGCCCGCCTCGAAGGGATACGGTTTGGGTTTTGAATTTGCTACTACTGGTTGCAGTCGACTTGGAAGGTGGTAGCTTGGTGGCGGAAGGGTCTTTCCGTGAACATTTTGCAGCTTTGTTTTTTTGGGGCGTGAGCGATGAATCAGGGGAGGTGTTCGCTGATGGACGAGTAGACTGAGGTTTAGAAGTTTTCGTTGAATGGACAGCTTTGTCTTGCAATGAAAATGGAACCTGGATTGATGTAAATTAGAATTGATCGAAATAAAAGTTAGTGGCGTTGAGAAAAGATGTGATTGTAGAAAATTTATACCTTGGGCGCTTTGAAACCGGCTTCGGAGCTATTTTTTGGGCAGGATTTTGTCGGAGGTGGCGCCTCAATGGCAGCTGAGTTTTTTCGGGAACGCTTTACAACCTTGTCTGTTTGAGGTGTGAGTGGTCTCTTAGGGGAGGTGTGCGGTGACGGATCAGTTGGCTTGGGTTGGGCAACCTTTTTTGAACGACCTACCGAAGACTGAACCTGGAATACACCCTTGTGTTAGAATTAATCACGAAAAAAGCGAGAATGTCGTGGAAAGCTGTGCTAGTAAAATACCTTGGGCTCTTTGGAATCGGCTTTGGAGCTATGTCCTGAGTAGGATTTTGTCGAAGGTGGTACGATGGCAGACGAGTCTTTGCGTGAACGCTTTGCAACCTTGTTGGTTTGAGGTGTCAGCGGTCTCTTGGGGGAGATGTTTGGTGATTCATCAGTTGGCTGTGATTCGGCAACCTTTTTCAGACGACCTATAAAGTGCACAGGCGAAGGCGAAACCTGGAATATACTAATACATTAAAGTGGGTCTGTATAAATTATCCCGGTTGAAATTGAAAAAAGCTATACCTTGGGCGCATTAAAAGTGTCACCTTGGGAGCCAGTTTTTAAACAGCGCTTTCTGGAATATGGCAACTCGGAGGAAGTACTTGCTGTTGATCCATCAGTCTGAGGTCTAGAACTCTTTCTGGATTTAAGAGATGACGGTGGAACCTGTAATATAACCAGTCACCAAACAAGTTAGGAGCATTTACGATAAGTTGGAAGCAGAAAAGATGCTTTGCCTTGTCCGTTCCAGCGAGTCCAGAGGAAGTTATTGAGTAGGATTTTCCGGTAGCTTTGAGTGGGGCCGAAGATTTATTAGCTGGCCTGAGTTCAATCGAAGAGGTTCTGGAAGTGGATGAAGTTCGAGGATTAGAGGAGTTTGTTATAGGCGGTGACGTTGTTCTCTTCAGATCAAATGCCCAGTCGCGAAGTTCAGCAACTTTATATTTTCTCAGGATTATAACGTCGGGTACTCTAGAATAGATAAAATTTCTGATATCTGGACCTTTCCACTTGGGATCATAAGGATCAAAATCAAGGTTCTCTTTGAAGTTGGTGGGGTCAAACATTGCTGATGGATAAGTGGAGTCGAAGGGATACCAGAGGCAAAAATATTATAAAGAAACGGTAGGGAAAGAGAGCAGATGTAGAAAGAAACTACACGATTTTTTTAAATGTTTGGCCTTTGATTGATAGGAGGGAAATGTGTACCAATACGCTCCCCATTGATATGCACCCCCACACCCAGCACCTTTGTGTATTGCTTATGCACGTATTTTCAATGGCCATACACACAACCTCTGATTGCAGCAAAAAGGGGCGAGTGGAATTAAGGCAACAAAACTGTGCACTTATGATACGTAAGTAGATGTACTTCAAAAAGAAGTTGTCTGAGTTTTGCTGAATTTCAACTATCGTCTGAATCAGTTTAAGATTTGGCTGGGAAGTTAGCTATAGCTGCTTATAAGATATGTTCTGCCGCGGCTAGCCTACTTTCTGAATCTTGACCTATTTAAACAAATATTAATTATCTCAATAATCTTCCCATTACAAATAATGCGAAGATGATTATGTATGTCACACTTCTTTGGCTTACGCGATGGGCCAGCCAAAAAGAGCCCATTGAGCTCAAGGACCACCAGAAAGGGTTGGCCAACCCAGGATTAATAGATGCTGAGTATGATGATCAATTAGTTAGATAAGTTCAACAATGGAATATTTGGATATGTTATATTGTACTTACCTTCCCTTTTGACAATACCCACGTAGGAAGTTGTCGCTGAGCCTGATGGCAGGAAAAAGCGAGCAGGTGGTAAAATAAAAGATAACAAATTTAAATAGATCATTTGTTATCCTGTTACAGCACTCCAGAAGCCAACGTCCCGTCATTCCGAGTTTCGAATACCATCTGAATTTTGACCATCATGTACTTCCCTCAATATTCCACCCTACGTACACTTCTTTTAGTTTACGGGTTTGGCCTCCCCACTGAGAATTGGTTAATATTCGTGGCCGGGATAAATTTGCTAGTCATCATGATCGTTATGTTGCTCCACATCAGCCATCGGGTCTCTGTACATCAGGAAGTAGCAGTTTCTAAAAAAAACAACCCCACCCCAGTTCTTCCGCCAATCAACTTTCGCGCAGGTAGCAAAAATTTAGGCATATTCGACTCGATCATCACTTTCAGTAAATTCGGCCCCAATGACTTGGAATCTATAGATTACGAACGTCAAGCTCAAACATACGGTGTTGCAAAGTACTCTGCCGCAATTAGTCCTCACCTAATCTTGTCTTTAAGAAAAACTGGTCGAGCAATCCATACATTAAATGATCATCTGGAGGAACTGGCTATCCAAGGGTTCAATGCTATGCTTGTATTTGTATTCCAGGTGAATAGGTCTCCTCTCTGTTGTAATTAACTGGTGACTGCATGGCTTAAGCGATAAATTTCTTAAAAATAATTAACAAAAATAATTAACGACACTAGGATACCGAGAGTACTCAAAGCTCCGTTGAAGCTTTGGTGAACTGGGCGGACCAGAAAGCGTCGACTCCAACTTGCAATCAAAGGAACCTGACAACACTTATGCGAATGATAAATATCACACGACTGCTATCGGATTTTGCCGTGGATGAGCACAAACAACTCATCGGAAGTTTCAACCAAACAATTGAAGCCATCGAACAACAAAACGATAAATCAAGTCACGGCCAACACTTACTTACCCACCTTCGACAATCTACGGCTGATGCGTATCAAGTTCAGCCGGGCTTGGAACGTTGGCGAAGGCAGCTTAAAATTTATGGCAATAATGTTCGCTTCACCAAGGTGCGTTAACAGACACTTATTTACTTTAATTCCTCTTTGATTTCCTGTGCGTTGATCTTGACAGCTGTGTAATTATAGGAAATTGACAAATCCGGTGGGCAGGCGCGCAGTTACCTCCAAGGTGCAGTTGTGCACGCTTTAGATATGTTGTTAGAATTAAGAAAGACGGCAGGCGGGCCATTAGTTACAATGTATGAAAATCAAAAAAGTGATTGAAACCACTTCAATAAATCTTGTTTGTTGTGATGCCACTTGATCAATTTCTCTAGCTTTGGGATACAGTTGGGACGGGTTTTTTGGGACGGGTTTTTTGTACATTTTTCTGGTTGCAAAAAAGCGGTCAAATATGAGAAACTATCTACATCAAGCAGTAAACATACAGCTGGTGGGCGTAAATATATACATGTAATATAAACTGGAGAAAGTAGAGAAAAGATTGACTATACCAAAGCATGCAGCTTTTGTATCAGGGGCTTAACAGAAAAAGAGTACATTTTCAAAGATTCGATGTACCGTTTAGGTTGGGAATTGGACCATTCTTGGTCAAAACAACCTTTGGGTAGATCATGTGAGGGTTTGAGCGCACTGTGAGAATATGAATCGTCGCGACGGCGGATGCGAGCAGGGGCACCTCGAAGTCTTTTGGGGTTGGACTCAATGGCTCGAGCCATCAATTTATCCAATGTCGTCATCAACTTTTTGATTCGAGAGTGTCGCCAAGGAACTGGTCGAGCAACACATTTCTTTGGCTTCTTCTTACCATAAGACTTTTGAATTGTTTGTCCAGTTTCATCATCGGTGTCATCATCGCTGGTACAGGCTTTGATAATGGGGCTCAACATCTCAAAACCCGGTAATGTATCGAGAAACGCGATTCTTCTCTGACGTAGCTGTTTTAAATGTGAACATGCAACAATCAACATGATGAAAAATAGGTAACAACGTTGATGACATACATTGTGCAGCCGCGACAGGCGACGAAGGTTCTTGTTGTGTGTGACTTGCTGTTGGTCATCCCAGCGGGCTTCTTGGCGATGTCTATGGGCATTCAGATGAATAAGTGCAAAGGAATGGAAAAGAGAGGAAAGAAAGAAACATACACTCGTCGAAGTCTCTGGTTTACATGATTATAGATAGAACGTTCAATTTGCTCTTTGGTGAATGATTGCATACCACTATATTCTTGACACTCCACCAGTTCAACAAATGATTCAACGGCGAAATCCCAGAGGTGTTTGTTGTCATGACTGTTACAGGGTTTGGACAAATCGGGACGAAAATGTTCGATTCCTTTTTCCCTCATCATCTTCTTTAAGATTTCAAGCGTTTCATCTGAAGCAGCGGGATGACCAATACCATTTGGATAATTAGGATGATTTGAGTCCGAGTCATCATTCGCGGATTCGTCTTCCAAGCCTTCCACCTCGTGGGTTTGTCTGGATTGTTGATTACCCAAGAGTGTCGCAACGTGCTGTCGGATTAGTTTCTTCAAAGGGAAAACAAAGTAAATCGACAGAATGTCTAAATATCAAGAAGTCAAAACATGTACCATGTACCTTCCACCTTGTGGCGTTGGTGCACATGATGGGGTCGATGGTCGTGAAGGCTGAGCCGGGGTTGCTGATCTTGAAGGCTGAACAAGGTTTGATGTTGTTGTAGGCCTGGCTGGAGCTGATTGTAAGTGGTAGTTCTGAAGCGTAACAGTGAGATCTTCGATTTTCTCCAGAATCTGCCGATTGGTGTCAGTACATTTGGCTGCAAAATCTTTGAATGCATGAAGTAACTGTGAGCCGGGGTGAATAAAATCGTCATATTCCCTTGAATTATTATTGTGCGGTTCGGGCATAAGTTTGGGTACAGGTGATGTTGGTGAACTTGGTACTGGAATAGGTGCAGGCAATTCCGGTGGGCTGAAATGGACAACAGGAGTGAGTGCAGCTGATATGGGCGTAATTGGATCAGGAATTGCAGGTGATATTGGTGGACTCGGATTGACAACAGAAATATGGCAGGCAGGTTGAGATGTGACAATGTCGTCACTGGAAAGTGAAGGTTGAGATGTGGAAATGTGGGCAATGGGAGCTGAAAAAGATTGTGCTTCAGCTACACATGCAATCGGCGAACTTGGATCAACTAGTGTAATCTGGTCAGGAGGTTGTGGTGGGGAGGTCTTGTAAGGTGAATCGGAAAGAGGCGTGGGCTTGTAAATAGTGAGATGTGGCTCCTCAAGTTGCGGTTCTAATTGGCAGATCAGAGGGACACTCGGCTTGAAGACAAAGTTATAGGCGTTAACTGATGCGTCTTTTTTTGCAGTACGTGATCGTTGTTTACGTTGAGAAATGAGAGGTTGTATGGCAACATCTGTGTTGTGTGAAGTATATCTTGCCGGTAATCTTGACTGATTTAATTTCCGGGGTTTCTTGCAAGCCTCCGAGTCCTGGCCGGCCACACAGGGGGTGTGTTGTGACTTCATTTCGTCATACAGCTCTGTGATATACGCTCTGCGGTTGGACGATCGGTACTTCACATTGAACATCTTCATCCGACTTTTCATCTGGTTAACGGTAAGGTTCTTCGAAGCTGGGGGCAAAAAAAACATGAGTGATATTCCGAAAGACAACACAGATGTCACTGAATATCTCACATGGTAGTTCGTCCGATATTACCTTACGCTTGTGAATTACCTTTTGCAATCTATCTTGATTGTTTTTGGCCTCTTCATCAGGAACCGTTCCCAAAGGCTCATCATCATCACTACAAGGAATTACTAGTTTTTTTCGGTCATTTCGGTGCTTCGGGAAGAGTGGTAGATCATCAGAGGAGCATTTCCTGTCTAAGAAATAGATTGCACGTCTCAGTTGAATGATGGAGGGTGGTTTAGGATTTGTTATCAGACTCACCGATGGGACTTGAGGTCATCTGTACGGGTGCAGTCTCTGTTGTAGCATAATTTGGGTTGGAAAAAGATGGAGCCACAGTGGGCCATTCTAGGATAGCTTGTCGAGAAGTAGATGGCATGTGCGGGAGAGATGGTATGAAATTCACTTCGGGAGCTACCTTAATACATTTCGCCATGCCCTTGCGCCTCGGATTTGAAACAGGTACACTGATGTGCTGGTTCAACTGTCTCATCTTTTTACGAGGAAAACCAGACCTGTGGGTATCGTACAATTGACGGTATAGCCTTGCCAGCGTAACTGGATCATCATTATACTGAAAATGAACATTATGCAGCACCAATATTCCACGAATTTCCGGTGGCGTGAGCTTAGAGGGGCCTGAGTGCAAGTTGAAAATCAATACAATGATTGGCTTTGGTGTGAAGGTGAAGGACTTACGCGGCCACTTAGTTCCCGACACTTCTTTCCGTTTCATGGGTGCAAGTTGGGGAGGAACCGTTTCATCGCCATCAATCAGACATGCATGGTGGGGCCTAGTGGTTGGATTCAAAGAAGTGCCAACATTCGGAGTGTACTGAACTGGCAGTGAATTGGCTTTTACGCATACTTCACTATGGACAGAAGGTGCTTCAACCGGGGATTGAATGAGAGGTATAGGGGTTGCGTTTGAGCCAGCTGGTACTGATCCGGTCAGAGAGTTTGGATTGTCGCAAACTGAAGTTGGTGAAACCGGAAATTGGGGACAAGATCTAGCAGTTGGAATCGACGGAACTGACTCGAATTGTGCCAAGGCGGGGGATTTATCACAAATTAAAGCAACTGGGGATCGCACCAAACGTTCGGAGGGAGCATGAGGGTGGACATGAAAAGAAAATGAATCAATTGACCAATTAATTGGTTTACCACCCAGGAGTCCTTGCTCTTGACCCGTTTGAAATTCCAGTGGGTGACTTTGTAATTTAGTCCTGCTTTGATAGGTCCTGCTTCGATGGGTCCGGCCTTGATGGGTCTGACTTCGATGGGTCCGACTTTGATGGATCCGACTTCGATGTGTCCGACTTTGATTGGTTTTAATACCCGCGCCTTCATGAGCCGGGGGAACGGAGGATGGCTCGATTTGTCGCGCTTTCTTTCTAGGATATGCAGTATCCAGGGAGGTCTCTGAGGTGAGCTGCGGGGGAATGTTCGATTTTTGACTCTTTTGACTGTTGGAGTTACTAGTCTCTAATTCGGGGGCTGGAAGGAGCAGCCTGGCAATCTGAATGTGCGTAGTATCTTCGACTTGATTAGAGCGTTCGGCGGGATGCAAAGGATATGTTATTGCGCCCTGTATCAATCGATGTGGTCTTTTCAACTTAGAAGCTACCCAATGGATGCTAGAGTTCGTGACTGGCTGTTCGTGAGCCAGTGAGTCTTGGTCAGGCTGAATTGCATCCTCCTTTTGAGTTTCTTTTTGCTTGCTAGTTGTTCGAGCTTTGGCTGGATGGTCAGGACGATGGCGATTCGTGGTGGACTGTTCACTTGTGCGTGAGTGTTTATAGAGCTCAATTAAAACAGTTTTTTGATTCTCTCTTCGCTTTGCACTCGTTCTAGAACCAGCTGAAGTGTCAGGCCAGTTGCCGTTTGTGACTGGCCGTAATTTGCTGGCTAGTGAATCTTGATCAAGCTGAAATGTATCATTTTTTCGAGAGTCTCCGTACTTCACTGACGTTTGGGCGTTGTTCAGGTGAGCAGGACAGTGGCTGTTCGTGACTGGCTGGTCGGTGGCAAGTGATTTTAGGTCAAGTTGAATTGGGTCCTTTTTTTTAGGATCCCTTTGCTTCTGAGTCGTTTGAGCATTGGCTGGGCGGTCTGGAATTTGACTGTTCGTGACTGGCTGTTCACTAGCGCGTGACTGTTTGTAAAGCTCAATTAAATCGTTTCTTTGAGTCTCCCTTTGCTTCTCGCTTGTTTGAGAGTTGGCTCGACGGTGGTCTGTAACTGGCTGTTGGCTGGTGACGGAGTCTTGATCAAGCTTGACTGCATCTTTTTTTCGAGACCTTCTTGGCTTTAATGCCCTCGTTGGAGACTGGGTCGGAGGGTCACGACGGCGGCGTTTTGCAACCGGCTGATGGCTGAAAAGCGGGTCTTTTTCAAGCTGATTGTCCGCGTGAGTCTCCCTTTGCTTCGCTAAGTGCTGGTTATAAAGCTTGATTAAGGTTGTACGGCGAGAAAACGGACGATGTTGAATGTTAAGTTGTTTCAAAATGCGCCGGAGTTCCGCAGCCCCAATAGGTAAGAAGTCGGTGGAAGCTGGTGGCGTAAGAGCTTCAACTAACGTGCGCTTGGTGGTGGATGCCACAGGGAGTGTGGATGAGCTTGCCTTACTAGGGCGTCGTCGCAAATCTAAAACACCAATGGAAACAGGTTGGTATGTCAGTCTTTGTGGAGAGTTGAAGGATAAGAAATCGCACAGACTAGCTGGCATTGTGACTAGTGTGATCAGACTGAGGGGTCGCTGTTGATCGTGATTCAACAAACCAGTTACAATTCTGAGAGAAAGTAACAAATGGCTATCCAAATGGCAAAACCGGTTGCCTGCTGGTGGCTGAAGTTGTTGTTGAGGTTGAAATGAATGGTCCATGAATTGTTGGTCGACAAAGGGGCCAAGGCATGTGGTGGGACATATTCCAGGGGAGAGGAGGGTGGTGGTTCTTCGGTAAGTTGAAAGGAAGTGAGGAGTGAGTACATAATGATCAGCTTTGAAAGGAGAATACTGTCGAAGAACAAACTGTTGCAGATAGTGATTTAGCCAAGATGGGTTTTCTGGGTTAAGCAAATGGTTGCGTGCAGTCTGTGTGACTTGCATACGACGGGAAGTTGCCGGGGGAACCATCGGAGGTAGCTTCACCAAACATTTTGGCCGTCTGATGAAAATCGTGAAAGATCTCCAAAGTCGTGTAGCTTAGCCGGCACAGACCGGTCGTCGGCAAAGGAAATGTGTATTCTCTAATTATTACACAGACCGGTTGTCGAAGCACATAATACACAATCTTTTCGATGATCAGCACTGACTGGTCATTGATCAGGATTGACCGGTCTGGTCGTTGAGGGGAGTTATCCTCTTGATGACCGGTACTGACCGGTCTGTGCACACTCTGCTTGCAGATGACAGGTCTACCGGCCACATGATGTATCACATTGCTGATATTTTCGACGTACTCATTGATAGGGTTAAATTTTGACTTGGTCATGATCAACGTCGCCTTGATCAGAGGCTTGGATATTCTTAGTGGATCACAGAAGAATACAAAAAAAAAATCGACAGTATAACTTTAAGGAAAACTAGCTAAAGTTGTGACTATCAATCGTGGGTCTGGGCAATCAAGGTCCAAGTGTTGTTTGGATTCTTAAAATATCCAATCAAACCTTCCATTGGCACGAAAAATGTTAGTTTTTCAGTACTAGGCAGTAACATAGAAAACATTACTTACAGCCTTCTCCATTGGGCCCATCATAACGCATGTCGCGAAAAGATATGCAGTATGGTGCTTGGTTGTCACGTGGAAGGGAAGGATCAAGCTTTCCTTTTCCTTTCCTGGCAACCATCCAATGGTTGATGAGAACCCGAGTGGTATGACAATCTGGAATCGCGCCATTGGCAGTATAAGTCAACCCCATGCGAATCGGTGAACTAAACCCATATGCCTTGAGCTTTCTACCCAATCCCTTGAGCTGGTGATCGGGCAATTGATGGAGTACGCCTGTTGCATTGAGCATCTTGAATTTCTCCTCAAGTCGAGCATCTTCGTAATTTTTGTCCTCGTTTCCTGTGACAGTGCAAGTAGTGAAGTCTTATTCATGAATAATGACTTCCACATGGTCATATGTTTCAGAAGATTGGCTTACTTTTTTCATTGGGATCTGCAGCTGTTTCAACAACACTGGCTTTGCTGCTGTTGGTTTCATTGGACCCAACATCAGTGGTAACATTGATGCTGTCAACGTTGGGTTTGTTCTTGATGGCTGCTTTGGATGATCCAGAAAAGAACTTCGTAAGTCAAAGAATTTCACATGCCAATCACGCAACCGATGAAAGACACACCATTCTTACTAGAAATTGCGATAGAGTCCACACCATTGGTTTTGGTGGGTTCGTGGATGGCCGTGGGTTCGTGGATAGCGGTGGTTCCAGCCTCAGTTATAGTCGCTGCTTCTGGTCATTCATCAAATAATAAGTTAAATGAAACAAACTATCAGCATTTGAGCAGAACTGACTAGAACATGGTGTGACATCGAAGGCTGGAGGCATTTTGAAGTGTTCTGAGAGGAGCCGATTTTTGATCGAGAGTATACAATATTTTTTGATGTAGGAAATATAATGTTTGCTGGGGGAGGGTGATGAGTATGTGGTGAAGTTGGTAACAAGCAATCTCCACTCGGCCAGAATTCTTATCATATCATCAGTAGACTACAATTTGACATCAAAGGGCCTGGCCAAGCCTTGCCATGAAGTGGTAATTCACGTTTGGCCATACCGCGGCAAGACAAATGATACTAGTTTGCAATGAAAGGCACTTAAATGTTGTTGCATTTATTTAAGAAAACCGAGGAAGCAACTTTGCTTCATCGGCTTTAAAGAATAAGAGAGAATCAGGCAGTGTTCATACAACAACCAATACTAAATAAAAATATGTAGAGCTAAGCAAAAATGTGAGCAGGCACTCATTAAATTTATGACCGATCTAAGGATACAAGTGCAATAGTTTCAAACTGAATGTCGCTCGATAGTTCGCCTGGGTTGTACTTGATCCAAGCAGAATGACATTTGATCTCTCTTTCATGTAACAAAATAAGAGTTTCGTCCGTGCTTGATACGCAAAGGGAAACATATACATCATAATTACTAGAAAGCTGCTTGTAGGGATTTGCATGGCCAGGTGGAATTGGCATTAACGGTTTAATGAGGCAAAACACATCTGTCTGAGTGTCACCTGTAGGTTCATGACGGGAATGTTGGAATATTGACTCAAGTTGGCCATAGGCTGTTCCAAGGCCTGGTTTAAGAGTAACGATACTATTGTTCTCATTACCATTGCGTGCTGAGTAGATCGCATCTGCAACGCGATGATTCGTCAAGAATTTGACTTTAGATGAGACAGGTGAATAGTTTAAACGTTGGTTGCGATCTTTCTGATGGTACTCGGTCGATGAAACCCATCTTGCACCCAAATGTGATTTTTTTTTGTTAAGTTTGGTAATTAGGAGATCAAATGCTTGGGAGTCCAGAAATTCTCCGGGGAGTTCGCTGACCGTCTCTGCCTGAAATGGAATGACATCGTACAAAGCTTTGAGATGCAAGAGATATGATTGAAATGATGCAGGAAAACCTGGCATATCTAATAAAGCCCTGATATTGCCGATTTGGCAAAATTTTTTCATGAACGTAATCTCCATTTGACCTGTATTATGGTCAAGTAAAATCAACATAAATAAAACGTTTCACAAGGCAGGTGTTCGACTCCTCTAACTTACTTGATTGGTTATTGTCAGGAGATTTCAATATATCAGCCATAAGCCGCTCCATGGGAAAGGACCACCAGGCTCGTGTTGGTCCAAATCTTTCGAGACAGTCTGCTAGATGTAGAGCCATGTGGTGATTGGGAGCAAGACTTACGTCTGGGCGGATTTTTAAACAACTTTCAATGTAAGATTTAATGTGATGGCGATATGCACTGATGCGGCTACTGCTGGTTGATCTGGCAAGGGCGATATTGACCACGGAAACTAAATGCGCAAAGTTATGCAGAAGAGACCGTTTTTCGGGGTCGGCTCCATTCCATAGCGCTGGTAACACAAGGGTTAACTGAACTACAAAAAGATTCCTCCATTCATCTGCCTTTAATCGACCAAAGGAGGCCTTTCCAAGAGCGGGTATAGCGCGCTTGATCCATGTGGGGATGTGTATTCGAGGTAGGAATTTATTGATAGCAGACAAAACTGTACCGTCAAGTATGACAGTTTCAGAAGATGACGTCCATTCACCCTGCCATCCATCATCTGACGCAGAGACAAATGAGACATCATCTCGCTCAACATCAATTGCGTAGGGATTGAAAGTGGCATCGCTAGGATCGGTGTTCAAATGCGGCATGTTGCTGGGCGGAACACTTTCTGATTCGGATTTTTCGGACATGTTCCAGAACTTACGACAGTGCCAGTTAAGTAATCCGAGAAGAAGATTGTGCATCGAGTCCACAACATGGTAATCAATAATATTCCAATATTCCAGCTTGAGGAGTGCCGAGTACCGTGTGCCCCATTGACGCAGAAGCTTTTGTCGCTCGGTATGAATTTTGGTATCGTCATATTTTGCGGCCGATATCCTATGCTGCTCGAGGGTCCGCTTGGGCCAACTGGTGGAGTCAGTGTTGTTGATATTTTTTTTCTCCAATAAACAATAAGAGCACATCCGAGTAGCCGCAAAACTAGCAAAACCTAGAGTGCGACGTACAGCAGGAAGATCTGCAAAAAAAGGCAGCAGCGCAGCAAAGATACGTCGGCCCGATGGCTTCCGGTATGTCTGCGAAAGAGACATTCCATCTTTCCAAAGACTACTGAGTTGATCGACGATTGGCTGTAGAACCCAGTTCACCATTTCAAGAGATGGCTCCCGAGGCCCCGGAGCGATTCCAGCCAGGAAGACATTTTCAGGTTTGCGTCGAATTTCAATTGGTAAGCTTAGACATACAAGTATTATGAACGTCACAGAAACATGCTTCCCAGCTGTTCGGTTGCCATGAGGATTGATTCCATCGGTGAACATACCAAACACGATATTACCACTTTGGGCCGTGAACTGATCGCCATTCGGACTTTTGAACTCTTTCCAAATACGAGAATCTTGAATGTCTTCCAGATGGTGAGGATCATACAACTTGCGGGATCTTGCAGCACTAAGGTCCAAGGCATCCTCAATGTTTGGCCTCGAGAAAAGACGAGCAAGCCAATGAAAGATGTCTTGTGTAGCGTATTGTCGAATAGGAGTACTACCATCCGATTTGAAGAGCGGCTGGTCACAATTTGCAAGATCGTCTAGGCGCCCAGGGGTTTTTTTTATCACCTTATTGTCTCGAAGGTGGATGTAAGAGTGAGTGCAAAGATCGGGCGCTTCTTTGCTTTCATAGATTGCAAAGCATTGACGGCAGCATACGTAGATTTTCAGGCGAGGGTCGATTTTGAGCGAACTTATGACGGTCCGGACATCACTGGGCATAGTTTGAACGGCTAGTTTCTCGGGGTGGCTGATTTGACAAGGTGGTTGCTGAAGAACACCATGGGAAAGGGTAATTTTGACGAGATCAATATGAGATTTGAGGATGTAGGAAGATATGCCGACTGATGAATGGTTGAGGAGGTTACTCAAAGCGGCAAAAAGAGACGAGTATAAGACCACGGGGTGGCTATTGAAGTAGGGATGCGAGAAAAAGGAACCTGAAGAATTTTTAGTAAGTATGTTATGAAGCTTGGAAACATGCCAAAAACATATTGTTGCGTACTACAATCATAAGTTTCAGTGCGCGAATTTGGTTCGTGTTGAGATTGAGATGGTTCGAATGCGTCATTTTGATCTTGCTGAGAAGTATGCAGGGACCCAGATTCTTCGGGAGTTTCAGACTCTGTATCAGATTCTGGTGGTTCTGCGATTATTAGTTTTGATCAATATTCCGAACTCATCTACTCTTACCAAAATCCAAAGAGACTTACCAGATCGAGATCTAGCCTCCAATATGGTACTTGCGCGTACAATGGCATGATCGTCAGCCGCATGCTGTTTGAATGCTCCCAGGCTCAACTGTACACCTGGTTGTTCCTGGCCTTGCGCATTTCGGAAGAGGAAGCTGTTACATTTGTGACTTGTGCAGCAACAAACCTTGGTTTGGATGCGGAGTTTCCCGTTTGGAGCCATTGATGAAGTGGAAAGAGGTTAGGATTGAAATGGAAAAGCTGATGGTGGCAGCTAAATGATGGCACATAGGTTGGGTAAATTAAAGAGCGAGTTAGTCAAATGCTCATTAATTGCACGGCACATGTACATATGTGAAGCTATGAAAGTGAACTTACGAGATGATAATTCCAGTTGGTTGTTAAACTTGGTTACACAAGGGACCAATGACTATTAAATATTGTTCCATTAAAGCGCATCGTGCGCCCCGAGCGCCCATTGGGGGCCCCCGATCACTCGCGAGTTCCATAGATGCAGTACGCTACTGTACTTAAGGCCTTTGCCACCCAACTAACTCGTGCCTCTCAAACAGACATCATCGCAACATTCAATCAACCATCTCAGAATGATTTCCAACTTCTTCTCCCTCAACGGCTCCCAAGATCCCATCAAATGTCAATATCCGAGAGCTGTATAAAACACTGCAGCTAATTACTACGGAAAACATGACGCCGCTACCTTTCCGTCTTCCCCGGATGACATAGCAAGCCAACCAGTAGGAAATATGCAGCATTCACCAGGATTCGATTGGGTACCGATCTTTTTTGCATTCTGAGTTCGGTGGATTCCTGTTATCAAAAAGTTAGCATTTTCCTATCGACCTTTTTTCAACCCAACCTTCGTTATTTATTGTGTAATTAAAAAGGCCAACTCACTCATCTAATCACCTTCTGGGATGATTAAAAGCTGCAGTCACTGAAACAGGTAAGCTGCATTATCTGTCAAGGCCAAATTCAATTAGATTGATCATCATAATCAAGAAATCATTCAGCGGACTCGTATCTTGATTCTCAAACAGGTGAGCTTTTCTCATATAATATTATCCCCCATCTACTGGTTCATAACCAATTTGCAAGTACTCATACTACACTTTCATCACCAGATTTTTTGATTGGGTACCGGTCTTCCTGTCTTGGTTTTATGACACCAAAAGGTGAGATTTTCTTCAGTCTTGAAACCGGTAAGATTGATCTATCAGGGCTAGATTTTTGCTTAGATTTTTGCTTCAACATAATCGACCGATTGTTTGGCGGACGGACACGACCCCATCGTCTTCCAGTGTAATAACCGATTTGCAATACGTGTCTCAACTCAGCTCATCAAATTTTGACCTGCCTTCGACTTTGATTGGGTACCGGTCTTCTTCGCATTCTGCATCTTAGATTTCAATTATCAAAAAGTTCGTGTTTTTCTATTAACCCTTTTTCAACCCAATCTTCTTTTCGATTCATGATTTATTGTGTAAATAAAAAGGCTAACTCACTCATCTAACCGCCCTCTGGTATGATTAAAAGCTGAACTTCAGTCTCTGAAACAGGTAAGCATTATCTGCAAATAGTATCTCTCATCTTTATTCTCAAACCGGTCACCTTTTTTGTTTGCTTATCAAATACTATTTCCGAACTGCACCATGATCGCCTTCCAGTGGAATAAACAACTGATTTGCGATACGTGTCTCAACTGATCAGATCATCAAATTTCAACCTGCCTTCGAAACATCCCCAGCAACCTGCCTGAGCTCGCCTGCACGAATCACTACAAAATGGCAAGTACATCAGCTATTCGCCATCCTCTTAGTATAGTTGCCAATCTGATCTCAATTTCGATTGCAGGCATCCGAAGAAAGTTGCACCCTGCAAGCTACCAATGAGCAGCGGCGCCCTCCTTCCGCTCCAACCTTTGTTGCGATACCGTTCGGACGCCCCTCGCCACAGCAACAAGCTCTAGACCAGGCGATTCAAAGTAATGCTTCGGAAACCGACAACAGCGATGAGGCCGATGACCCTGTGACAAGCGACGAGGTGGAAGACAGCGGCGGGATGGAAAGTGGTGACGAGATGGAAAGCGATGACGAGGTGGAAAGCAATAGCGAGATGGAAATGGAAAGCGATGAGTCGGAGAGGAGCGCGTCAGAAAGGGACGAGTTGGAGTCAGTAAGCAATGTTGCAACCTTGAATCCAGGAGAAGGCGAGTTGGCTAGCGACCAAGGGGAATTTGATCATGACTCGGAAATTGACGACAATACCTTGTTTGGTGATGGAGAAGCTCATTCTGAAGCTGAGTCCGAAGGAAGTGCAGCCTCAACCTGCACTGATGGAGAGGTTGATCAAGAAGATCAGTTTTGAAGTAGCTCACCCGCCACAGTTTCTTGCTCTATCTTGACTGAAAATGTATTTTCTATTTCCAACGTCAGGACTTGAAAATAATATCCTGTTCAAAATATGTCCAAGCTATTTCAATTTATATCTAAATATAAATAAATAGTAAATCAAAAGAGATGCAGTGAATCTATATAATGATATCTGCAGTTGGAAAACCAAAAGCACATTGGGAGAAAGAAACATACAGGAAAAGAAAAAGCAAAAAACATTAAGAGAAAGGGGAGAATTCAAAAACACAGCCTTCCAGCTGGGTGCATGTTTTCTGATCCAATATACTTGACCAGTCTGGAATTGAAAACAATTTTAATTAAAGCTCAAAATTAAGTTCACTGATCAGATTTCTTCACTTTTTGTTAAGAAATGTTTTGGTCACATCTGCAAACATGATGTAATTAAGACTGAAAGCTCCATTACACAAAAAAACACAAAAAAAAAAAACACAAAAAAAAACACAAAAAAAAAACACAAAAAAAAACACAAAAAAAACACAAAAAAAAACACAAAAAAAAACACAAAAAAAAACACAAAAAAAAACACAAAAAAAAACACAAAAACACAAAAAAAAACACAGAAAAAACACAAAAAAAAACACAAAAAAAAACCAGAAAAAAACAGAAAAAAAAAAGAACAGAAAAAAAATCAGAAAAAAATCAGAAAAAAAATCAGATCAAAATCAACATATAATTATATAATTATATGTATTGTGGATTTGAAATCAGTTTTAATCAGAGCTCCATTAAGAGCTCCAAAGTTCACTCATATTTCTTTACTTTTTTATATTCAGAAATGTTTCAGTCACATCTGCAAGCATTTAAAAACTGAAAGCTCAATTGCAATGAATAATATAGGCATCAAAAGACTATAACTGAATAAAAACACAGAAAAACAACAAGAGGGGGAAAAAAAAAGACAAAAAACATGAAAAATTGACAATTATGAATAGGAAGATAGGGAGAAAATTACAAAGGGAGGAGAGACAGAAATTGACACAAAAAAAAAAAAAAAAAACAATCAATAAAAAAAAAATCAATATACCTTTTTTTTATTCAATATCCCGCAGGGAATATTTATCAATGTTGGAAGTGTACTGCCCACCGCTTCCGCATGGTCCGACCCTTTCCGCGTGTAGATCATGATGTCATCTAGGTATGCAGCGGTGTCTTTCCCAATCCGTCCGAGGAGGATGTCTTGCATGAAGTATTGGAAGTATCCTGGCGCTCCCGTGGGACCGAAGGGCATGGTAAGCGGGGCAAATTGTCCTGCCCTGCAGATGAAAGCCAGCTTATCTTTGCCGCCTTCCGCAACTCTGAGGTTTCCATATGCGTTGCGGAGGTCGAGCTTTGTGAATGTGTCCGCATCCAAAAGGCTGTCAACTAAGTCCATTGTCAGTGGGAGCGGGTACTTGTTCTTCACTGTTACCGCGTTGAGTCTCCTGTAGTCAAAACAGGGTCGCAGGTTTCCGTCCTTCTTTCCAGTGAATAGTACCGGTGCCGCCCACGGGGATGTGGTCCGTCGAATGGTCCCGCTCGTCAGTCCTTCGGCAATCATAATATCAAGTGCCTGGTTCTCTGCTGGGGATAGCGGGATGATTCTTCCGGCCTGTGGGGTGGCTCCTGGGATCAGATCTACGCGGAAGTCATACTTTCTTCGCGGGGGAAGTCTCATGGCGCTTGATTTCCGGAACATGTCAAGGTGTCGGTGGTAGCACCGCGGTACTAATTCTTCCGTAGTCCGCTCCGCAGTCGTGGCTTTCCCTTTTGCTGCCAATTGGGCTGATGTCGACCACAATGTTTTGGCCGTGCTGATCACTGCAGGGGTATGTCCTAGGGGGGAAAGAGGCTTGCCAGCTGTTTCGGGACTCAAATGCGGGGGAGATCTATCAGACTCACATTGCGGGGGTGTTATTGTGCTAAAAGCACACACCCCCTCGTCACTAATCCTAGCTTTCCCCATGGGCCTGTAGACCGTATGCGGGGATGTTGGCGGAGAGGACGATACTGCCTTGGCAGTAGCAATAATTTCATCGGGTACCTGGTCAGAGTGTTGAGTCTTGGGGTTCTTGGCGGGGCTTGCGAATCTATCTACAAGGCGTACAAGCTTGCCAGCTGTCTCGGGCGGTAGAGTATGGGGTGGGGGGTTGTCAAACTCACATTGCGGGGGTGTTATTGTGCTGCAAGCACACACCCCCTCGTCACTAATCCTAGCTTTCCCCATGGGCCTTTCGACCTTCTGCGGGGATGTTGGCGGGTAGGACGATACTGCTGCCGCAGTAGCACAAGTTTGATTGGATACGGTTTCATCGGGTACGTGGTTGGGGTGTCGGGTTTCGGGATTCCATGTGGGGTTCTGGGGTCTATCTACAGGGTGTACAAGCTTGCCAGCCGTTTCGGGAATGATGTGGGGGATAGGGATATCGAACTCACATTGCGGGGGCGTTATTGTGTTCAAAACACACACCCCCTCGTCAATCTTCCTAGCTTTCCCCAACTCGCCGGTTGGGGTGTTTTTTGGAATAGACGAAACCGCCGAAGCGGCCGCAATGTCCGGGGTCCATATGGTACGGTTTGTCCAATTGATTCGGTGTCCATATTGGCGGATCCAGGGCATCCCTAGGATCCCATCATACGAGTCTTTTAATGATGAATCGGGACGGGCGGGGTTCGTCGTTCAACCTTAGGTCTATCTCATGGGTTGCTCTGCTTGCGGACCCGTCAAATCCGAAGACGGTTCGCCCCGAGGCCGAAGCGGCCTCGAGGAGTCCCCATCGGGATGCGTACAATTCACTCAGAACGTCGTGGGTTGCTCCGGAGTCTATGAGGAAGGATAGGGGGGGATAGGGGCTTTGGGGTGTGGCTCTGGGAGTTGTGATGGTGCATGAAAGGAAACATCGGGGATCAATTTCATTTACATGTAATGTCTGACTAGCACCAATACTGCATGACAACTCCGCTACGCTTGGGAAGGGCACAACCTTCATTCCCGAGCGTCTCCATTTTTTGACTTATCGGCCCGTCCCTTGTTTGCCTTGTCTGCCTGTCCCTCCGTTTTAAGCGCCGCCAATCCATCGGCTAGCTGTCGGATCTGGTCCTCGAGTGCGGAGACTGAGGCAGGTGTCCGTCCTTTCCCTTTCTTTTTTGGACACTCCCGAGAGATATGTCCTCGCGTCCTGCAGCGGAAGCAAAGTCCTTCCTGCATCATGCGGGCCTTCTCGTCCTCGGACAGTCGGCCGCTGATCGCAGATGTGTCCATGGCGTCGGGATCTGGCTGAGTCTTCGCAAATCCGGTGGTCGTTTCCGCCCCGTGCATCTCCGAATCAAGCTCCATGGCTAGACCTGCTGCCTCATTGACAGTGGTGAAAGTGGTGCGGGCCAGTACCAGTGCCGTCCGAATGTCCCGTTGTAAGCCCTGCCGGTATTGGCTGATGAGGGTCAGGACTTCCCATCCGGTGGCAGTAGCGTGGGTGAGGAATGTGTGGGTGTAGTCGGCCACTGTCCTTGTCTGTCGTAGCGCTCGTAACGCCCGTTCCGCCTTTCCTTTCTTTTCGGAGTCAAAATACATCGTTCCAAAATCCTTCGTCCACCCGTCGTACGAGAAGTCCGCCCCTTCCGTGACTAGGTCAATGTACAGGGCGGACCACACGGCGGCGGGTCCGGTAAGGTAGGACGCGGCGAATAACAGCTTTGTCCTGTCGTCAGGGAACATGGCGCTGTTGACCGATGTATAAATCGCCACTTGGCGGGCGAACGTTTCCGCCTTCGTCCCGCGTTCACCATCGAACTTGTCGGGACATGTGATCTTTGGTCCACGGGTTGGGGTGGAACCGGTTGGTCGGGATGGTTGGTCCCGGTGTGCTTTGGCCGCTCTTTGGCGGGATCGTTCGTTCTCCCTTGCTTGAGTCATCTCCTCAAGCTGTCGTCGGAGTTGCTCTACTTCATCCATCTTTTGGGTGCGGGTGGAGTTGGGATTGTTCGGGTTGTCTGTCTGGTTTTGTTCAGGTGTCTGGGTGTTGGTTTCTTGCCTTTGTCTCCGTAGTGTTAGATCCTGCAATATGTTATGGTCTGATCTGTGGAGAGGAAGGCTCTGGGGTTCTGGGGTTTCTGGGGTTTTGGGATCCTATAATGTAGATTGCAGGATGAGGAAGAGATGTGGATCCCCGTCCTGACAGACTATATAGTGGCCTGTCTGTGACATGTACGTGATAGACTATCTACATGTGGTGCGGGCTTTGGTGCGGGCAGGCCCGCAATACGGCTCATGACACTATGATCAAGCTGGATAGTCAAGGCTCTTGAGAGGGAAACCTATGTGGTTTTTTTCTAAGAAAAACCACAGAAAAAGATTGAAGTGAAGCTTATTGATCTCTTGAGAGGATTAAGATTGATCTGATCTGATGATTGAAGCTTGATTTGATCTGATTTGAGGATTGATGATCAAGGAGAAAGAGAAAGGGGAAGAGGGGAGACAGAAAAGGAATACTTTCTGACAAGCAAGGTTCAGAAAGTGGACTGACTGACAATACTGGTGAATTACTGAGTGAAAGAGGCCTTTGGTTGGTTAGAGTGGTGAGCTGTAACTTGATGAATCCTTGGTGATCTGAGTTGGTGGTTCTGGGTGTCTTGAGGTTGTGTATCCTGCCTGCAACGGAGGATCCACCAAATTCAAAAATTTTCAAGGTTTGCTTATGTAATCTTACATGTAGATGTGGTTGGCTGGCCTTGTTTCACTTACTCAGCCAGCTGTAGCATGGAATTATTTATTTAATTACTCCATGAAGGAGTTGAGCAATTACAAAGTGTTCAGTGAACACTATGGTCAGATTTTAATGAGAAAACATAATTTGAAGTCAAAACAAGGGTTACACCTCAGGGTAACAAGATATAATGCATTTGGGACTAGGATTAAGATAATGAGTAATACAGGCAGACTTTAGGTCAGCTGCACTGACTCTAAGGCTGACAGTTCCCAACTCAACACCTTCTTTGCTGCTGTTTTAGTCTCACATGTGTTCTCCATGCTACAAAGACCTGAGCCTCCAACAATTGAAGAAACTCCACTTGCTCCATAACATTTTTTTTATCAAGAGGAACCAAGTCATCATCCTTTGTCCATAGTTTGTTTTTTCTTCTTCTCAGGAACACATACAATACCAGAATTTCACAAAGAAACCCACTGCAATAATACATAGCACCAGAGTTCATTAAGTGGACTTGACCATATTTCCTGTTCTTGTTTGATTGTAAACCAACAAATGGTACCTTAATCCAGATATATTTTGTGGTTTCAACTGAAGGGTATGATTTTTTTAAAGATACTTTTTTGAGTAATATTTTCACAAGGTCATCTGATCTTGAATACAACTAGATACATATTTGCTGTGTGATACATTACTCACTCAATTAAACACTTGTAATTAAGTACTTGTCAGCTTGCTGTACTCTACTCCACTTATTGTGGCGTGTACAGTAAGGACTAAAGAAGTATTTTACACTTAAAAAGTGTAAATAGACAATTTCCAATGAAAACAATTACTTAAGTGTTTATTAAACACTAAGTATCAAAAAAACAGGTTCTAACCCTGCTGCCAAAACTTCTATTAAGGGATTTTAATCCTAGAAGGGCTAACCAGATTGATACACGGTTCTTCCAATCCAATTAAAGATATTTAATTGATTGGGGGGGATTTTGGTTGAGGAATTTTAACTAATGAAGATAGTATATAAATAAAGGCCAGTCCTCCTTACTTACAGGAGAAGGTGAGCGCCTTTGTAGCTTATAATAAGTTATCTAGTGTGTGTTAAAATTGATGGGGAGTAATCTTCATTTTAGTGAAGAAAACTCCTTCTTAAATAATAAAATAGATATTATTTCACAAGCTTCTTTCTGAAGCAGTGATCAGGGCAAGATCACCAGGGGGAACTGAGCACCCTGTTCGTGATCTGATGTGAAATATGGTGTCATTCCTATGTGGAATGACCTCATAATTATTTCACAATGAATGGCTTAGTGGGAAATAATTATTTCAACATTAAATAATTATTTCACTAAGATGTGCTTGTGAATATATTTTCTGGGGACTAAGGCTTGTAAAAGCGCTTGCCCTGAGTGATCAGTAATGTAAAATCACATGTACTTATGTATTTAATACATATTACATAAGTTATATGATTAAATACATATGTAATCTTATAGTATATATTACTATGGGTTATGCTGGGATTTTCCAGGATTTTCAAGGAAAAAACTATACCAATAAATGGTTCTTTATCCATTTATTGCGTGTTTGCAAATTGATTTGCCAAGGATTTTCCTTAATTAAATTTCCTTGGATTTTTGATAAAAAATAGATATATTTTTAAATAATTTCATTATTATATTTTGTGTGTGGTCATAAGTGTGGCTTGAACACAGAGCCTTATGAATTAACTAGATATTTCTAGGCTTGTTCTTAACTGTTACACTATATACCAATTGTTGAAACAAATGAGTATAATTTCTGTTATAACCAGAAAATCTAGTAAAATAAATCAAGTAAAAAATAAAATAAAATAAATAATAATATAATTAAATATTATTAATTATTCAGCTTGCAGTTTCAAGTGTTACATAATGTATGTAATATCTTGGTGGCTGACAATACTACTCATGATTGATCAAGAAAAGTGACATATGCACAATTGCAGGATTGAAAACTAAGATAAAACTGAAAAGTCTTTTTAATTCAAAATATACATCTACATATAACTAAGCAAATGGCCTTTGCGAGCCAAACAAACCCTGACAAGGTTGTACAGTTTCTAACGCCGAGGGCGACATGACCTGTTCAGTTTCTAACGCCGAGGGCGACATTAAAGAAACTTAATTGAATTTTTTTTCGCTTTTTTTTGCTTTTTTTTTTCGCGTTTTTTTCCGCTTTTTTTTTCGCTTTTTTTTTGCTTTTTTTTTTCGCTTTTTTCACTTTTGTCAGTTTTTTTTCACTTTTTTTTTCACTTTTTTCACTGTTTTTCACTTTTTTTCACTTTTGTCACTTTTTTTTTGCACTTTTTTTTGCACTTTTTTTTTTGCACTTTTTTTTGCACTTTTTTTGCACTTTTTTGTTGCTCCTTTTTTGGCTCTTTTTTTGGCTGTTTTTTTTTGGCTCTTTTTTGCTTTTTTTTTTGTTTTCTGCTTTTGCTTTTTTTTTTGGCTTTTTTTTTTTGGCTTTTTTTTGGCTTTTTTTTGTTCACTATTTTGCCTTTTTTGTTTTTGTTTTTGCTTTGTTTTTTGCCTTCTGTTTTTGCAATTTTTTTCCCTCTTTTTTCTTTTTTCTTTTTTCTTTTTTTTTTCTTTTTTCTTTTTTTCTTTTTTCTTTTTTCTTTTTTCTTTTTTCTTTTTTCTTTTTTCTTTTTCTTTTTTCTTTTTTCTTTTTTCTTTTTTCTTTTTTCTTTTTCTTTTTTCTTTTTTCTTTTTTCTTTTTTCTTTTTTCTTTTTTCTTTTTTCTTTTTTTCTTTTTTCTTTTTTCTTTTTCTTTTTTCTTTTTTCTTTTTTCTTTTTTCTTTTTTGTTTTTTCTTTTTTCTTTTTTCTTTTTTCTTTGCTCTTTTTTTTTTTTTTTTTTTTTTTGCTCTGTTTTTAATTCTCTTGCTTTTTTTTTGCATGAGCTGTATTCTTTTTCTTTTGTCCCTCTTTTTGTTTTGCTCTGTCTTTTTCTGTTTGTTTTACATACTTATTTGGTCATTTTTTTTTGACATTGTGCACACTTCTTCACTAAAGCAACCAATACTGTTGCCAACAACCAATAACACATTATAACAACCAATCATGTTGCTACCAACCAAAGTACATATATTGTAGACTGTTGCTGGCAACCAAGTCACATTATTTAATTAATGTTGCTACCAACAGCTACCAACAACTAATTAATCAAACTGCTGCTACGCTTTCTCCAGCCACAAATAGAGCTCTTCTTCACCTGACATCTTCCGCTCCCCAATTATATCCCACTGTTACTACCATCATTCTTCAAAATAATAATCCACCACATACTCTTATTGCATCTGACACATACTCTTATTGCATTTTACTTTTCTGCTCCCATTAATGCACAATGAACTGGAATATTGATGAATTGAGAAGAGCATACAACAGGGAAAGAAATGCTAGGTTTTGTCAAAGGGACTTGAATTCTCTACTCAATCTGCCCACCACCCCTAACCCCAATCATTTCCACCATCCATCATCTCCTGTAACTAATTATTATATTTTTCAACTCTCACAATTCTCCAAGTCATCAGCACTTCCAATGTAGTTTAATCATTAATCACCACCCTTCCCATATTCAGCATCTACACAATGACCCTCAAACACACCATCCACATTCCCATCAATTCTCTCAACATTCTCATCAAATCTCTCACCAACTCCAATCCTCAAGGTCCCGTCCAATCTCTCAGCAAGTTCCATCCCCAATGTCCCAGCAAATATCTTATCAACTACCAGCCTCAGTTTCTCATCAGAGATCTCATCATATCCATTCACTTACTCCCCATCAAAACTACCATTCAACTCACTCCCCAATCCAGTTGAATCAAAATCATGTCCCATCACAAAGGCATCCATTGTCTCAAATCACTCAACTGATGTCTCATAACCACACCCGTGGAATTACCAATTAGACCAATAGAATTAATAAAACTCCTAAATCTCCCTCCAGGGTTTCCATTTCTAACTTGGTCCATTCCCAAAATCTTTCTCCCAAAAATCAGATTAATATCAATGCCAACTATGATAACTCCTCAAACCTTCCTTCTGTAGAGCAAACATCACACTTGGAGGATGATATTCCAGAAACCAATTGGGAACAGCTTCTAAATCAGGTTGATCATCATTTTTCCCAGATTGGATTTGAAAATCCTGCAGGTTCTGTTTTGGATGACCATCCTTTAATGAATGAAAATGAAAACTATGTAGCCAAAAACATTCCCCAGATAAATTTTTGCAGGGTTGGGTTCCAAGTTTCAGACCACACACACTGAGAAGAGAGAGGCAATGTCCATTATGCCAGGCCATACTATTTCAAGGCAAGACAAATGCCCTCTGCCGTTTCTCTGGGAGGATCAACATAAATCAACCACTCCCTCCTACAGATTTACTCCAGCTTTTCAAAGATGCAACTCAAGACCACTTGCCTCAAGGAAATCAACTGATAAGTTCCATACATTTTACGAATAGCAGCTATGCATTTACTTCACTTGGTATAAATTGTGCTACAAGATCTGCTTTGAACAACCAAGGACAAGGTATATATACTTTCAAGGTGAAGGAGAAAATTCACCACAATATTGGAAGCTTCATGCCAATGTCTCAGGAAGTCCCAAAATTCTTGCAGCTCTACATATACAATAATGGACATGAGTTTGAAAATCTTCATATTCAAGGTCAACATTTCCTCCCAGAGCTTATGACAAGGATTCAATAAATACTTCACTGGTGCAATCCTCTCATACGCCAGTTTGAGCATTTAGCATCTGAAATCACTCCAAACCGCTAAGGCTTACAGAAACGGCAACAAATGTGGACCAAAGAGTTTATCACCTCCCAATAGGGGACCAAATTACAGCCATCTGGGTAGAAGGTATTTCTTTCTTTTTCACTTTCACTAAGTTGTCAGGCTCTGAAATTTCTTACCGTGAAGGCAATGTCCCTTTGAAAACAGCCACAAGGGATGTTATCATCAAGTATTGTGGTCAATCCCTTGCAAGAGTATCTGAATTAGACAGCAAATATGACCCTCTCCATTATGTGCTCTTACATCCAAATGGAGATCTTGGTCAGAGTCCTGAACTCAAGCAGGAAATGCCACTTTCAACTGCCTTGAAATATTATTCTTACAGATGGCCTTCCGCAATCCATCAACATGTGTGCAGCTGGGGATCCTCACTTTCAGCAATTTTCTATCTGTTGGGAATGTAGAAGGTATCACTGATTTTTCAAACAAGATACAGCTGCCTGCTTCAATGGTAATTCATGGTGGATCCTACAAGGAAAATTTGGATCATCTCATCACACAACTATTCCCACATATTTCCAGGTCTTTCTCCCAACATGATTACTTTTTGGACTGGGCTATTCTTTGCTGCAAGAATGTTTCAGTCAACCATATAAATGCTAGGATCTTGCAAGATATTCCATCAGAAGACAGGAATTATAAAATCTATGATTCAGTGGAAGATGACCCCCAAAGCCTACACTTACAGGAATAAATAAATAGTCTAACAATTTCAGGCTTTTCACCTCACATTTTGAAATTGAAAAGGGGCTTCCCAATAATAATGCTGAGGAACCTTGATAGAACAATGGGGCTACATTGATTGTGGAAAACCTGGGCCCAAATGTTATTCAGCAAATGTAATTTCAGGAAATAGAGTCAATAACTTGGTGGCTATACCACACATTCCCTTCATATCAGACCCTGATGAGTCTGTATTGCCTTTCAAGCTCATACGGAAACAATTCCCCGCAAATCTACGGAAACAATTCCCCGTAAATCTGGCTTTCTCAATAACTATAAACAAATCTTAAGGCCAGAAAATTGGAAATGTAGGTATTGTACTTCATGATCCTGTATTTAGTCATGGACAACTCTATGTTGCATTGTCACAAAGTAAGTCCAGCCGTACTACAAAGGTAGTAGTCCCTCAACCTGAATTTGGCCTTCCTTCATATGAAACATCAAATATTGTTTACAATGAGGTTCTTTCAAATGTACAGAGGCAATAGTTATATTAATATTTTTAGTTTCTCATCCTTTTTGTTTTTTTTTGCTTCATAATTTCATTTCTTTTTGATTTCAACATGAAATGTTATCTTTGTTCTTATATTTCCACAAATAAAATATTGTGCACCTTTCTCATCAAGCCCCTTTTTCTAAACCTCCCTCCCCAATCCCCAAAATTGGGGGCTATGCCCTCGTATTTACATATTGGTAGAAGTTAAACAAAATGAAAATATACAGGTTCGATTATATAACAAGGTTACCTTTCAGATTCTCCTAATGGAATGAATAAGTTTTCTTCGTTCACATATCGTTATCATATATTTCGGCCGAATTGCCTTACATAAACCCACCCAGTCACAACCACAGTACCACAAATTGCAAGAATAACGGCAGTCGAAATCGCAAACGCCCAATCTGATTCTTCAATACCAGTTTTGAGATTCATTCCAAAAATACCTACATCGGTCATTTGTTAAGAGGTTGCGATTAGTGCTCGAAGTATCAAGTATGATGTGCTTGTATTTTCCCGTGCTTGTATTTTCCTGGTATTAATTTTAGGTGGTTTGGAATACTAACCGGTCAACAAGGCGCCAAGTGTTACCCCAATGGCAAGGACCTCCAATTTCAAACTGGCATTAACAAGATCAAGTTGATTTGTATTAATAATCAGATTGGCTGTATCTTCTTTCATTTGTAGGTGCTTCTGATATCCCAACCAATCGAGGAAAAAACCACTGGCGAGAATGTAAGTTTTCCTGATTAATGTCAAAAGAGGCGTTGCCCGCCAATCGGAAATTTGTCAAACGAGACGACTCTTACCATCATGACTGTAGCCTGGCGAAAAGTCAAAAAGAATCATCCATTTTTTTGGTGATAGGGCCTTTATCAGTTGTCAAGACCTAAAGTTGAATTGAGTCTAGATTAGGCAAATTGATCACCTCTTTCATGGGCTCTTCGGCGGAATACTGTTCTATCAATGTTAACAGGTCCGTGTGGTGTATGATCTTAGATTGTTCCTCTTCAGTCTCCCCGAAAAGGTTTTGACCAGATCTACATTTTTCCGATCTTGAAGGTATTGCATGCCTACAGAACAAAATCAATCGATTAGAAGTGGTGTGTGATCAGTTGCTGAAAGCTGCTCTCACTCTGGTCAGCTGTCTTGTCCAGACAGTTTTGTAGATTGATACATCTGCCAGTAAATTCTTGTAAGCGATGAGTGGAGACAAGAAGGTTTTCCATTGTCTTAGCACCTGAATAAGTGGATTGTTGCGTTAGTGAATTGGGAAAGCCGTTTGGATTTTGGAGGAGTGATTAAATTCGATCAACCCACGGATTTCTTTCTCAAGAGTGTTCAAGAGTACCCCAATCGACGCTTTCAAGACCTCAAGATCTTGTTCTAATGATTGAAATATGATATCTAAGATGCTGCGAAGTGCACTGTTGTCGGTTGAATTCGGATGTTTGATTCAGTTATTTAATTATGTGTTGATATTTTGGATTCTCAGCTAGAGGGTGTATTTAGGACTCACAGAAGCTTAAAAGGATAGTCACGGTCGTAGGTAAGTTTTTCTTCCCCCTTTGTATCCCGTTGTTCTCTGCGAAGACTCGAAATCCCTTTTTGAAGGTTGGAGGTGAACTCTTGTCTTTGTGCGAAAGCCAGACCTTCTTGACCAGATTGTATTGATGGTGAGTTTGAGTATCCATTAGGAACAAGCGGGAAGTTGAGTATAGCTACTGACTCCGCAGCGATAAGGGCTCGAAATCCGTTTGTGTTTATCTGTTTTGTCAAGTGTTGATTAGAATAAAAACTTCGATTTTGTCAATGGTTGCTCGTCCTTTTTTTATTGGAAAGGGAGTGCGCACAATTATGGATTCTCCGCGCATAGAAAGGGATGATCCACCAAAATTGGATTCAAGCAACCTCAAGTCTTTCGGCTGCACATGTCATTTGCGAGTTGATTGTCTCAGGTTTTAACTAGCAAAAAAAAATTGGATCCCCTGGGATGAGTGAGCAATGGCTTACTTGCATTCTTTTATCGCGACAAAACTGAGCTCTTCCAGCAACCAATCCTGGACTAACGATACCTTAATACAACAAAATATCAAATGGGGCGTTAAATCTACATGTCTCGCCTTAAATCAAAAGTGCTTCCACGAACCTTGCCAACTGATCTCCGTGTAATAAACTTCCGGCGTGGGGTGATTTGTGCTGTGCCTGTTTAATGCATCAAAGCGCATCTGCATGTTTCCCTCCCCCAAAGAACTGCCTGGGAAACTGATGGGCATTTGTGGTGTGGTACGTAACTTGGCAGCGGGTAGATCTCGGCGATCAACTTTTTTCATTTTTTTTTCAACGTTTGAATGAACTAAGGTCAGTACTGGGCTTTTGTTTTTGGTCTCTGAAGCAGGAATTGGGTGTTCGGGTTTACTCACATTGTGGATTGGCCCAGTTTGCGGGAGGGATGCTACTATCAGGCCGAGACATCCTGGAATTTCGTCTGGAAAGTGTCCAAGGAAGCATTTGAAGGGATCAGATAGTGTGAGGTTCGAATAAAAATAGAATATCTGGTAAGCAAGTGAGACGTTCGTTACAACTCCAGTTTGTAAGTATTAGTTCACAGGTGAGAGGAATATAATAACGCCAGGACTTGTGTGTCAGTGGGTTCAGAAAGACTACGATGTGTTAGGTTATTATACGGCGATCCATGGTCAAGCCGATCTTGAGTTGCATCAACCAGCGGCAACACAAACACTGCCAAGTTCGCCACGGTCAATTATTCGTATGACCGGCGATGGGCGTCGGGCGCCTTGCTGGTGGCCATATCCGACGGCCTGATGAAAGACCTGAGAAACAATTCTGCAGAAGGATGCAGACTCTTGACTGGGTTTTTGTCGATACATCACAATACATAGCTCGAGACGAGACTCTAACGACATATGCGAGGCAGCGTACATACATGGTTGAAATGCACACTTTTAGCTTCTATATTTCTTGTTTCTCATCCAGGCTCTTTCTGTTTCGAAACTTTAACTTGCTATACAGCTGTGCTTATTCGTTACTGTGCCTGGCTCAAATGATAGAAGTCCGTGGGATGATTTAATGCCAGAGTTGGGAATCTGACACAATGATGTTTGCAGTGATATGAGGAAAAGCTATTTAATTACATTAATAAAATTAATATTTGGTCCCTCTAAAGTATTGTGCAAATATGAAAACTTATGTACCAATGTATTAACACTGTGGCCTGTGAACAAGGGTGGTTGAGATTCCAGAAATAAATGCTGGAGAATCTCAGGACATGAGGTTTTAACTTAGAATTACCCAAGAATTTCTCTTAGGTCTTCAGTTTACTCAGAGGTGAAATTGGGGAGTTGAGAGTGCTTGAAAAGGTCAATGCTGAAGGCTGGATGATAACTGTGTATTTTCTTGAAGGAATATGGGCCACTTTACAACCAAAAACAGAGTATCATCAGCCTGATAACAAGAGGTCTACATTTTAGGCAGACAGAAGGTGATTTAAAATCTCATAAGCATGTGAGCCTGGGTCTCTGTAGTGACTGCAGGACACAAGGAAATAGCTTTGTTGAAGCATAAAAAATGGAGTATTGTGTACCTCAAGCTCTACCATAGGTACAAAGGGAGCAAGTTGTACAAGGACAACCTCCAACATAGAATATATTAGGTGTGAAAGTGTGCAATTTAAGGGATTGGAGTGTTTTTTAACCAAAAAAGAGGACATATTTTCTTCCTTTGTTTAGGGGAAATGGTTGGTGGAATAATAGGGTAAGAAATTTTAAGGATAAACAAGCCACTTTAGAAATCTGGGGAAAACCCAAAAAATGTATTAAAGGGTGTGTATATACATGTCTTTTTCCCTCTTCAGCTTGGATCACTCATTTTATAGTGCTTTTTGTTGTAACCCAGTTGGGGTTACCAAAGGGCCTCACCTAGACCCCATATTTTCATGTATATAAACTAGTCTCTAAGTTCATCTACATGAAATATTATCATTCATTCTTGCAACTTACATCCTGAGTCACATCACTTTTCTGGTTGCTTTATTACCTGTACAAGGGCATGTGCAATTCTCCACCTCCATGTTGAATTAACATGTGGCTTTAGAAGTATGTAGCTATTCAATAGGCCATGTGCTTTGTAATTAGTCTAGCATATGGTGTTTGAGGCTTGCAATTGAGACTAGTGGCTTGGCACTTTAATCTGGAATAGCCACCTGTCTTAGTACAGAAATCATTCATTGGTACTATTAATTATGTGTTATAGTATCATATATGGGTTATTTTATTTATACAGGTGTTAATCCTTATCTTTGTATAGATAAGGGTGATAATTCCATGGGTTTCACATATTATAAGGTTTGTATTTATTTGTATGTGTTATGTACTGTTATGAAATCTGTTACATAGTACTATTACCTATTGCAAGGTATGCCTTTTATTTATTTGAAGTCCATAGGGCAATAATTGTTGGCCTAAAGGTCAGTTTAGGACAGCTTTATTGTCTCTAGGGCTGACATGAATCCTTGACCAAGACCATTGGATTCCACACAGGTTATGATTTTTTCTTCCTTTCCGTGCTGTGAAATTTGAAACTGCATAGCATTTTGAGGCCTGCCAATGTAGGCCCAAGGTGGGAGTGAATAAATTTTCTCTATAAAATCAGGTTCATCTTGAACCAATATCTTCAAATTATATTTCTGCTGGAGCAAGCTATCTATAACAAGAAGATCAAGACAAGAATACTCCAGTATGTAGTGATCATGTATCTCAATCGAACAGGGGCAAGAAAAGGATATCATAGCTGTGTTCAGAATGTTTTCCAGATTAGGTCCAAAGATGACGATCTGGATGCTGAACCTCACAGGAGATAAATATACCCACATGACATATGTCCAGGTTCAAACATCGACATGGAAAAAGATGTGATCAATGCAACATTGTCCAACCATCTCTCCTCCAACTCAGTTGGCGCGTGGTGAGATAGACAACAAGTGGAGACAGACAAAATTTTGGACTCTCGATCATACAGGGATACAATGTTTCCCAGATAGTAATCCGACCCCAAAATCAGCGGTCTCCTGTCATTGAATAAAAAGTCGAGGTATGCAGCCAAAACATAGAGGTGGAAAGATCTACGTCCGACCGATCTTGTTCCACCGAACTTGAGACCATCACAGGGCCTCGCAATTGTGTATACCCAGGGGGCTCGCGAAACGTTTTGTGTTCAGTTCGTCGTTCAATCTTTTCTCAAGCTGCTTGCACATTGCTGGTACAAACGCCAGGGTTCCAACTTGAGGCATAGATTCAGCGGGGATTGCTCTCAACGAGAGAGGTGCTCTGTTCAGTCCATACACAGTTTCTGAGTGAAGAATGTAAACCTTCAGTGCTAGTAGTTTTCATCACCATTCATCTTTGGATATCATCGGGCCCAACTAGAAGTCTGTACTGATAACAATCCGTGGATGAGACTGAATATTGATCACTTATCACCCGCCGATAAACCTGGTCACCGACAGACAATTTCCAAAGATTGTCGAGGCTATTAGTTTGGAAATAGATACCTAACCGGTAGGTCTCATATCATGGCGAGAGTTTGCCTGTGCCAGTCATGAACGTAACCCACACATTTCAATACAGTGGTACACACCTCGAAGAGTTTAGCCATTGTGTGTGATGAAGGGACGAGGATCCGAGCAGAAAGCCCTCCAGGTTCGTTGTTTTTCTTTTTTTCTTTTTTGCTTTGGGTTGGATGGATGAAAATCGTGCCTGATGGTCCCCAACCTTCGCAGGCCTGATTCAACTCCCGAATATGGGGTTGAGTTCGGCTCCAACATTAGTGCTTGCTCGTCCAATACTCCACGTAACTAAACTACGACCCAAATTGTTTATCCATCCATGCATATTGTTGCTTGGGAAAAGTCTGGGGCTACAGGGCGTTTATCCCCCGCCCATGAAACAACTTCAAACCCTCGCCAGTAGGACATCTTTGGCGCTGCGTCATACCCAGACTCACAGTAACATATTAGCCATGGTACTGATTCTGAAAGTGAGCTTTAGCGGGAGAGGAAAGCCAGGATACAACCCGAACCACACACATGCACCAAAAACAAGAGGCCGCTCACATCTCCATGCTATCTATCAACAGCCGCAAACATTATATAGCATCAAGACATACAAAAATCATTCTACTTGACATGTTCCACCTTGTCCTGACCTCGAAAGCAGGTCTTGCCTTGAGACTCGAGAGTCGCTGGCAGAAAACCTATGGGTAATTTTCAGATTAGTATGAAGACTGGAGGAGAAACATGCAGGGTGAATTGTATTTCGGTCGGCAAGGCAAGATGGATCCCGTATGAGCCAGGCCGCCTGTGTCGAAGGCTTCGACCATCAGGATGAACTCTCCACGTATGCTGAGCTCCAGGTGTGCTTAAAACAGGCCCATGTCGCCACCAGATAAATGAAAATTCCTCATCAGTCAATCATTCATCTCATTTAGATTTATTTCCAAGAAACCAAAAGGGTGAATTCTATTTTAGATTATTTTTTCGAATTCTGTTTCCCTTGTGAATCACAACTGATGTGATTTAAATTACTTACTCCAGATTCCCCTCTTTCGATCAAACCAAACGTTCAAATTTTCAATTATAACAGTCTTAAAATGCAGTTTGCTTTGAACGTAATTTTAGTTGAGTTTTGACCCCGACATATATATGCTCTGGGCCTTCTTTCTTCTTTTTTTTTGGATTTTTTATGATGTGCTGACTTTACCATGAAAACCCCTATGTAATCAACATAGCTCATGGTTCCGTTTTTACATTTGATCCCAAGCTCAAGTGGGATGACGATGAGATTAGAAAAACGAATGGGGGATTTCGAAAGGGGATGTGACCGGGCATATGCAGGTGACGAGGGACGAGTTATACCGGCTAAAATTAGAAATCAAAGGGGGGACGTGGTGGCCGAGGGGATAACCCAGATGGCCGCAATGCACATTATGGAGCACCAACGTTTAATGTCGGAGGCTTTAGAAGAGGATCAGGTTAACAAGATAAGAGTCCCTATTAGAACTCAAAGAACTGTTGAGTCCCTTATTGTATGACTACTTTTCCAAAATAAAAAAAGAAGAAGAAGAAAAAAACTAATCCAGATGAATCCTGATCCTAGTCTACCCACGAATCGGATGAGGATGAGCATGGTTTTGAGGGGGCCTCCGGAAGAAGGTAGATGAATCCAGTGACTGAATTTCTCAATATGTTTGGATAATTTCTTGAGTTTGGAATCCCAATGATTGTGATAGTGTGTTGTTATGATGGATTAGTCAGTTTGAATTTTGTAGCAGCTGTCTTCAAACCTTTACTCATATATACCATCCGATTTCATTCTTTTCCATTTTTGAATCTTTGTTTTCCCTGGATAGTTTTTATCTTTCTATTGTTTGTTTTCAGAAGAAGATTTCTTGAGTTAATCTTCCATAACTTCTAATCAGTGGTCTAAGTTGGTTCTCCGTAATAGTATGATATCAACCATAACTTGGGTTGAAATAAAACTAGGCTATTAACCTCATATTTTGCATAATTCCAGCTGAGACTTGATTCTACTTAAGGATAATCTGGATCTCAAATCTTAGCTCTAATCATTTTTTGTATATTTTTGATTCATCCAATGTTCATTGAAACAATGTTTGAACATCAGAATAATTTACAGAGTGATGATACAAACTTAAAAATTGATGGTCAATGATTTCTGCATTGTCTGTAATTGAAAATGACTTGTTTTCAGATAATATCACTCTTGTTTTATATGGTTCAGCTTATGTGATGTTGAGATCACATCAACAATGTGAATAAAAAAAATTGGTGAACCTGATCCCTCTGGAAATATCTATTGATGTGTCCCAACTTCAATGAATTCATTTCCATGAGGAACAGTTGTAAGAGTGGTAAGTTATATTAAAAGGGGTAATCAGGCAAAAGTTGGGATATAATTTGGATTAATGTTGAACAAGTATCAAGAAATTTGGCATTTTTCTGTTTGCATAGGGGTGTATTTAAATTAATTGCAAAACAAATTGTTGGAAAGCTTCTATGTTACAAATAGTCTGATACATTCCTTATTGGGAGGAAGCCTTCCCAACCAGTGTCTTTTCACTTACCAAGTGTTTTTGGGAGGGCTTACCCCAAAACCATATCTTGAGTACAGTGTCAGCATGATGTACACATGTTTTGTTTGGTGACACTATAAATTCAACAAAAACAAAAATTCAAAATTATGGAATCCAGAATTTTGTTTATATTTTATTTTTATTTGTTTTGTTTTGTTTTGTTTTGTTTTACTATAATTTTTTGTTTTATTTTTATTTTTCAGCTTGCTACTATTTGAGAGACAACCTGACTAGAACAATGATAAATAAAAATTAAAAAAAACCTAGATACAAAATGAAACAGACATCATCCAAAGAGTAATAATGCATATAAATAAGATAAATCAACTCTAAATCATAATATATAACAGATAGAGACATAATTATGGTGTTGCAAGAGCTGCTGGGCACCAACCCAAGTACCACTTGACACCGCGCCAAGAGGGCTTGGGTTAGTTCCCAGGGGGCTCGATTTTAAATGTTGCACAGCCCCCAGATTTTGGGGGATTGATAAATCCACACCCATAAAAAAAAGGGTGTGCAGCCCGCATGCCCTTTTTTTGACGGGTGTGCGTTCTGCACGCCCTTTTTTTGGTGTGGGCACGCCTACAGGCGTGCAACACCTGCCCAAACATGGGTGTGCAGTTGCACACCCCATTCAAAAACAGGTGTGCGGCTTGCACACCCATTTTATGTATATAGGTAGGGGTGTGCGTGCCCCTACCCATTTACATAGAAAGGATGTGCAAGACGCACTCCCTTTATATGTATATAGGTAGGGGAATGCACAACCCTACCTATGTACATAGGCTTGACCAGAGGATATCCCTCCGGTTGAGGAGGTTGTAGCCTCCTCACTGCAAACAGGGTTATATCGCTTACAACCCCCCGTGGTAATGTTGGCCAGAGCCAACCAATATACAATTGGTCTGAAAAACCAATCTTGTATTAGCTGAGCCTCCAGATACATTTAAAGGGCCATTTAATGTATCAGTGGGCCCAGCCAATATAAGATCGGTCTCCTGGACCAATTGTATATTGGTGGGCTCTGGCCAAAGTTACCGCGGGGGGTTGTAAGCAATACAACCCTGTTTGCAGTGCCTCAACTGGAGGACATCCCTCCTTTCAAGGAGGCTGAGAACTCATTGACCGGAGGATATGATGATGAGCAAAGGCTATAATAGTATTAGTGATGAGACCAAGGACTACAATTGTAATGGTGAATTGAAAGTATGTAGTAATGATGAGCAGTTCTTGTAGATTATGTAAGATATTAACTTACTGAATAATAATGACTTGGATGATGTAAGCCATTTCAAAACAAAAGAAAAGAATGTACCAATGAAAGGAAAGCTAATAGTAATAACTTCTGATCCAAAAGGAAATCAAGGGTGGTTTGAGTGAGTGACTAGGGGTGGATTAAGGTGTTGACTATTTAATATGGTATTTATGGAATGAAGTGAGTGGGAACAGGATTACCACACCAGGAACATAAAAACTTTTATAATAATGTAAATTGCTACTTGGTGGTCATATGTCTCTGCTTTTTCCATCAAACATTTCTGGGCACTGCACCCAATTTTTAGCCATTGGGAAATTGTTGGAGCAACTGTTGTCATTGGCTAGTCTTGGATGTTGGGGTTGCTTTTGCAACCTTGGCTGTGTCACTCGCTGTGATCCTAAGGACTGGTATCCTTCTAGCTACACAAGGTGCAAAGTCAAAAATAATATGTAATGTATGTTTTTTTGGTTGCTTTTATATATGTTTTTATTAATGTAAAAGATCTAAGAATTTTTTAGGCAGGGCCTGCAAGCAGGGGTGTTTTAGTTCCAATCAAAGGGAATTCCAGACCTTAACAAACTGGGGCCTGCAATCAGGGGTTTTTTAAATCCCAGTTATAATAGCGGCTGAAACAGGCCACAACTCCTAAATAGAAAAGACTGACTGTAGGCTTTAAGGGGAAGAGGTTCAATGGACAGATTGAAGAGGTTGGTTTTTTTTTTTTTTGAAAGCTGAGCAGATTTGGAGTTGAGAGAAAAGAGGCTTTGAGTCTTGAGGACTAATCTACTAAGCAGGAAACTAGTAAGTATAACTGGTGGAATGCTGCTTGTAAATATGATAAATCTGGGGAATGAAACTACAGGGGGAAGAAAGGACCTCTTGTTGAGGTATAGATCTGTGTTATTTCCTTTCCATCTCTCTATGTGTGCTACATACATGTCACATGTTCTTTCTCACATTTCACTTCCAGTTCACATTGTCATGTAGTGTACTGGGAGCAGCAGACGTGGAAGGACTCCCTTTCCTCATCCTTCCACCATCATCATCCACTCACCGGTGTCGTGTCTGCTTCTCCCAGGTTAGTCTTTCACTTCACTTCTCTCTTTGTTTCTCTCTCTTCTGTTCTGTCTATCACATGCAATGTTAAATCCTTCCACCATCATCATCCACTCACCGGCGTCGTGTCTGCTGCTCCCAGCTCCTCTCTTGATTATCACCTCTTACATGCCTTTCTGGAGCCCTGATGGAAAAACACAAGGTTTTCTTTTGGATTATATGGGAAATCCCACAAAGGAAGGAGTTAAACTTAGTAGAAATAAATGATGTAATTCATCAAATTACTATGTGTACAGGCTGCCAATAAACAGTACAGACTGACAATCATCTAATGAAATCATCCAATGACACTTGAAGATCTCTTGTTTGAATTTACAACAGGTATTGATGATCTGATCAATACTTGTCTAAAGAAAATAATCAAATTACAATACAGATGTCTTGTTCTGTGTAATTTGGTTATTTAATATGTACAGTTCTGTACCATGATAATTCTTGGTTTCCTTGCATTATTGGTGCTTCTCCATCTCTCCATTCAATTGTTTTACAAGCAGGTATCCTGGAAAAAGATGTCAGCATTTTTAACAAACTTGTCAGTTCTTTTTAATTGGAAAAGGTTCCTTTGAGTTATTTGAATTTATCTAATGTTTAATTTCTCCTTACTTCTTAGCTTTCATGTATTATTATATTTTTTAACTTATACATTGTTTATATTTATAAGCTTAACAAGATTCAAAAGACTGTAAATAGTGTGATATTTATGTCAAATGTTATTTTAATATTTTATTTTATGTTTCTAAGGGGTAATTAAATAGTGTATTTAGTTTATTATCCCACATTTTACTGTGTTCTAAATACTAGAATAATCTTATATATGTTTATACCAGGTAAGTATTTTTAGCACTCAGTAGGAGTATTCTTTACATTAATTTTATTAATTGAAGGAGCAGGTTTTCTAGGTTAATTTGATTGAGATACCCTCGATCATTTTCATTTCTCTGTCAGAATATGTAATGATAATCACACTCATATCATAGGTCAATGAGTTATAATTTAATTACTATATTTGTTTATTATGTAGTAATTTCTATATTACTAAATGTTGCTTTTTCTCTTATGTTTAATGTATTTTATTATACATTATTACTTGTGTAATAATGTCTCTTTTCATATTTATTTTTCATATTTATTTATTTATTATTATTTTGTTCTAGTCATGTTGTCTCTGAACTAGTAGCAAGCTGACAGGCTTCTGCTTGCTTGTGGTGGGTTCATTTGTTTTCTTTTGCTTGCATCATCTCCACAAGCTGTTGTTGGATTTGGGATACTTCATCCATTATGTGGTCAGAGGCAGAAGTTGGATAGAAGGTATACTAGAAGGGATGGGTAGAATGGATATGAGGCGGGATGGGGACTTTCAAGGTTATTGGGGTTTGGGTTGATTTGGTTCAGCTCTGGTCCTTTGTCTCCGTAATGTAGAGCCTGAAATGTGTTATGGGTTTTTCTGTGGAGAGGAAAGTGAGGAGAGTGGGGATTGGGGAGATCAGGTTTAGTGCCAGCCTCAGTGATGCCACAATGTTAAATCCTCTAGCTAAAATATGTGCAAGGATATGTAATAAGGGTAAAATATTTATGGAAATATTTCTGAAACAATTTCAGAGGAATTGGTGCATAAAAGATTATTATTTTATATGTTTTTTATTTATTTTATTGATTTTGAATTATAAATTAATTAAGATAAAAATAAAAGAGGGGCCTGATGAATCAGGGGTTGTTTGGATCCCTAAGTTATCTTTCAATGAGCAGAGGATTTAAATAACATTTTAAAACTTTGGCCTGATAAATCAGGGTTTGTTTAAATCCCAGGTATATGGAAAGGAAGGGAAAAAGCGCTACAGACAGAGGAAGGGTTGTGACTTACTTTCATTAATTTATCCAATTGTTTGGGGAGCTTTTGAGGGGATTTTCAAGGGGATTATAATTTAAATACTTAAGGTAACTACCAGGCAAGAGGCTGGTGAATATGCTTTGTTGAAAGTGGGTAAACTAAGTAAGGTAATGTCTAATAATCTGGGGTATCCTTTCTTGGGGGAAAATGGAGCTCCTTACATACCTTTTGGTACCAGGGAGCGCCCAATTTTTCAGTTAATGGCCAGACTGTGGTTTATACAGATGTTTGGCCAGTTTGTGGTTGGATTATAGCTGTATTTGGCTGGGTTGGGGGTGAATAACCACAATCCAGTGTAATTTGAAGTTTTTCTGTGCTTCATCAACTTTTTATGTGTTTCATCAAATTGTTATGTGTTTCATCCAGATTCTTTTGGATAATTGGTCATTCTGTTTCATATTTTATGATACACAGAGGTTTGGTAATTTCTGGAATATTTTGGAGTGTTCCATGAAAGATTATTATGAAACACTCTGGTCTTTTTTATATATGTTTCACGTGTTCCAAAACTTAGAGGAAGGCAGTTTTTCTTAAGTCCTGATGTCGTCTGGATGTTATTTATGGTAAATCTTTAATAACAGATTGCTTATTGAAGGAGCAGAATTTAAGGGTACTCATGCGAGAGGTACCCTAGGTTAATTTGGGAGTAGATTCAGAATTTACAATAATATTCTTGCTTTTATTGTTATTTGTTGTATATATTGTAATAATTTCTCTATATTTTTATTTTTATTACATTATTAGTTTTTGTAATAATGTCTCTTTATTATTTTGTAATAAGTTGGATCTGCTATAGTAGCCAGCTGAGAATTAAGAGCACAATAATGGGTATTTGTAATGTGCTAATATGTCTATTTCTAAAGTCATAATGTTTCTTTATCCTATTATATTATGGCAAGTTGGATCTGCCATAGTAGCTGCTGACAATTAGAGAGAAAGAGATGAGGAGAATGGGGATTGGAGGGATCTGAGTTCAATGGTTCTGACTAGTATGTAGATTGCAGGATTAGGAGGCTGCTTGGATGCTCAGCCTCCTGGACTATATAGATGAGCGGATGATGTGATAAAATAGATACATGAAAGGTCCTGTTACAGCTCATAACAGTTCTGAGTAAGCTCTGCTGGTTTAAGCCTGTGTTCTGACCATATAGAAGAGGGATTTTGTTTCTACCAGTGTGAGTATCAATGGGATTTTGAGCAGCATGAATCTTTTTACAATCTGAATTTGCGGCTGAGTTACACAAGAAATAATGTTGATTGGCACACCATGTTAGCTGAAGTTGTTCCCAGGTTGAGCAAACCCCTTCCAAAGTTGTGCATGAATTACACTCACATTACTGGGGGGTTCAAACTGGATGTTCCATAAATTTATTGGAAGACACTTGGATGAAAGTGCCTTGAAAACATCCCTGAAGTTGTTAAATAAAATCAATACTGGTTAGCTTTCTAAACTTGCTGTACAGCCAAGTGAAGATTACTCACTCAAATTTAACCCTTTTCAAGTTCAAATATTTGATAACTTGTCATTAAAAACAAAATTTCCTGGAGGCTCTCTCTCAATACACCAGTAATTACCTTGAAAAGTTTAGCCTTTAAAGTGTATCATGATGGGAGAATTCTCCGAGCAGATAGCCCACCAGGTCCATGTGAGATTTTGAGATCAAATGCTTTATTGCAGCTTACACCAAATGCTAATAGTAGTAGTTAACTTAACAATAAAAAAAGTAAACAGAAATAAAAATAACAATAAAGATCAGATAGTTAATGTAATGAAAGAGAGAATCCATTAAGTACCTGATGTTAGTCTAGTCCAAGATAGGACTCAATAAAGAGAAACTGAAAGTTTAGTAGGATATAAAGGTATATAAAAACCAAGCCTTAAAAGAAAAGAGCAACCAATGGGATAGTCAAGAGAGAAAAATGAATAGAAAGAATGGAGAAAGAGTCTACAGTAGAAATAAGATCTACCTCCACTTGTGTTAGATCCGTACTCCTCCTGAATTTCAGTAGTCTAGATTGAGTGAGATTCTTGGTCCTAGAATCAAGCAGATGGAATGAGTTTGACAGTGGATTAAGGGAAGCATATTCCGAATTGGTCCGAGTTCAGGGCTCTTCTTGGGTCTGAGGTTTCTCAATTGAGGAGAGTTGCACACTCCTTATAATAATTCATAATGCATAATGATTAATAAATATCATTATGAATCAGATTTTTTCTGCAGAATATCAGGATTACTCAATTGACAGTCCAATCTCACTTATTTATTTACTTATTTCATTGGCTTTGGGTTGGCAGGATGAAAATGATGGCTGATGGTCCCCAGCCTTTTCAGCCCTGATTCAACTCCTCAACATGGGTTTTATTTTGGCTCTGAAATCAGTGATTTCTCCTCAGATACTCCTGGTAACCACAAGCACATTGTGCATCCATTGGGTAGTACAAGGTGTTTTGTTAATGGGTGATCCTGACAGACATATTTCAGGATTCAGAAATTTGATGGATATGCATATGAAAAGCCTCAAGCATTTCTTAACCAAACCTCAACCTTGTGCAATACTCAGGGAGGATAATCTCTCAACCAACCACCACAAACATCCGCTGCCAATCTACATTGCCCCCCTTAATTCACTGTTTAATCCAACTAACCCATACAATTCTTGTACCAACAACCAACTCATTGAGAACCATACTTCAGGAGGAGATTGATATTAAAATAAGTTGAGGTATACCAATCATTCTTCCTTTGAACCTAAGTCCATTATTCTGTTTCTCTCTCTCTCTCTTACTTTTCTTATTGATATTGACTCTATTTCTCCTTGCTATCAGTCTTGCTTTTAATTTCTTATCTCCTATATTAAGTTTTCAGTTTTGTTTGTTTAAGTTATTGTAAGGTCAAGAAAAATTTCAGGTAGATATCTAACTTCATTTGTTTATGTTAACACAATCAATTGTTTATTTTATTTTATATCATTTTTTCACTCTAACCAGTTTATTTTTATTTTCTTTCTCAATCAATTAATTCTGATTTTTATGAGTTATATACTAATATTAGAATTTGATATAAGCTTCAAGAAAGTAATTGACCTCATTTTATTCCACATTTATCCCCCGCCCATGAAACAACTTCAAACCCTCGCCAGTAGGACATCTTTGGCGCTGCGTCATACCCAGACTCACAGTAACATATTAGCCATGGTACTGATTCTGAAAGTGAGCTTTAGCGGGAGAGGAAAGCCAGGATACAACCCGAACCACACACATGCACCAAAAACAAGAGGCCGCTCACATCTCCATGCTATCTATCAACAGCCGCAAACATTATATAGCATCAAGACATACAAAAATCATTCTACTTGACATGTTCCACCTTGTCCTGACCTCGAAAGCAGGTCTTGCCTTGAGACTCGAGAGTCGCTGGCAGAAAACCTATGGGTAATTTTCAGATTAGTATGAAGACTGGAGGAGAAACATGCAGGGTGAATTGTATTTCGGTCGGCAAGGCAAGATGGATCCCGTATGAGCCAGGCCGCCTGTGTCGAAGGCTTCGACCATCAGGATGAACTCTCCACGTATGCTGAGCTCCAGGTGTGCTTAAAACAGGCCCATGTCGCCACCAGATAAATGAAAATTCCTCATCAGTCAATCATTCATCTCATTTAGATTTATTTCCAAGAAACCAAAAGGGTGAATTCTATTTTAGATTATTTTTTCGAATTCTGTTTCCCTTGTGAATCACAACTGATGTGATTTAAATTACTTACTCCAGATTCCCCTCTTTCGATCAAACCAAACGTTCAAATTTTCAATTATAACAGTCTTAAAATGCAGTTTGCTTTGAACGTAATTTTAGTTGAGTTTTGACCCCGACATATATATGCTCTGGGCCTTCTTTCTTCTTTTTTTTTGGATTTTTTATGATGTGCTGACTTTACCATGAAAACCCCTATGTAATCAACATAGCTCATGGTTCCGTTTTTACATTTGATCCCAAGCTCAAGTGGGATGACGATGAGATTAGAAAAACGAATGGGGGATTTCGAAAGGGGATGTGACCGGGCATATGCAGGTGACGAGGGACGAGTTATACCGGCTAAAATTAGAAATCAAAGGGGGGACGTGGTGGCCGAGGGGATAACCCAGATGGCCGCAATGCACATTATGGAGCACCAACGTTTAATGTCGGAGGCTTTAGAAGAGGATCAGGTTAACAAGATAAGAGTCCCTATTAGAACTCAAAGAACTGTTGAGTCCCTTATTGTATGACTACTTTTCCAAAATAAAAAAAGAAGAAGAAGAAAAAAACTAATCCAGATGAATCCTGATCCTAGTCTACCCACGAATCGGATGAGGATGAGCATGGTTTTGAGGGGGCCTCCGGAAGAAGGTAGATGAATCCAGTGACTGAATTTCTCAATATGTTTGGATAATTTCTTGAGTTTGGAATCCCAATGATTGTGATAGTGTGTTGTTATGATGGATTAGTCAGTTTGAATTTTGTAGCAGCTGTCTTCAAACCTTTACTCATATATACCATCCGATTTCATTCTTTTCCATTTTTGAATCTTTGTTTTCCCTGGATAGTTTTTATCTTTCTATTGTTTGTTTTCAGAAGAAGATTTCTTGAGTTAATCTTCCATAACTTCTAATCAGTGGTCTAAGTTGGTTCTCCGTAATAGTATGATATCAACCATAACTTGGGTTGAAATAAAACTAGGCTATTAACCTCATATTTTGCATAATTCCAGCTGAGACTTGATTCTACTTAAGGATAATCTGGATCTCAAATCTTAGCTCTAATCATTTTTTGTATATTTTTGATTCATCCAATGTTCATTGAAACAATGTTTGAACATCAGAATAATTTACAGAGTGATGATACAAACTTAAAAATTGATGGTCAATGATTTCTGCATTGTCTGTAATTGAAAATGACTTGTTTTCAGATAATATCACTCTTGTTTTATATGGTTCAGCTTATGTGATGTTGAGATCACATCAACAATGTGAATAAAAAAAATTGGTGAACCTGATCCCTCTGGAAATATCTATTGATGTGTCCCAACTTCAATGAATTCATTTCCATGAGGAACAGTTGTAAGAGTGGTAAGTTATATTAAAAGGGGTAATCAGGCAAAAGTTGGGATATAATTTGGATTAATGTTGAACAAGTATCAAGAAATTTGGCATTTTTCTGTTTGCATAGGGGTGTATTTAAATTAATTGCAAAACAAATTGTTGGAAGAGCTTCTATGTTACAAATAGTCTGATACATTCCTTATTGGGAGGAAGCCTTCCCAACCAGTGTCTTTTCACTTACCAAGTGTTTTTGGGAGGGCTTACCCCAAAACCATATCTTGAGTACAGTGTCAGCATGATGTACACATGTTTTGTTTGGTGACACTATAAATTCAACAAAAACAAAAATTCAAAATTATGGAATCCAGAATTTTGTTTATATTTTATTTTTATTTGTTTTGTTTTGTTTTGTTTTGTTTTACTATAATTTTTTGTTTTATTTTTATTTTTCAGCTTGCTACTATTTGAGAGACAACCTGACTAGAACAATGATAAATAAAAATTAAAAAAAACCTAGATACAAAATGAAACAGACATCATCCAAAGAGTAATAATGCATATAAATAAGATAAATCAACTCTAAATCATAATATATAACAGATAGAGACATAATTATGGTGTTGCAAGAGCTGCTGGGCACCAACCCAAGTACCACTTGACACCGCGCCAAGAGGGCTTGGGTTAGTTCCCAGGGGGCTCGATTTTAAATGTTGCACAGCCCCCAGATTTTGGGGGATTGATAAATCCACACCCATAAAAAAAAGGGTGTGCAGCCCGCATGCCCTTTTTTTGACGGGTGTGCGTTCTGCACGCCCTTTTTTTGGTGTGGGCACGCCTACAGGCGTGCAACACCTGCCCAAACATGGGTGTGCAGTTGCACACCCCATTCAAAAACAGGTGTGCGGCTTGCACACCCATTTTATGTATATAGGTAGGGGTGTGCGTGCCCCTACCCATTTACATAGAAAGGATGTGCAAGACGCACTCCCTTTATATGTATATAGGTAGGGGAATGCACAACCCTACCTATGTACATAGGCTTGACCAGAGGATATCCCTCCGGTTGAGGAGGTTGTAGCCTCCTCACTGCAAACAGGGTTATATCGCTTACAACCCCCCGTGGTAATGTTGGCCAGAGCCAACCAATATACAATTGGTCTGAAAAACCAATCTTGTATTAGCTGAGCCTCCAGATACATTTAAAGGGCCATTTAATGTATCAGTGGGCCCAGCCAATATAAGATCGGTCTCCTGGACCAATTGTATATTGGTGGGCTCTGGCCAAAGTTACCGCGGGGGGTTGTAAGCAATACAACCCTGTTTGCAGTGCCTCAACTGGAGGACATCCCTCCTTTCAAGGAGGCTGAGAACTCATTGACCGGAGGATATGATGATGAGCAAAGGCTATAATAGTATTAGTGATGAGACCAAGGACTACAATTGTAATGGTGAATTGAAAGTATGTAGTAATGATGAGCAGTTCTTGTAGATTATGTAAGATATTAACTTACTGAATAATAATGACTTGGATGATGTAAGCCATTTCAAAACAAAAGAAAAGAATGTACCAATGAAAGGAAAGCTAATAGTAATAACTTCTGATCCAAAAGGAAATCAAGGGTGGTTTGAGTGAGTGACTAGGGGTGGATTAAGGTGTTGACTATTTAATATGGTATTTATGGAATGAAGTGAGTGGGAACAGGATTACCACACCAGGAACATAAAAACTTTTATAATAATGTAAATTGCTACTTGGTGGTCATATGTCTCTGCTTTTTCCATCAAACATTTCTGGGCACTGCACCCAATTTTTAGCCATTGGGAAATTGTTGGAGCAACTGTTGTCATTGGCTAGTCTTGGATGTTGGGGTTGCTTTTGCAACCTTGGCTGTGTCACTCGCTGTGATCCTAAGGACTGGTATCCTTCTAGCTACACAAGGTGCAAAGTCAAAAATAATATGTAATGTATGTTTTTTTGGTTGCTTTTATATATGTTTTTATTAATGTAAAAGATCTAAGAATTTTTTAGGCAGGGCCTGCAAGCAGGGGTGTTTTAGTTCCAATCAAAGGGAATTCCAGACCTTAACAAACTGGGGCCTGCAATCAGGGGTTTTTTAAATCCCAGTTATAATAGCGGCTGAAACAGGCCACAACTCCTAAATAGAAAAGACTGACTGTAGGCTTTAAGGGGAAGAGGTTCAATGGACAGATTGAAGAGGTTGGTTTTTTTTTTTTTGAAAGCTGAGCAGATTTGGAGTTGAGAGAAAAGAGGCTTTGAGTCTTGAGGACTAATCTACTAAGCAGGAAACTAGTAAGTATAACTGGTGGAATGCTGCTTGTAAATATGATAAATCTGGGGAATGAAACTACAGGGGGAAGAAAGGACCTCTTGTTGAGGTATAGATCTGTGTTATTTCCTTTCCATCTCTCTATGTGTGCTACATACATGTCACATGTTCTTTCTCACATTTCACTTCCAGTTCACATTGTCATGTAGTGTACTGGGAGCAGCAGACGTGGAAGGACTCCCTTTCCTCATCCTTCCACCATCATCATCCACTCACCGGTGTCGTGTCTGCTTCTCCCAGGTTAGTCTTTCACTTCACTTCTCTCTTTGTTTCTCTCTCTTCTGTTCTGTCTATCACATGCAATGTTAAATCCTTCCACCATCATCATCCACTCACCGGCGTCGTGTCTGCTGCTCCCAGCTCCTCTCTTGATTATCACCTCTTACATGCCTTTCTGGAGCCCTGATGGAAAAACACAAGGTTTTCTTTTGGATTATATGGGAAATCCCACAAAGGAAGGAGTTAAACTTAGTAGAAATAAATGATGTAATTCATCAAATTACTATGTGTACAGGCTGCCAATAAACAGTACAGACTGACAATCATCTAATGAAATCATCCAATGACACTTGAAGATCTCTTGTTTGAATTTACAACAGGTATTGATGATCTGATCAATACTTGTCTAAAGAAAATAATCAAATTACAATACAGATGTCTTGTTCTGTGTAATTTGGTTATTTAATATGTACAGTTCTGTACCATGATAATTCTTGGTTTCCTTGCATTATTGGTGCTTCTCCATCTCTCCATTCAATTGTTTTACAAGCAGGTATCCTGGAAAAAGATGTCAGCATTTTTAACAAACTTGTCAGTTCTTTTTAATTGGAAAAGGTTCCTTTGAGTTATTTGAATTTATCTAATGTTTAATTTCTCCTTACTTCTTAGCTTTCATGTATTATTATATTTTTTAACTTATACATTGTTTATATTTATAAGCTTAACAAGATTCAAAAGACTGTAAATAGTGTGATATTTATGTCAAATGTTATTTTAATATTTTATTTTATGTTTCTAAGGGGTAATTAAATAGTGTATTTAGTTTATTATCCCACATTTTACTGTGTTCTAAATACTAGAATAATCTTATATATGTTTATACCAGGTAAGTATTTTTAGCACTCAGTAGGAGTATTCTTTACATTAATTTTATTAATTGAAGGAGCAGGTTTTCTAGGTTAATTTGATTGAGATACCCTCGATCATTTTCATTTCTCTGTCAGAATATGTAATGATAATCACACTCATATCATAGGTCAATGAGTTATAATTTAATTACTATATTTGTTTATTATGTAGTAATTTCTATATTACTAAATGTTGCTTTTTCTCTTATGTTTAATGTATTTTATTATACATTATTACTTGTGTAATAATGTCTCTTTTCATATTTATTTTTCATATTTATTTATTTATTATTATTTTGTTCTAGTCATGTTGTCTCTGAACTAGTAGCAAGCTGACAGGCTTCTGCTTGCTTGTGGTGGGTTCATTTGTTTTCTTTTGCTTGCATCATCTCCACAAGCTGTTGTTGGATTTGGGATACTTCATCCATTATGTGGTCAGAGGCAGAAGTTGGATAGAAGGTATACTAGAAGGGATGGGTAGAATGGATATGAGGCGGGATGGGGACTTTCAAGGTTATTGGGGTTTGGGTTGATTTGGTTCAGCTCTGGTCCTTTGTCTCCGTAATGTAGAGCCTGAAATGTGTTATGGGTTTTTCTGTGGAGAGGAAAGTGAGGAGAGTGGGGATTGGGGAGATCAGGTTTAGTGCCAGCCTCAGTGATGCCACAATGTTAAATCCTCTAGCTAAAATATGTGCAAGGATATGTAATAAGGGTAAAATATTTATGGAAATATTTCTGAAACAATTTCAGAGGAATTGGTGCATAAAAGATTATTATTTTATATGTTTTTTATTTATTTTATTGATTTTGAATTATAAATTAATTAAGATAAAAATAAAAGAGGGGCCTGATGAATCAGGGGTTGTTTGGATCCCTAAGTTATCTTTCAATGAGCAGAGGATTTAAATAACATTTTAAAACTTTGGCCTGATAAATCAGGGTTTGTTTAAATCCCAGGTATATGGAAAGGAAGGGAAAAAGCGCTACAGACAGAGGAAGGGTTGTGACTTACTTTCATTAATTTATCCAATTGTTTGGGGAGCTTTTGAGGGGATTTTCAAGGGGATTATAATTTAAATACTTAAGGTAACTACCAGGCAAGAGGCTGGTGAATATGCTTTGTTGAAAGTGGGTAAACTAAGTAAGGTAATGTCTAATAATCTGGGGTATCCTTTCTTGGGGGAAAATGGAGCTCCTTACATACCTTTTGGTACCAGGGAGCGCCCAATTTTTCAGTTAATGGCCAGACTGTGGTTTATACAGATGTTTGGCCAGTTTGTGGTTGGATTATAGCTGTATTTGGCTGGGTTGGGGGTGAATAACCACAATCCAGTGTAATTTGAAGTTTTTCTGTGCTTCATCAACTTTTTATGTGTTTCATCAAATTGTTATGTGTTTCATCCAGATTCTTTTGGATAATTGGTCATTCTGTTTCATATTTTATGATACACAGAGGTTTGGTAATTTCTGGAATATTTTGGAGTGTTCCATGAAAGATTATTATGAAACACTCTGGTCTTTTTTATATATGTTTCACGTGTTCCAAAACTTAGAGGAAGGCAGTTTTTCTTAAGTCCTGATGTCGTCTGGATGTTATTTATGGTAAATCTTTAATAACAGATTGCTTATTGAAGGAGCAGAATTTAAGGGTACTCATGCGAGAGGTACCCTAGGTTAATTTGGGAGTAGATTCAGAATTTACAATAATATTCTTGCTTTTATTGTTATTTGTTGTATATATTGTAATAATTTCTCTATATTTTTATTTTTATTACATTATTAGTTTTTGTAATAATGTCTCTTTATTATTTTGTAATAAGTTGGATCTGCTATAGTAGCCAGCTGAGAATTAAGAGCACAATAATGGGTATTTGTAATGTGCTAATATGTCTATTTCTAAAGTCATAATGTTTCTTTATCCTATTATATTATGGCAAGTTGGATCTGCCATAGTAGCTGCTGACAATTAGAGAGAAAGAGATGAGGAGAATGGGGATTGGAGGGATCTGAGTTCAATGGTTCTGACTAGTATGTAGATTGCAGGATTAGGAGGCTGCTTGGATGCTCAGCCTCCTGGACTATATAGATGAGCGGATGATGTGATAAAATAGATACATGAAAGGTCCTGTTACAGCTCATAACAGTTCTGAGTAAGCTCTGCTGGTTTAAGCCTGTGTTCTGACCATATAGAAGAGGGATTTTGTTTCTACCAGTGTGAGTATCAATGGGATTTTGAGCAGCATGAATCTTTTTACAATCTGAATTTGCGGCTGAGTTACACAAGAAATAATGTTGATTGGCACACCATGTTAGCTGAAGTTGTTCCCAGGTTGAGCAAACCCCTTCCAAAGTTGTGCATGAATTACACTCACATTACTGGGGGGTTCAAACTGGATGTTCCATAAATTTATTGGAAGACACTTGGATGAAAGTGCCTTGAAAACATCCCTGAAGTTGTTAAATAAAATCAATACTGGTTAGCTTTCTAAACTTGCTGTACAGCCAAGTGAAGATTACTCACTCAAATTTAACCCTTTTCAAGTTCAAATATTTGATAACTTGTCATTAAAAACAAAATTTCCTGGAGGCTCTCTCTCAATACACCAGTAATTACCTTGAAAAGTTTAGCCTTTAAAGTGTATCATGATGGGAGAATTCTCCGAGCAGATAGCCCACCAGGTCCATGTGAGATTTTGAGATCAAATGCTTTATTGCAGCTTACACCAAATGCTAATAGTAGTAGTTAACTTAACAATAAAAAAAGTAAACAGAAATAAAAATAACAATAAAGATCAGATAGTTAATGTAATGAAAGAGAGAATCCATTAAGTACCTGATGTTAGTCTAGTCCAAGATAGGACTCAATAAAGAGAAACTGAAAGTTTAGTAGGATATAAAGGTATATAAAAACCAAGCCTTAAAAGAAAAGAGCAACCAATGGGATAGTCAAGAGAGAAAAATGAATAGAAAGAATGGAGAAAGAGTCTACAGTAGAAATAAGATCTACCTCCACTTGTGTTAGATCCGTACTCCTCCTGAATTTCAGTAGTCTAGATTGAGTGAGATTCTTGGTCCTAGAATCAAGCAGATGGAATGAGTTTGACAGTGGATTAAGGGAAGCATATTCCGAATTGGTCCGAGTTCAGGGCTCTTCTTGGGTCTGAGGTTTCTCAATTGAGGAGAGTTGCACACTCCTTATAATAATTCATAATGCATAATGATTAATAAATATCATTATGAATCAGATTTTTTCTGCAGAATATCAGGATTACTCAATTGACAGTCCAATCTCACTTATTTATTTACTTATTTCATTGGCTTTGGGTTGGCAGGATGAAAATGATGGCTGATGGTCCCCAGCCTTTTCAGCCCTGATTCAACTCCTCAACATGGGTTTTATTTTGGCTCTGAAATCAGTGATTTCTCCTCAGATACTCCTGGTAACCACAAGCACATTGTGCATCCATTGGGTAGTACAAGGTGTTTTGTTAATGGGTGATCCTGACAGACATATTTCAGGATTCAGAAATTTGATGGATATGCATATGAAAAGCCTCAAGCATTTCTTAACCAAACCTCAACCTTGTGCAATACTCAGGGAGGATAATCTCTCAACCAACCACCACAAACATCCGCTGCCAATCTACATTGCCCCCCTTAATTCACTGTTTAATCCAACTAACCCATACAATTCTTGTACCAACAACCAACTCATTGAGAACCATACTTCAGGAGGAGATTGATATTAAAATAAGTTGAGGTATACCAATCATTCTTCCTTTGAACCTAAGTCCATTATTCTGTTTCTCTCTCTCTCTCTTACTTTTCTTATTGATATTGACTCTATTTCTCCTTGCTATCAGTCTTGCTTTTAATTTCTTATCTCCTATATTAAGTTTTCAGTTTTGTTTGTTTAAGTTATTGTAAGGTCAAGAAAAATTTCAGGTAGATATCTAACTTCATTTGTTTATGTTAACACAATCAATTGTTTATTTTATTTTATATCATTTTTTCACTCTAACCAGTTTATTTTTATTTTCTTTCTCAATCAATTAATTCTGATTTTTATGAGTTATATACTAATATTAGAATTTGATATAAGCTTCAAGAAAGTAATTGACCTCATTTTATTCCACATTTATCCCCCGCCCATGAAACAACTTCAAACCCTCGCCAGTAGGACATCTTTGGCGCTGCGTCATACCCAGACTCACAGTAACATATTAGCCATGGTACTGATTCTGAAAGTGAGCTTTAGCGGGAGAGGAAAGCCAGGATACAACCCGAACCACACACATGCACCAAAAACAAGAGGCCGCTCACATCTCCATGCTATCTATCAACAGCCGCAAACATTATATAGCATCAAGACATACAAAAATCATTCTACTTGACATGTTCCACCTTGTCCTGACCTCGAAAGCAGGTCTTGCCTTGAGACTCGAGAGTCGCTGGCAGAAAACCTATGGGTAATTTTCAGATTAGTATGAAGACTGGAGGAGAAACATGCAGGGTGAATTGTATTTCGGTCGGCAAGGCAAGATGGATCCCGTATGAGCCAGGCCGCCTGTGTCGAAGGCTTCGACCATCAGGATGAACTCTCCACGTATGCTGAGCTCCAGGTGTGCTTAAAACAGGCCCATGTCGCCACCAGATAAATGAAAATTCCTCATCAGTCAATCATTCATCTCATTTAGATTTATTTCCAAGAAACCAAAAGGGTGAATTCTATTTTAGATTATTTTTTCGAATTCTGTTTCCCTTGTGAATCACAACTGATGTGATTTAAATTACTTACTCCAGATTCCCCTCTTTCGATCAAACCAAACGTTCAAATTTTCAATTATAACAGTCTTAAAATGCAGTTTGCTTTGAACGTAATTTTAGTTGAGTTTTGACCCCGACATATATATGCTCTGGGCCTTCTTTCTTCTTTTTTTTTGGATTTTTTATGATGTGCTGACTTTACCATGAAAACCCCTATGTAATCAACATAGCTCATGGTTCCGTTTTTACATTTGATCCCAAGCTCAAGTGGGATGACGATGAGATTAGAAAAACGAATGGGGGATTTCGAAAGGGGATGTGACCGGGCATATGCAGGTGACGAGGGACGAGTTATACCGGCTAAAATTAGAAATCAAAGGGGGGACGTGGTGGCCGAGGGGATAACCCAGATGGCCGCAATGCACATTATGGAGCACCAACGTTTAATGTCGGAGGCTTTAGAAGAGGATCAGGTTAACAAGATAAGAGTCCCTATTAGAACTCAAAGAACTGTTGAGTCCCTTATTGTATGACTACTTTTCCAAAATAAAAAAAGAAGAAGAAGAAAAAAACTAATCCAGATGAATCCTGATCCTAGTCTACCCACGAATCGGATGAGGATGAGCATGGTTTTGAGGGGGCCTCCGGAAGAAGGTAGATGAATCCAGTGACTGAATTTCTCAATATGTTTGGATAATTTCTTGAGTTTGGAATCCCAATGATTGTGATAGTGTGTTGTTATGATGGATTAGTCAGTTTGAATTTTGTAGCAGCTGTCTTCAAACCTTTACTCATATATACCATCCGATTTCATTCTTTTCCATTTTTGAATCTTTGTTTTCCCTGGATAGTTTTTATCTTTCTATTGTTTGTTTTCAGAAGAAGATTTCTTGAGTTAATCTTCCATAACTTCTAATCAGTGGTCTAAGTTGGTTCTCCGTAATAGTATGATATCAACCATAACTTGGGTTGAAATAAAACTAGGCTATTAACCTCATATTTTGCATAATTCCAGCTGAGACTTGATTCTACTTAAGGATAATCTGGATCTCAAATCTTAGCTCTAATCATTTTTTGTATATTTTTGATTCATCCAATGTTCATTGAAACAATGTTTGAACATCAGAATAATTTACAGAGTGATGATACAAACTTAAAAATTGATGGTCAATGATTTCTGCATTGTCTGTAATTGAAAATGACTTGTTTTCAGATAATATCACTCTTGTTTTATATGGTTCAGCTTATGTGATGTTGAGATCACATCAACAATGTGAATAAAAAAAATTGGTGAACCTGATCCCTCTGGAAATATCTATTGATGTGTCCCAACTTCAATGAATTCATTTCCATGAGGAACAGTTGTAAGAGTGGTAAGTTATATTAAAAGGGGTAATCAGGCAAAAGTTGGGATATAATTTGGATTAATGTTGAACAAGTATCAAGAAATTTGGCATTTTTCTGTTTGCATAGGGGTGTATTTAAATTAATTGCAAAACAAATTGTTGGAAGAGCTTCTATGTTACAAATAGTCTGATACATTCCTTATTGGGAGGAAGCCTTCCCAACCAGTGTCTTTTCACTTACCAAGTGTTTTTGGGAGGGCTTACCCCAAAACCATATCTTGAGTACAGTGTCAGCATGATGTACACATGTTTTGTTTGGTGACACTATAAATTCAACAAAAACAAAAATTCAAAATTATGGAATCCAGAATTTTGTTTATATTTTATTTTTATTTGTTTTGTTTTGTTTTGTTTTGTTTTACTATAATTTTTTGTTTTATTTTTATTTTTCAGCTTGCTACTATTTGAGAGACAACCTGACTAGAACAATGATAAATAAAAATTAAAAAAAACCTAGATACAAAATGAAACAGACATCATCCAAAGAGTAATAATGCATATAAATAAGATAAATCAACTCTAAATCATAATATATAACAGATAGAGACATAATTATGGTGTTGCAAGAGCTGCTGGGCACCAACCCAAGTACCACTTGACACCGCGCCAAGAGGGCTTGGGTTAGTTCCCAGGGGGCTCGATTTTAAATGTTGCACAGCCCCCAGATTTTGGGGGATTGATAAATCCACACCCATAAAAAAAAGGGTGTGCAGCCCGCATGCCCTTTTTTTGACGGGTGTGCGTTCTGCACGCCCTTTTTTTGGTGTGGGCACGCCTACAGGCGTGCAACACCTGCCCAAACATGGGTGTGCAGTTGCACACCCCATTCAAAAACAGGTGTGCGGCTTGCACACCCATTTTATGTATATAGGTAGGGGTGTGCGTGCCCCTACCCATTTACATAGAAAGGATGTGCAAGACGCACTCCCTTTATATGTATATAGGTAGGGGAATGCACAACCCTACCTATGTACATAGGCTTGACCAGAGGATATCCCTCCGGTTGAGGAGGTTGTAGCCTCCTCACTGCAAACAGGGTTATATCGCTTACAACCCCCCGTGGTAATGTTGGCCAGAGCCAACCAATATACAATTGGTCTGAAAAACCAATCTTGTATTAGCTGAGCCTCCAGATACATTTAAAGGGCCATTTAATGTATCAGTGGGCCCAGCCAATATAAGATCGGTCTCCTGGACCAATTGTATATTGGTGGGCTCTGGCCAAAGTTACCGCGGGGGGTTGTAAGCAATACAACCCTGTTTGCAGTGCCTCAACTGGAGGACATCCCTCCTTTCAAGGAGGCTGAGAACTCATTGACCGGAGGATATGATGATGAGCAAAGGCTATAATAGTATTAGTGATGAGACCAAGGACTACAATTGTAATGGTGAATTGAAAGTATGTAGTAATGATGAGCAGTTCTTGTAGATTATGTAAGATATTAACTTACTGAATAATAATGACTTGGATGATGTAAGCCATTTCAAAACAAAAGAAAAGAATGTACCAATGAAAGGAAAGCTAATAGTAATAACTTCTGATCCAAAAGGAAATCAAGGGTGGTTTGAGTGAGTGACTAGGGGTGGATTAAGGTGTTGACTATTTAATATGGTATTTATGGAATGAAGTGAGTGGGAACAGGATTACCACACCAGGAACATAAAAACTTTTATAATAATGTAAATTGCTACTTGGTGGTCATATGTCTCTGCTTTTTCCATCAAACATTTCTGGGCACTGCACCCAATTTTTAGCCATTGGGAAATTGTTGGAGCAACTGTTGTCATTGGCTAGTCTTGGATGTTGGGGTTGCTTTTGCAACCTTGGCTGTGTCACTCGCTGTGATCCTAAGGACTGGTATCCTTCTAGCTACACAAGGTGCAAAGTCAAAAATAATATGTAATGTATGTTTTTTTGGTTGCTTTTATATATGTTTTTATTAATGTAAAAGATCTAAGAATTTTTTAGGCAGGGCCTGCAAGCAGGGGTGTTTTAGTTCCAATCAAAGGGAATTCCAGACCTTAACAAACTGGGGCCTGCAATCAGGGGTTTTTTAAATCCCAGTTATAATAGCGGCTGAAACAGGCCACAACTCCTAAATAGAAAAGACTGACTGTAGGCTTTAAGGGGAAGAGGTTCAATGGACAGATTGAAGAGGTTGGTTTTTTTTTTTTTGAAAGCTGAGCAGATTTGGAGTTGAGAGAAAAGAGGCTTTGAGTCTTGAGGACTAATCTACTAAGCAGGAAACTAGTAAGTATAACTGGTGGAATGCTGCTTGTAAATATGATAAATCTGGGGAATGAAACTACAGGGGGAAGAAAGGACCTCTTGTTGAGGTATAGATCTGTGTTATTTCCTTTCCATCTCTCTATGTGTGCTACATACATGTCACATGTTCTTTCTCACATTTCACTTCCAGTTCACATTGTCATGTAGTGTACTGGGAGCAGCAGACGTGGAAGGACTCCCTTTCCTCATCCTTCCACCATCATCATCCACTCACCGGCGTCGTGTCTGCTTCTCCCAGGTTAGTCTTTCACTTCACTTCTCTCTTTGTTTCTCTCTCTTCTGTTCTGTCTATCACATGCAATGTTAAATCCTTCCACCATCATCATCCACTCACCGGCGTCGTGTCTGCTGCTCCCAGCTCCTCTCTTGATTATCACCTCTTACATGCCTTTCTGGAGCCCTGATGGAAAAACACAAGGTTTTCTTTTGGATTATATGGGAAATCCCACAAAGGAAGGAGTTAAACTTAGTAGAAATAAATGATGTAATTCATCAAATTACTATGTGTACAGGCTGCCAATAAACAGTACAGACTGACAATCATCTAATGAAATCATCCAATGACACTTGAAGATCTCTTGTTTGAATTTACAACAGGTATTGATGATCTGATCAATACTTGTCTAAAGAAAATAATCAAATTACAATACAGATGTCTTGTTCTGTGTAATTTGGTTATTTAATATGTACAGTTCTGTACCATGATAATTCTTGGTTTCCTTGCATTATTGGTGCTTCTCCATCTCTCCATTCAATCATTTTACAAGCAGGTATCCTGGAAAAAGATGTCAGCATTTTTAACGAACTTGTCAGTTCTTTTTAATTGGAAAAGGTTCCCTTGAGTTATTTGAATTTATCTAATGTTTAATTTCTCCTTACTTCTTAGCTTTCATGTATTATTATATTTTTTAACTTATACATTGTTTATATTTATAAGCTTAACAAGATTCAAAAGACTGTAAATAGTGTGATATTTATGTCAAATGTTATTTTAATATTTTATTTTATGTTTCTAAGGGGTAATTAAATAGTGTATTTAGTTTATTATCCCATATTTTACTGTGTTCTAAATACTAGAATAATCTTATATATGTTTATACCAGGTAAGTATTTTTAGCACTCAGTAGGAGTATTCTTTACATTCATTTTATTAATAGAAGGAGCAGGTTTTCTAGGTTAATTTGATTGAGATACCCTCGATCATTTTCATTTCTCTGTCAGAATATGTAATGATAATCACACTCATATCATAGGTCAATGAGTTATAATTTATTTACTATATTTGTTTATTATGTAGTAATTTCTATATTATTAAATGTTGCTTTTTCTCTTATGTTTAATGTATTTTATTATACATTATTACTTGTGTAATAATGTCTCTTTTCATATTTATTTTTCATATTTATTTATTTATTATTATTTTGTTCTAGTCATGTTGTCTCTGAACTAGTAGCAAGCTGACAGGCTTCTGCTTGCTTGTGGTGGGTTCATTTGTTTTCTTTTGCTTGCGTCATCTCCACAAGCTGTTTTTGGATTTGGGATACTTCATCCATTATGTGGTCAGAGGCAGAAGTTGGATAGAAGGTATACTAGGAGGGATGGGTAGAATGGATATGAGGCGGGATGGGGACTTTCAAGGTTATTGGGGTTTGGGTTGATTTGGTTCAGCTCTGGTCCTTTGTCTCCGTAATGTAGAGCCTGAAATGTGTTATGGGTTTTTCTGTGGAGAGGAAAGTGAGGAGAGTGGGGATTGGGGAGATCAGGTTTAGTGCCAGCCTCAGTGATGCCACAATGTTAAATCCTCTAGCTAAAATATGTGCAGGGATATGTAATAAGGGTAAAATATTTATGGAAATATTTCTGAAACAATTTCAGAGGAATTGGTGCATAAAAGATTATTATTTTATATGTTTTTATTTATTTTATTGATTTTGAATTATAAATTAATTAAGATAAAAATAAAAGAGGGGCCTGATGAATCAGGGGTTGTTTGGATCCCTCTAAGTTATCTTTCAATGAGCAGAGGATTTAAATAACATTTTAAAACTTTGGCCTGATAAATCAGGGTTTGTTTAAATCCCAGGTATATGGAAAGGAAGGGAAAAAGCGCTACAGACAGAGGAAGGGTTGTGACTTACTTTCATTAATTTATCCAATTGTTTGGGGAGCTTTTGAGGGGATTTTCAAGGGGATCATAATTTAAATACTTAAGGTAACTACCAGGCAAGAGGCTGGTGAATATGCTTTGTTGAAAGTGGGTAAACTAAGTAAGGTAATGTCTAATAATCTGGGGTATCCTTTCTTGGGGGAAAATGGAGCTCCTTACATACCTTTTGGTGCCAGGGAGCGCCCAATTTTTCAGTTAATGGCCAGACTGTGGTTTATACAGATGTTTGGCCAGTTTGTGGTTGGATTATAGCTGTATTTGGCTGGGTTGGGGGTGAATAACCACAATCCAGTGTAATTTGAAGTTTTTCTGTGTTTCATCAACTTTTTATGTGTTTCATCAAATTGTTATGTGTTTCATCCAGATTCTTTTGGATAATTGGTCATTCTGTTTCATATTTTATGATACACAGAGGTTTGGTAATTTCTGGAATATTTTGGAGTGTTCCATGAAAGATTATTATGAAACACTCTGGTCTTTTTTATATATGTTTCACGTGTTCCAAAACTTAGAGGAAGGCAGTTTTTCTTAAGTCCTGATGTCCTCTGGATGTTATTTATGGTAAATCTTTAATAACAGATTGCTTATTGAAGGAGCAGAATTTAAGGGTACTCATGCGAGAGGTACCCTAGGTTAATTTGGGAGTAGATTCAGAATTTACAATAATATTCTTGCTTTTATTGTTATTTGTTGTATATATTGTAATAATTTCTCTATATTTTTATTTTTATTACATTATTAGTTTTTGTAATAATGTCTCTTTATTATTTTGTAATAAGTTGGATCTGCTATAGTAGCCAGCTGAGAATTAAGAGCACAATAATGGGTATTTGTAATGTGCTAATATGTCTATTTCTAAAGTCATAATGTTTCTTTATCCTATTATATTATGGCAAGTTGGATCTGCCATAGTAGCTGCTGACAATTAGAGAGAAAGAGATGAGGAGAATGGGGATTGGAGGGATCTGAGTTCAATGGTTCTGACTAGTATGTAGATTGCAGGATTAGGAGGCTGCTTGGATGCTCAGCCTCCTGGACTATATAGATGAGCGGATGATGTGATAAAATAGATACATGAAAGGTCCTGTTACAGCTCATAACAGTTCTGAGTAAGCTCTGCTGGTTTAAGCCTGTGTTCTGACCATATAGAAGAGGGATTTTGTTTCTACCAGTGTGAGTATCAATGGGATTTTGAGCAGCATGAATCTTTTTACAATCTGAATTTGCGGCTGAGTTACACAAGAAATAATGTTGATTGGCACACCATGTTAGCTGAAGTTGTTCCCAGGTTGAGCAAACCCCTTCCAAAGTTGTGCATGAATTACACTCACATTACTGGGGGGTTCAAACTGGATGTTCCATAAATTTATTGGAAGACACTTGGATGAAAGTGCCTTGAAAACATCCCTGAAGTTGTTAAATAAAATCAATACTGGTTAGCTTTCTAAACTTGCTGTACAGCCAAGTGAAGATTACTCACTCAAACTTAACCCTTTTCAAGTTCAAATATTTGATAACTTGTCATTAAAAACAAAATTTCCTGGAGGCTCTCTCTCAATACACCAGTAAATTCCTTGAAAAGTTTAGCATTTAAAGTGTATCATTATGGGAGAATTCTCCGAGCAGATAGCCCACCAGGTCCATGTGAGATTTTGAGATCAAATGCTTTATTGCAGCTTATACCAAATGCTAATAGTAGTAGTTAACTTAACAATAAAAAAAGTAAACAGAAATAAAAATAACAATAAAGATCAGATAGTTAATGTAATGAAAGAGAGAATCCATTAAGTACCTGATGGTAGTCTAGTCCAAGATAGGACTCAATAAAGAGAAACTGAAAGTTTAGTAGGATATAAAGGTATATAAAAATCAAGCCTGAAAAGAAAAGAGCAACCAATGGGATAGTCGAGAGAGAAAAATGAATAGAAAGAATGGAGAAAGAGTCTACAGTAGAAATAAGATCTACCTCCACTTGTGTTAGATCCGTACTCCTCCTGAATTTCAGTAGTATAGATTGAGTGAGATTCTTGGTCCTAGAATCAAGCAGATGGAATGAGTTTGACAGTGGATTAAGGGAAGCATATTCAGAATTGGTCCGAGTTCAGGGTTCTTCTTGGGTCTGAGGTTTCTCAATTGAGGAGAGTTGCGCACTCCTTATAATAATTCATAATGCATAATGATTAATAAATATCATTATGAATCAGATTTTTTCTGCAGCATATCAGGATTACTCAATTGACAGTCCAATCTCACTTATTTATTTACTTATTTCATTGGCTTTGGGTTGGCAGGATGAAAATGATGGCTGATGGTCCCCAGCCTTTTCAGCCCTGATTCAACTCCTCAACATGGGTTTTATTTTGGCTCTGAAATCAGTGATTTCTCCTCAGATACTCCTGGTAACCACAAGCACATTGTGCATCCATTGGGTAGTACAAGGTGTTTTGTTAATGGGTGATCCTGACAGACATATTTCAGGATTCAGAAATTTGATGCATATGCATATGAAAAGCCTCAAGCATTTCTTAACCAAACCTCCACCTTGTGCAATACTCAGGGAGGATAATCTCTCAACCAACCACCACAAACATCCGCTGCCAATCTACATTGCCCCCCTTAATTCACTGTTTAATCCAACTAACCCATACAATTCTTGTACCAACAACCAACTCATTGAGAACCATACTTCAGGAGGAGATTGATATTAAAATAAGTTGAGGTATACCAATCATTCTTCCTTTGAACCTAAGTCCATTATTCTGTTTCTCTCTCTCTCTCTTACTTTTCTTATTGATATTGACTCTATTTCTCCTTGCTATCAGTCTTGCTTTTAATTTCTTATCTCCTATATTAAGTTTTCAGTTTTGTTTGTTTAAGTTATTGTAAGGTCAAGAAAAATTTCAGGTAGATATCTAACTTCATTTGTTTATGTTAACACAATCAATTGTTTATTTTATTTTATATCATTTTTTCACTCTAACCAGTTTATTTTTATTTTCTTTCTCAATCAATTAATTCTGATTTTTATGAGTTATATACTAATATTAGAATTTGATATAAGCTTCAAGAAAGTAATTGACCTCATTTTATTCCACATTTATCCCCCGCCCATGAAACAACTTCAAACCCTCGCCAGTAGGACATCTTTGGCGCTGCGTCATACCCAGACTCACAGTAACATATTAGCCATGGTACTGATTCTGAAAGTGAGCTTTAGCGGGAGAGGAAAGCCAGGATACAACCCGAACCACACACATGCACCAAAAACAAGAGGCCGCTCACATCTCCATGCTATCTATCAACAGCCGCAAACATTATATAGCATCAAGACATACAAAAATCATTCTACTTGACATGTTCCACCTTGTCCTGACCTCGAAAGCAGGTCTTGCCTTGAGACTCGAGAGTCGCTGGCAGAAAACCTATGGGTAATTTTCAGATTAGTATGAAGACTGGAGGAGAAACATGCAGGGTGAATTGTATTTCGGTCGGCAAGGCAAGATGGATCCCGTATGAGCCAGGCCGCCTGTGTCGAAGGCTTCGACCATCAGGATGAACTCTCCACGTATGCTGAGCTCCAGGTGTGCTTAAAACATACCCATGTCGTCGTCGTCGCCACCACATAGATCAAAATCCCTCATCGGTCAATCATTCATCTCATTTAGATTTATTTCCAAGGCAGAAATCAAAAGGGTGAATTCTATTTTAGATTATCTGTTCAACTTCTGTTTCCCTTGTGAACCACAACTGATGTGATCTAAATTACTTACCTCTCAGAGTCCCCTGATCTTTTGATAAAACCAAACATTCAAATTTTCAATTATAACACAATCTAAAAATGCAGTTTGGTTCGAGCGTAATTTTAGTTGAGTTTTGACCCCGACATATAAATTCTCTGGGCCTTCTTTCTTCTTCTTTTTGGATTTTTTTATGATGTGCTGACTTGACCATGTAAAACCCGTATGCAATCAACATAGCTCATGGTTCCGTTTTTACATTTGATCCCAAGCTCAAGTGGGATGACGATGAGACTAGAGAAGCGGGCGTCCTATCACTCAGAGCTATGGGGCTATGCTGGAGATGGCAGCCACACCCAGGGGCAAGTGTTGAGGGGCAACTTTGTTGATAGAAAGGGGGAGGGAGCGGCCGACAGGACCACCTCGGATACCACACTACCAATGGGATTTTATCAACAGGGCGCTAGAGACGATGAAGAAGTGTATGAGGCTGAAAAGATCAGGATCCCTCTGGAAGATCTCACAAGCGTTGAGTCCTCCCATTGCATGACTTTCCCCAAAATCAAATCAGAAAAAACTAATCCACATGGATCTTGATTAGGACTCTGAGGGACAGAAGGGGCTAGGTGTTTAGGAGGCCTCGAAGAAAGCAAAAAAAAAGCATAGATGAATCCAGTGACTGGATTTCTCAATAAATTTATTGTGTGTGGTAGATCTCTAACATGGTTTTGATGGTGTGTGTGTAGTTATGAGGGATTGAGTCACTGAGACTTTGTACCAGCTATTTTCAATTCTTTACGCTCAAGAATTCATTCTAGGATTTCTAACTTTTCGTTTTCCCTGGATATATAAGTTTTTTATCTCTCTATATTGTTTGTTTGTTTTTTGCACAAGAAGTTTTACTTGTGCCCCATGCAGACCGTGTGGAGGAGTGTATCAAAAACCCGGATGACTTTATAACCTTGATTAATTGCATGTTCCTTAACAGAAAGTAGATAATCCATAGATGAATTAATCTGATAACTAGTAGAGATGTTCTACCTTTTTATTAACAACCAAGAATTTTTTTCCTGGAGACTCTTTGATCTCATGAATGACCAGCCAAAACAGAAAGGATGTTGGGATCAACCACTTTCATAGCTTACAGTTAGCCCAGTCCACGTATTAGGGCCGTTGTATGGAGACATTGATAAAACAACGTTGCTCAAAGTTCTTGATCAATCAAATGCAATCAAGTCGCACTGAGCTTAATTAGAGTGAGCACAAATCTTGTTTGTTGTTTATGTAATATATTTTATCTGACGATGAGCTACGTGAACTGGGCTATGATCTCCTTATAACAACCACCCTCGGAAATTCATCGCAATTTTTTTTGGACTGTTCACGTGGGCGCGGACCGCTTACGTCTGATGGGGGATGACATTCCCGCTCATGACGGTTAATTTTTCAAAGTTAATTTTAAATCTTTGGAGTTCCTCATGAGAACAGGCCTAATGAATGACTACGTTCATGTCTTCCCCGGGGCCAAACAGATTGAATAAACTGAAACAGACATTGATGTATTTCAACAAGTAAAAAATAAAATAAAAAACTTGGAGATCAATAATTCAGTTGATTGTAGAAAGAAAGAAAAACAAGGCCCCCAATTGTGTTTCGAATAAGATCTTACCGAAAGGAACATGTCCAACATATAATTGTGTCTCGGTTGTATGGATGACTGTGACCACTTGGAAGATCTGATCTGAAGAAAATGATCGACCGATAGTATATAAGTTCGTCATAACGCGGATACGATTTTACATTGGAAACAAGCTGCATACACACCATCAGATTATGTACCAACAAGAAGAAGAAGAAAACACGATAAAGTTATTTTTTTTTAATAAGATAAGTCGACACAATCAAATCAGCAAAAAAAACAAAAAAAATGAAACACAGTGAGATTGATGTGGAAAATGAATGCATTAGATGCATGATCAGGGCGAGAAATCTGAAGGGAAAATGATATACTAATAATACCAGAGACAGAGTGACTAATTTGGGGAAGAAGCAATGCTACTGGTGGAAGGGGTTGACGAGTTGATCATTTAGGACCCCATCCAAACTCGGTTTTAAGAGTCTTGTATAGTTCTGAATAGGTTGGCTGGACATAAACGACATCAGTATCTTCTGCAGTGAGATGTTTTCTAGTATGTAGTCTAATTTCGGTTTGTTTGCCGGATTGTGGATCGATCGTACAGATCAAGGAACGTCTAGAGCCGTCTCTTTGGAGGAGACTGACGACCATCCTCGATTTGAAGTAGGCGTTAGGATGACTGGTGGCATACCTAAAGTTGGATTAATCGATAGAAAAAGAAAAGGATTTGATCGATGAGACAGAGAGGGGTTAATTTTCTGATTTGAAAAGAAAAGGTGATCGACAAGCAAGGGAGTTGAGGTTACCAGTTGAATGAGGCTAGATCTTTGAAGATGAAGGGTGAGAGACAGAAATGGTAACACGGGCTCCACCATTCCCCGCACCACCTTTGGAGGGTGAATCCATCGGATTGAGTTGATGAATGATTGAGGTTGATGTTGTTAAGGTTAGGAGGATTTTCTCTGACGATTTGGAATTTTTCACCGACCGTTAAGGATTGGATTGGCAGATTGGTCTGATCATGATCAAACGGGACCGGATAGGCCGACGAGCCGCCCCCAAATCCTACGTCGCATAAGAAGTTGGCCGATTCGATTTGGACTAGTAAGCATTGGTGAGTTAGTGCGGACCAACTGTAGCCCGTTTGGTTTGGGTCTTGGTTTCGATGTTCAAATACTCTTGCCGTCAGTTGATTTACTTGATAGCCCAGACTGAGTAATAACCTTGCAAAACAACCTGTTATTGATTCAAATCAGTCCTTAACTTTTCAAGACTTGTGGTGAATGATATATTATTTAGACTGACTATTCAAACTCCAACAATATCCACCGCGACGCTCCTTAACAATATTATTGAAAGTATCATCACATTCGATAGAGATCAGTTCTGGATTGTTGTCTTTATTGTTCTGATCGAGGGTGATAAGTTCGTGTCGAGGCTTGGTGATCGACCACCACTTTGGTGGTAGATGAATTGAGGTGGTATCGAATGGTACGTTGAGGAGATGATGGAGATGAAGTAATCTTAACCTTTCTAATGGTGATAAGTCCTTAGTCTGCTCGAAATCCAATCCAATCCTTTGAAAGTATTCTTTGATCTCGCTAGATGTGAACAGTCGATCGTTAGCTTGATCCATATCTTTGGCAAAGTTGATTTTCAGAAGCAGTAGATATGGATGTTTTGGAAGAGGAGAGTGATGATTTTGCATATCCAGTTTGAATCACCAACCACAAGTTGACCTCTCAGCCATTCTCAATATTTAAACCTCTCTCCATCCTTTTGGTTGTACGCTCCATACGACAATTTTATAAATCTAAATAAATAAATAATCCATAAAAAAAACAATTCTCTCTCTCTCTGTATTACTAATAATTACCACTCACAGCATTCCTGTTCCTCCAGTTTGGGTTACTTGGGAAGTCCCGTAAAAGGGATAGTAACTGATTCTTCACCCGATCGTTCAACATCGGTCTTGGGTTGACTTGATGGATCAGTTATATGTTGTTAAGATCTTCGAGTGGAACATTCAATCCGAGCATCTTCCACGCTTGACCTACCTTACTAACCGTGGCGGGATTCTGAGCACTACTAGACAGCTCACATTCTTCCTCAACCTCTCTTGATTTCACCTATTCTGTTATAACTTGGTCGTTGTTGTAATAACTCTGTCTTCTGATCGAGCGTCTGTTGAGACTAATAACAATATCAACTTCATCTTGCCGTTTTCATCAACCACCCCCCCAAAAAAACGTGAGGAACCGATGAAAACAAAACCAGGAATAAGAAGCTCAACAACAAGTTGTATAAACATAACCCAGCTGTCGTCCCCTAAGTCCAGGCCAGCAGAATGATCAGCTGGACTTGAGGTCTCTAAGCATGGTAGTTCCTGAGATCAAGGATATGTATAACGTGACAGGTATGAATGCCCGGAAATTTCAAAACAAAGAACTCTAGTATGTTTGAGCTTTCTTGTCATTCATCGTCGTCGTCGTCTTCGACAACTACCCGTCGTTTCTTTTGAGAAGCAGCAGACTTGCGATGACCGCCAAGATGATCTTTGGAATCTTCTACTCCACTTGGATCCATAGAGGTTCCTTGAGTATGAGATTCATCGATGTAGACCTGGTCATCCTCTCTACGCTCGGCGCGTCTACGGAACTGACGAACCCTAGCCGCCAAGGCTTCGTCCTCTCTAACCGTCGAGTTATCGATCATCTTCGAACATCCCGAATTCGGACAAGCCACCATACTAGCATTGTTCTGTTCTAGATACGAATCGAAACACGATTTACAGAACGTGTGCTGACATACTTGTGAGACCACCGGTATCTTCAAAAAACCCAGACAGAGTGGACATTTGTAATTCTGCTGGCCTCCTGCAATCTCGAGCTCGTCACCCGAGGAATCTTCTTCTTCTTCTTCACCAGGGGCTAAATTGATTCGTTTCGTAACACGTTTTTAGAATCCTTAGCCATACAATCAAACGTATCAAGAGAAGAGAAAGGAGATGTTGATGTGCTTACCAGCTGGAAGAAAGCTCTTGACCGGAGGCATCGCGCCCTCCTCCGCAGTGACTTCCTGTAGCCCAAAAAAAAAACTCTTTAACTTCATTAATTTATCCACCTATTGATCACACAGTGAGTGAGGGGCTTCATCATGGGGAGAGATAACTCAACCCAAATCCTATCTCGAAACGCTTTGTAGCGTTTGTTTTGAGCAAACTTCTGTCTGAGGGTAAGCGATTCCCACTTGACGAGTTGAGCCGAGAGTCTTTTACAAAGTTGATCATGAGCATCGATGGGCTGGTTAGAATTAGAATGATGAACGCGTTCACGAAGATCTTCCAATTCTTTCTCTCGAAACTCGACCAATTTGATAGCCTCGATCAAATCCCGTGCGTGTTGATCACAGTCCTTCAAAAGTTGAACTCCGGCCTCAGTATTATTGAATTCAGCCAAATCACCCACCAAGGTATCGATCGATTCGAGTTGATGGGAGAGGCTTCTGATCTCTTGTTTACTCTCGGAAATCGCGGTTTTTAGATGAACTTCGGTGATCGATGGTTCCAAGCTTTGACGAAGATAATCAGGTTCGATTAACTTGATCAGTTTGGAGATCTGTCTCTCTTCATTACTGACGTCGAACTGTTCTTCTTCATCTGATTCTTGATCGAGGCCATGACCGAGACGAGGGACAAGTACAAAGCTCTTGCTGCTCGAGACATGCGGATGGTTTCCAGCTGACTTGGTTGATTGTCGACGAGACATTTCTACGGAGAAAGGTTCGAGTGAACTTGATTGGCGGGACTAAAGTCAAGTGTTGCTTCTCCAGGACCCGGGGACCCCCGGGGGTACTCGGACCAGCAAATAAAAGCAAAAATAAATATCTCACAAAATAATGTTGTAACCAACCAGGACATGGCACCAAAACCAAGCAGCTCGAGCGCAGAAGCGAAAACCAGCAAACCCAATGCAGAAACAAAACCCAAGGTGGAATCGAGTGGCACTAATCAAGCTTCATCAGGAAACAAACTGTCCAAGGATGAAAAGGAACTCTTCATAAAATGTCTCAAGGCCGATCAAAGGGTAAATAAAAAACAAAAAAAAACACTTCATCTTCAAGATAAAAACGAATGAAAACTGATTGTATAATAAAATCACAGACTCTAAGTCACGAGGAACTACAAAATGCGATGCCCACACTGGACGTAGTCGAAAAGATGAGTGTAGCCAATAACTTGATCGCTAGGGTACGTCTGAAAATCATACCTCGTTTCGATACTCTATCCTCCTTCCAGCTCATCTGGATCGTTTGATCATCTTTACACAAGTTTTCTATTTCCAGGGTATGCTTCAATTAAAAAGAGTCCAAGATGAACTGTTCTATGTTGCGGTTGATAAATCGCAACAAAAGGTGTTAGTCTACTTTATATATCTCTCTCTCTCCTACGTCTTTCTTGGCTTTATTAAACCGATCATCACCATCTTTTCCTTAGGAACTCAAACATGTCAACGGATGAGAAACTGGTGTATGATAACATTTCAAATGCTGGAAACACAGGTAGATTCCATACCCACTCTGTAACCGGAGAAATCACTTGGGATTTAATTCATAAATACTTTGTTCTGCATTTCATTTTTAGGAATATGGACAAAGACCTTAAAGATGAGAACCAACATACATCAAACCAATCTAACGAAATGTATCAAATCATTAGAGAATAAAAACCTGATCAAAGCAGTCAAAAGTGTCAAATTCCCGACGAGAAAGATTTATATCTTATCTGAACTCCAGCCAAGTGTAGAACATTCTGGTGGCCCATGGTATACCGATAACGAACTCGATACTGAATTTATCGGAGTCCTGTTGCAAAGTATCCATAAATGCTTACAAGACCGCGTAGGTTGATATCACCTGTTACCGGTTGGAGCTTTCAGCTAACCCCTCCATCCCCTCCGTTATTTATTTTTCCAACAAAAAAAATCAAAAGTCTTATCCTGCCCAGAATTCTTCCACTCCGGATGATAGCCCAGTTGCTTTATTGTATCCGGTTTCTCACACGCCCTTCCTACCGACGACGGTCCATGACGTATTGGTCTACTTGAAACAGTCGCAAATCATTCAAGAAGGTACCGATCTCAATACTGAACATATTCTAACATTACTCGATGTACTCCTATACGATGGGGTGGTGGAGAGGATCACTGTTGGGACCTGCTAAGTGTGAAGGACAAGCTGGGATGAGTGACTCGGATGATGATGACGAAGACCAGAGCGATGAAGATGAGGATGGAGCTGGTCAGAAACGTCGGAAGAGTATCGGTTTGGGCAAAAACTCAAAACGTCTCAAGACAAACTCGGGCAAACGATTACGCTTTCAGGACAGAGCTGATGATGACCAGGAGCTAGAAGATGAAGATGATAGTAAGAAGAAGCGAAGGTCTGAGCCGAGACGAAACATTCCTAGTAATGAAGCATTCGTTTATCGGGCCTTAAGACCGTTACCGAACCAGGCTGAAAACCAAGAAGAAACGGGCGCCCAAGGAGCCGGGATAATCGAGCCACCGAGCGTCTCGGGTTTGTTTGACATGCCATGTGGACATTGTCCCTCGTTCGATTTTTGTTCATCCAAAGGAAAAGCCTGGCAATTCAAAGGTTCTACCAGTTTAGGAACCGGTGCCAATCTTCAAGCTAATGGTAGTGGCGCCGCATCGAGCTCTTTTAACCGTAAATTACCCAAAATCGGCCTCGCTGGTATCGGCGCTGGTTTTAATGCCGTCGGTGGACTGGGCGCTGGTGGTGGTGTGGCTCCAGTCAATCCGGCCGATTGCGTTTACTTGTTAGTATCATTGCTTATATCCCTTTCTCCCTCTCTCTCTCTCTCTGTGTTTGCTGTTCTGGTTTTACCGTATTAACCTTCTCCTTATGCTTTAAACCCCTTCCCAACATATATGACTTTTTTATCAGCACCGAATGGTTAGACTTTTGAAAAAAAAAGGATGTCCTTGGGAAATTCTCATCAAATGAGAAAGCCTATGAACATGCAGAGAAACCCCATCTCACATTTAAATCAACAAATCTGATTATTCATTTTCTATCGGGGTTTGTTTTTTTGCTTCATCTGGATGGGAGGTTTTTTTTTTTTAGTCATTTACACATCAAACAAGAAAATAAATATATGATTACTTCAATTTATGACTTCAAAAGTCGGCCAGTCCAAAGAGATATTGATGGCTGTTGTGTGGAACGATAAGTCAGTAATGAGGACAAAATTGTTATCCTATGGCCACCGTAAAAATTGAGCTTTGTGTGTGTTTTGTGAAAAACTGGAGGATATAAGAATGGATGTCTGAACAAACAACTGACTCATAAACTTTGCTGGTTCTGGACAGCTTTTTTAAGTTCATCTGTGGTTTGATCTGTTAGAGAAGGTGGTGGTGGGGGGGGGGGTATAGAATTCCAGGGAGGGGTGTAATGAGATTCCTCATCATAGATATACTCTGTAACCAGTTGTGTAGTGATAAATATAGTTTGAACTTATCTGTGAAACCTAGTTTAGTTAAATAGCACATCTTCTATCAAGTACCATTTCCCTTTTTCTTCATTCAGTTTCTCATCTCACTGGTTCAGCTCATCTTGCACAACTAGGTGTGCTCCTTGGTCTGCTCACAGGTCTGCTTCACCTCACTTGGTCTTGTAAACTTTCTATAGGTTATGAGCCCAGAGTTTTAACTCTGTGGACACGCTTTACAAATGCACTACAAACATTTGAACATGGCCAAATCTAAATCTCAAATTCCTGACCTTTCCAGCGTCAGATTTGCAGAATGGAAACAAAAGGTCAGGGGTTGGGTTTCAAATCATACCTTGCAAACAATAACCCTGTTTAGTACAAATCAATCCAAGCCCCCAGGAATTCTTCTTACAAATATGGGGACCACTAGTTACAACCAATTTGTAACAGACACCAACAAATAATATCCTTGTTGAACTGTGGTGACTGTTAACCAACCATGATGAATCAAAAACACCTGTCAATAAAACTAAAGTATATAACAATTTCACAGCTTCATCATACATTGATAAACTAGTGATTACATGGATACCATCAACCAGCAGGTCAAGATCATGACTTTGGCAAGCATGAAATTTTCAGGAGACAATTGTGAAATCATTTTGGAAGACATTATTTGAAAGCTGCCTGATGCAGAAATTTTTGAATTTCAAAGAGATGATGTATGCCCAATGACCATCAACCAAGTCAAAACAATCCCTCAAGAATAAACAACAAAACCATACTCTCAATGCCCCGGTTATAATCAGAACCAAAGACTCAGAAATGATGGCTTCTTAAAAAGGAAAATCCAAAACAAAGCAAGAATACTGTTCTGGGGGGGAAGCACAACCCCCAATCAGGACGTTCCAAAAGGGACTGTTGGAAGCTCTCCGGAAATAGAAGGTGTGAGATAAGGAAAATATAACTTGAGACACCACAAGATGTATAGAGTTTAAAATGGGCAGTTTAGGAGGAGGGAGCAGTTAGGGTCAAACCTGAGATGAAAGAATAAAGAGAGAAAACAGGATGAGGAAAAGAAAAAGAAACTGAAACTTCAGAAACTGGCGGACTAGACTAGTTACATGACTTTCACACAAAGTTACCTGACATATCACTTCTTTCTTTCTCTCATGCAAAGAACACCAAGGCTGCTCAGGCAAGCTATTCTCACAGGGAAGACTCCCAATCAACTGAAAACTGTTTGCAATTTATCATCAAATCATTCTCTGCCCTTGACATACCTAACTCATGTTATTTAGACAGTGGGGTATTTATTTTCTCTTCAAAGATTATGGATTTTTTGAACAAAAAAACAGTCCAGTTGAGCTGGTGGATGGACACACTCTTGAAGTAAAATAAAGTGGTTTTGTCAATGGTTTTGGTTTGGTGGAGGATAAAAATAGGTTGAGTGCATCCCAGTATAACTGGGATGACCTCATCCTAGGAAATTATTCTGGCAGTGTGAATCAATGGTGTCTCTTTGATGTGATTTTACATTTTGAAGGAGTGTAATTTAAGGGTACTGATGAGTGAGGAAAACTAGGTTAAGTTACATTTAAATTCAGAATTTTTAATTAGAATATTCTGGCTTTCATTGTTTGTTTTTGTAATCATGTCTCTTTCTTAGTATTTTTCTTATTGATTTTTTCATTTGTATATTTGTTTGTTTTTTATCCATAATAATGTCTCTCTTTAGTTATTGTGATTGTTATTATTATTTATTTTTATTGTGCAATTATTTTGGCCAGTTGGATCTGCTATCGTAGCCAGCTGACAACCTGAGTGTCACAGGGGGTGACACTTGGGGAAACTGAACTTATGCACTGGTTTGGATTTTTCTGTCCAGTGACTATTGATTTCATTGTAAAAGCTGCAAAGAGCTGGTGGTTTTTTCTTTTCTGGGCTACCAGACCAACCAAATCATATTTTTTCTGAAAAGTGATGGTTTTCAAACTTTAAAAATAGTGAGCCACATTAGAAAGAAACAGGAACCCACTTCATAGGGGGTGACATTAAGACCTCTATCACTGGTGTGGATAGCTTCCATTCTTTCCCCTGATTGGCCCATGTAGAATCAGTTAAGTCCAAGATAGAAGAGAATGCAGTTTATTAGACCAAATTTCTTTTTGTATGATGAGGTGGTGTTAGACACAAGCAGAGAAAAGCAGTGAAAGCAGCACAGAGAAGACAAACCTGAAGGATGAGTAGTAAAGTAAAGATGAGAAAATGAAATCTGACATAGAGAAAGGTTGAAACAGAAACTGTCAGCCTGGGTGTGGAACTGACTGTGGTGAAAGGTTGTAGCTAAGTCAGGTTGTTGATGTTAATTGTAGGTTATTGAAAAATATCCTGTAAAAAAGTATTAAACCTCAATCAGGAAGTCTTTTCTGAGAGGCTTGCTCTAAAAAGGGTGCATCCAAATCAATACAATGTATCAATAGGCATCCAAGGAGATACTCACTTGGGTTTGTGGTTCTTACCTGATTACAGGTAAGGTGTGGCCAATTCTTGATGATATAATAGTATTAGACTATATGGTATCCAGAATTGGGGTATTTTTGGGAGAATGGGAACTGGCAAGGTAAATAACTATTTGCTATTGTACTTTGCTGGTGTTCTAATATATCTCTGGGGGATAAACAGATTATTGCAAACTGTTTATAAGTTCCAGAATATCCTCTTGGGGGGTTTGTGAGCACTTCCATGACAAGGAAGGTACTGGGGAGCTTTGATGGGAAGACATATCCACTGTGGGATCTTGCAGTAGCAATGATGTGAGTTCTACTAAGACAGTGTTATGGAACACATCATTGATCTGTAGTCCATATTATTATTGGATCAAATTATGATAATTATATTGATTGATCAGTTATTTAATACTAATGTAGAGATGATGCAATAATGTTGTCATTAGATATTGGCACATCTTATTAGTATTATGATTTATAGTTCTAATATGTTTTTAATTTATAAGATATTCAAGTACATATCATATAAGTGAAATATTACAAGGATGAGGAATGTGGGTTTAATCAGAAGGAAAGAGTGACATCTGATCTCCTAGATATTTCAAGTGAAAGGTGGGGAAAAGGTCTACAAGTTTTGTGTCTTGCATAACAAGAGTTCATGGAGTAAGCTGAATGATTCATGTGTTATTTAATGAATGTATATTACAGTACTTGTATTAATTATTGTAATTAATGTACTTTAATAATTATATGTTATTGCTTAAGTGGTAAAATAGTGATAAAAATAACAATAATAATAATGAATAATTGATGATGATACATAATAATAATCAATAATAATAATATTAGGCTTACTTTTAGAGTAGTAATAATATTGATACTTGCAGGTACTTGGTACATGCCAGGTACTGTGATATGTACTGTGGCTGACAGAAACAGACCTTTAGACAGTGTCAAAGGTGGTGAGCAAGATGAGTTGTGTCAGCCTCTTTTATGCCAAGAACTGGATTGTTCTAGCTACACAGGGTGCAAGGTAAAAACAGCTTCCGGTTGTGCAGTGAAAAGTGGGTAGAAAAAAGGTGAGAGAAATAACACTTTAAAGTTTTTATTAACAGAGGGGCCTGAGTTACAGGGGTATTTACTGTGACCTCTGGAATATTCAGGACCTGAGTGAACAGGGGGTATTTTGGGTACCTGAAAGTCTAGTCCTTTGAACAAGGAGTACACCTAGACTATAACTACTGAAGGAATAGAGGAAATAGACTTACTGGTTCTGTTTCCAATCAGGGATTCTTCAGGAGGTTGTAAATGGTCCAGAAGCGCTCAAAATTCTGGTTAACAGGTGATGATTGAGTGCTAAAACAGGTGAAAACAGGTTGTTGGATGAACTTCAGGTAAAAAACAAGCAGAAACTATACTATGTAACAGGCTATAAGACTGGTTTATGAGATGAGTAAAAGCTAGTAAATGTAAATGAAGATGGGGATATCATTTCTTGAGAAGGAAGGGCTGTTTAATTTTGTATTCTGTGCCCTTGGGGTCAAAGTAGAAGCTCTGTATTACCTAGTCTAGTCTTCTCCTAAGCCCTAGTTACCTGTACAACTGGTTTGGTTACGGTGTGGTGTGCTAAATGTGTTCAAGTATCAAAAGTACATAAAAGCAAAGTTTTATATCAAGGAGGAGTGATATTACTAGTTTTTTCATGGACAAATTGGATTCTACTGGTTATTTAACCCATAGTCACTCTCTGAAACCACAGGGACAGCTGCACTTAGACAAAACCTAGTCAGAATAAAATCAGTTTTGTTAACATATAAGTACATAGTTAGAGTTTAATGTATAGTCACACGTATAGTCACCTGTAGAGTCACACATATATTCACATGTAGAGTCACATGTATAGTCACATGTATAGTCACATGATTCATCACAAGCTTGTTCTAGGACTCACCAGCTAAAATACCTCATATTTTACTATATAAAGGGGAGGTTGTTCCCTCCCAGAAAGAAAATCATCCCAGTTTCATGCCAGTTTTTGGGAAGTAATTCTATTTGTAGTCACACAAAACACATAGCATCCAGTAGTGATATCAATCAAGGTTTCCCTTTGAGAATACCTTTCATACCTCAGAGAAGAATAACAGGTAAACAAGTAGTGTTGCCCCTTTGTTGTGCTCTTAAAGCAAAAGTGTTATCATCACATTGCTCTCTTAGCTGAAGGTTAAGAAAGAAGGCAATAAAACTTGAATAGTTCACATTGATTCATCATCCATCCCAGAACATACATATCTTTTCTTTGCTAACAAATATCTGATCTAAGTCTGATAAGAGATTGCTACTTCTAGTCTTCTCTATCATAAGTTTATGCCACAACAATAAATGAATTTTGTTGTAAGAATTCTCTGTAGTATAATAGAGGGGCATGTCTTTCAAACCACCCTTAAAAGTAGTATTACTTGTTGGAATATCCTATTGTTATTTCCCCCTTACAGAACTGCCATCCATCCCAAAGGAGTTCTCACAACAGTAGGGCTTAGTTACATGTCTCAAAAGGCCTAAAGTGTTTTATGATTTCCAGTAAGGTGAATAATTTTTTTTCTTCCTTCCTTTTGGACCAGTAGTCCCTTTACAACCAACCAATTGCGGTATCTTGGCCTTAGTAGGAAAAGTATGGCCATGGCGTTGGTTGTGGCTTTTATTACAGGTTCCATGTACATGCAACTATAGAAATGATGATTTACAACTTATTTATGAATAATAACTGAACTCTATTAACTTTAATTACATATTCTACTAGCATAATTTTAAGGTAATGTAGATCTTGAAGTGATATAAAAACTTGAAGGCCTGTGAAGGGATATGAAGCAGTAATAATTACGGGGTACTGTTGCTGAGTTACCCTAGGTTAATTTACATGTAGATACAGAATCTGAAATAATATTCTAAGTTTTTAATACTTGAGAAGTTATATGTAGATTCTGTGTTATATGTTTTGTTTTAATAATTTATTTTGAAACAAAAGACATTAGGTGTGAATTGTTTTAAAACTAATAATAAAAGTTCTATATTGATGTAATTTGCTATAGTCAGGATTTCTCTGAATTAGTAACAGGCTGAAAAGTTGATGAACAAAGGTATTTGGTGAGAGAATTGTTACAGAGAATCATATAGTGGTGTTTAACTAATCAAATAGGTTGAAACTCTAAGACTAAGAGCATCCACAATTGTCTTGATAAAGTGGCTTGATAAGCCAAATTTATCAAGACACAGCCCCAATTGTGTAGTCTATAGTGCACAATAGCTATAGAATCTGTAGGATTCTCAATAGAAGTCCATAAATTTACGGACCTCTATTGAGCTCAATAAGCTAAATTGTGAACAAGTTTCACAAGTCACTTGTTAGTGAACCCTCCCGCCAACCAACACCTCTGACTTATCCCCACTGCATAAGTCCCACCCTGTGTAGTGTTCCTCTGCAACTTGAGTTATTGATTCAAGTTGCAGAGGACCATGGGTGTGGATTGGGCTTGGTAACTCAGAAAAAGAGCCAAGTTATCAAGCCGCAAGTGTGGACACTCTGGATAAATTTACTGTCAAGCTTGCTAAGCACATCCACATTTGTCTTGATAAGCTATCTTCATCAAGACAACAACCCATTCATGCACTCAATAGTGCTCAACAACTATCAATTCTCTAGGATTCTCAATAGAGGTCCATAATTTATGGACTGCTATCAAGCTCAATAGGGAAACATGTGAATAACTTTCACAGGTCAACTCATTGTGAACCCTCCCCCCATTCAACACCCCCCAAAACTCCCCACTTGTAAAATGCCACCCCATGTGGTGCTCCTCTGCAACACCAGTTATTGACTTGAGTTGCAGAGGAGCACAAGTGTGGAACCGGCTCAATAACCAAGCAATAGAGCTGGGGTTTTTTTTAAGTGCAGATTTGGTTTAACATTGTGCACTATGCATATGCAGTGTAGCTTACAAGCGTTTTAAGTTAAAAGCTTAAAAACTGATAACACCGGAAAGGGTGACATGACGGAGTGGAGGCTGAGTACAAAGAAGAGCTGGGTTATCAAGCCTCAAGTGGGGACAGTCTTGATAAATTAACTGTTGAGCTCGCTAAGAGCTCAACAGTTGTCAAATATTTATTGAGACAATTGTGGATGCTCTAAGAGCTCCACAGTTGTCAAAAATTTATTGAAACGACTGTGGATGCTCTAATAGAATGCGGAGCAACTGCGGGACTTCATGAAATATGCAAAAGAAACTAAGACCACTGTATGCATGTGAAGTACCGTCTAACATAATTAGATGCTCGTGTTGACTTGTTCGCTACGCACCTCAGACGAGTCAGCCAAGCTGGTCCCGTCTAAGATGTCAACCACGCAAGGCTCCAAAAAGCCTGCCAGATCCAATTCTTGGGCCCAGAACTTGATCCTCTGCTTCTCAACGTCCGTCCTTTCTCTAAGATCTTGGATCCCGGTTTCTCCGTCTTGTTGGAAAATCAGCTTGTAGGGTGAGTGTTGGCTTTGGTATTGTGGCCAATTCAAACCTTTTTATGTCAAAACAAAGAAGAAGGAGATTCATGGGGTAAATTCTAACGTTCTCAAATCATTGCCACAGTGACTTTGAAAACTAGCCTGGACAGCCATCTTTTGCAAAGTTGTACCAGGTCTTTCCAAGACTTGCTGAAACCTTGGCACTTCCGGAATCCGCGGCCCAACAATGACTCATGTTAAATATCAAAACGATGTCGACCGTATGGCTATAGAGATTGACGGGTAGGTCAGAAAGAAGCCACCAGGCTCAAACTCCCAGAAATCCAAGAAACCGGGAATGGAATGAAACTTACGGGGTGCCAAAGAACCTACCGGGAAGATTGGTTTCTTCTGCGGTCCCTTCTAGGGTGTAAGCATAAACCGATAATGGCTTTTGGGTTTGAAAGTTCTTTGCTTTGTCCAGGGCACAGAGCATGAGCTCGACCGGGACATTGAAAAGCCTATCACCGCATGGTTGACTTCCCGAACACCGAGTTAAATCTAAGGGAGAGCCCTCGGGCGGATTATCGATTTCGGCTTGGATGAGGCTAGGGTCATCGTATAAGGCACCCAATTTATCCGCGGTGACTCCGTTCAAGAACTCCATCTGCATAAGTTCATATCCCGGTGGGGTATGACTTTGGGACATGTGGGCGAACAACGCGCCCTCATCCTTGCAGTTACCCATGATCACAGATTCAATGTGTGGACTCCAATGTCCCTCTTTCAATCTCGAAAGCACACACGGGTGGTTCCAGATCGCTTTGGGGGAGCTCGTATTCTCAACAGCGAAACCGACCTCTCGGACCGAGCCCGACAGATAAGTAAGTAGCTCTTCAATAGGAAGCTCTCTCAAAGCTTTCAAACGCTCAGAGCCGTTGTGTGCCGTGATCGAGGCCTTTTTGAGAAGCTGTTGGTAGTTATTTTCGTGAGTTTCCCAGGATATCGTTGGCTAGTCAATGAATGCAAAGAGTCAGTAATCCCTGGTCAAAGATCAGGATGGAAACTCGAATGGTCTCACTCACCAAGGTATGGACGGCTCCTGATTGAAGAATCACTCGTCGGAAAAGTTTTTCTTTGCAAATCATCAAATGGGAGAGAAGTAACGCCCCTACGTTTTTCCAAGGGGATAGGGTCATGTAAATAAACAAAAACGAAAACACACAAATTTTGAATCGGCCTTACCAGCGGATTCCCCAAAAGCTGTCACATTATCAGGATCGCCACCAAACTTGGCGATATTATTTTGGACCTGCATATTTTGCCCATGAGTCAGAAGCTCGATTAAAGATACAATGATGTGTCTGATTTACTGACCCATTTTAAGTAAAAGATGCAATCGTAGGCACCTTTTCGTCAAAGAAAGAGTGAAGGGAAATGCCGTCAGAGAACAGTCCCGTGTGCATCATAACAAGGCTAAACAAATGTTATTTACCGTAGTTACCTGCCAAACCCTCGGGGTCCTCTTCGATCAAATCCGAACTGGCCAAGAAGCCCAGAAGGTTCGTCCGATAATTGCCAGTGATGACGATAAACTTGTTTCCTTTGACGGCTTCCCGTCGAACCCATTCGGTTGGATCATACATCGATACGCAACTGGTTCCATGCAACAAACCTCCTCCACTGAAACAGTAATCAACCAGCTTTAATTAGCTCAGCTATCTTTGGGATCAAGCTTAATCTGTAGACTTACAAAACCCAAACCTGTATGCCTAGTTCAATGATGTAGAGCAATTTAGAATTATGCTGATCAGCTGAGCCTGCCCAGTATTTTCAAGGGAAATGAATCATTGATTGACCAAGACTGGCACTTTGTCGCATTCTTTCACATCTGGCGAAGAAAATACATTGACGGAAAACCCTTTCTCTTCTGATTGTGCGTTGTGACTCTTGCCAAGAAGTGGTGGATTGTAAAACTCATCAGATATGGCACAATGAATTTGGGGGATAGATGGCCTACATAGAAATATCGGAGTTATTTTTTCTACTCTTAGGACCTATTCACATGTGAAAAAGGAGCAAAAGACCGAGCGTTCCGCTTACCCGAATTTTTGGCAGACTATTGGATCTTTCCATGGCGTAGGCGGCCGGGCTCTTTTCCATCTTTCCGCTTGCGCGTAAGGGATACCCTGAGACACATAGATAGATATTTTATTATGACGATGACGAACGGATCGTGACACCAGAGACTCGGCTGCTTACCAAGAACTTTCTGACAGGAAATCTTGGGCTACTATATTGTTCAACAGCTGATTCGCAGCTGGGATGGCCGGAATCATCAAAACCGATAACTGGCCCATAGGCAGTTTCAACCATGAGGGAAGGAGCTTTAGACATTTTGGAGAAATCGATGAGAGAACGAGCAGTGTAGGAGGCTAATAGGACAGGTTCTGGAAGCTACGAGGGCGACGTTGAAGAGGCGCAGATGGGGATGGGGATGAAGCTCTATGAAGCTGGTTTGTATGTGAGAGGAGGAAGTTATGTCCTGCTCATCTTAGGTCTCATCGCTCCGCTATCTAAAGCGACCAGACATTCGCCGAAGATAAAATATTTATGTCCCTGGAGGCTTCGGTGTTTTGTCTCCCAGCCGAAATGTACACATCTCCATATGCATATTTACATGTACTTAACTAACCTGAAGTCGCAACTAACCCATGACGATTCAAATCTTAAGATGCACCCATGTCCATATTTGTTGTTGTTTGCAGTTCTGACCGCAGCCACTAAATCGAGCTTTTCTACAAGTCACGCTCAACCTGAATGAAAAGCGTATTGCCTCGATTGAACGTGGACACCGGTATTTGTGTCCGAAACTTGACAAGACTGTACCAACCACCAACGGCTTGTCAGTCAGGGAGACCAAAAGTAACGCTGGCAGGTCGGGGGCCACAACCCAGAACCGAAACCAGCAGCGCAGAACGGGGTCCAGATTTTTTCTTCGCCCTGAGCTGGGAGTAGACCAGTAATGGTTGTGAACTCTAAGTCTCCACAATCTATAGCACCCTCTCTCCCGATGAAGTGAAATTAACCCTTCCAGTATTCCCCCACAAATCCCACCAGCCCCACCTCCAACCTCGGTCAGACAATATAATTGATAATGATATTAATGGTGAAGATAAAAATAAAAGTTCCAGCCAATGTCAACCAAAAAAGCGCAATTGGGTGTGGAACTATTTCCAAGAGACCTGTGAGACAATCTGCCTATTTTTAGGTAAAGCTCACAGAATGTGTGGCACAAAGTTGAGGGAAGATCAAGGCAGGAGTATAAAAGACTTGCGCAAACATCTTCAATATCTCTCAACTTCTTGATGGAAAGCTTGGTAAAAATATCAAGAAATACCAATTAAATGTTGGATGATGGGAAAAGACTATTAATTTGACCCCAAAGGTAAATATCCAGCATCTGTTGTGTTGTTTTTTGTATCAATCATGCTGAAGCTGTCATGCTCTGTGATGCCAAGGACTAATATCCCTCTAGCTACACAAGGTGCAAAGCAAAAATTAATATCACCACAGACGTTTGCTCAGCACCTGTTTACAAGTGCCTTTGTCCAACTCATGCTGAGGTTTGGTCTGATCCTTGTTAAATACTGGTTTGAAGTTGGTTTGAAGTTGGTCTGATCTTGGTTCAACGACCAAGGTGATGTAATGCACAATCTCTAGTGATGTTACCTGGAGTCATGTCACATGTTTTGTGTAATGTAACTGTATAATTTACGCCATCACCATGTTGAAACCCAGCCCAACTTTATGATCAGGTGGACTTGATCCATAGTTCTGATCAAAGATAAGAATTTTTTGACCATGATGATTTTTAACCTCTGTGTAAACCCATACCCTACAGCACCAGGAAAAATTAATTGTCACCTGACATCTGGTGACATCACAAAACAATGGCTGTAGCTTTTTCCTAGCTCTGGTTCCACTCCAACTAGGCTACAATGGCCCCTTTATGTCCTACAAAGGTCTGTACATCAGGCAAACTATACTACTGATGGGTAGCTCATTGAAACTAGGCTGATGTCACCTGTAGTCAAGTGACAATTGATTTTTCCTGGTGTAGTTTGCTCTGAAACATGCTTTTTATGATTTTCAGCGCACACAGAAGTCAAAAGGAAGTATGGGAGGTGACAGAGTAATTATCAATGCTGCTTGAACTTGGTCCCCTCTGGCACTTTTTCCCTTGGGCCAAGGTATTATCCTTGCCAGAAACATGCCAGTTTGTCATAAATAATAGTTTTAATATTCTGCTTTACATTTTGTCTGCATTTTCTGAGGCAATGGCTGGAAGAATTTGTCACACAACTGTACACGCCTACTTTTGTGTGACACCTATATTACCACACAGCCTAGTGATACTGAGCTGAGTGCCCACAAAACACCAGAATACCAGGTGAAATATTTAAACATTTTATATACTATGTTCACCTATAGGTACACACATTCTTTTGTGGGGATTCTATGAAGTTATTACAAACCCCTGGATAATTTGGGGCTCCCCTGAACTTGGACTTGACTTCCAACACTCATGAAAAAATCAAACAATTCCCTAAATAAATTTTATTTGAGAATGCCTGGATACCTATCTGCCACCTGCAAGATTGCAAGGTGGTTACAGTGGGTGATTGAGCACTTGTTCATCCTTTGTTGCAAAAAAAAAAAACCATCAAGGGGTTAGCCAGTGATTGACGCTAGCTCAATTCAAAAGGGAATCATTTTTATCTCTAAAGGGGTGTTGATGGACGCACGCCAACACCAACCCGCACACCATTTTTTTGGCTTGTGGGAGTGCACAGCAATTTTTGGCATGCAGGTCTCACACACCCTTTTTTTTTGGCATGTAGGCCCCGCACGCCAAACAAAATTGGTGTGCGGGTCCCAGAGTTGCTCACATAATCAAACCGGTGGACCGGTTTGATTATGTGAGCAACTCCCCACACACCAATTTTTGACGTGTGGGAAACTCTGTCGGCCGGAAAAGAGGAGCTCCTCCCGGCCAACAAGGCTGTATACCCTTGTCAGCCGGGAGGAACTCCTCCTGGCTGACAAGGTTATACAGGAGGATTTCCTCCTGGCTGACAAGGTTATACAGGAGGATTTCCTCCTGGCTGACAAGGTTATACAACCTTGTTGGCCAGGAGGAGTTCCTCCTGGCTGGCCAACAAAGTTTCCCACACACCAATTTTTGGCGTGTGGGGAGTTGCTCACATAATCAAACCGGTCCATTGGTTTGATTACATGAGCAACTCTGGGACCTGCATGCCAATTTTCTTTGGCGTGCGGGGCCTACACGCTAAGAAAAAAGGGTGTATGAGACCCGCACGCCAAAAATTGGCATGCGCTCCCACACACCCTTTTTTTTGGTGTGTAGACCCTACACACCAAAAAAAAGGGCGTGTAGGCCCCGCACGCCATAAAAAATGGTGTGCGGGTTGGCGTGGGTGTGCGTTGTGGGAGATCTTATATACAGGAGGTGCAGCACTGAAGCTGAGCCCGCAGCGCGGGCTCAGCGGCAGACTGAAGAAGGACCTTCCACTTCTTCTGCTGATATGGCCAAGAAACTATTCAAAACAATAACCCCCACCAAGCATAGGAATCTTTCAACTCAGCTAGGTGCTTCAAATCCACCAGATATTGGTCAACCTACGTCTATGCATGAAAGAAGACAGAAAGTGGTCAAAATCAAGAATGATACCTTGAAATTTGAAGGAGAAAGGTTGAAAACCTTTTTAGCCTGCTATGAAAGGACTGCAGAAGCATGTGGCGCCAGCAGCTGGGACATGGTAATGCAAATTGATCGATTTTTAGTTGGCGAGGATCTGAAGGAAGAACTGGAAACCCTGGAAGGATACGCTGAGAGGTACTGGGAACTTCTTAAGGAAAGTATGATGGAAGTTTGGGGGTATTATTACACCCAAATCAAGTATACAATCCACAACCTAAGGGAATTAGCGGAAGGAATTTCAAAGAAAGGGGGCATCAAGGACATCCACGGCTACCGGGAATTTGTTTCCAAGTTCATGATTATTGTCAAATACCTCGTTACCAACGAAAATATAACCTCTCCGAAAGACGTAGTCTACTTGTTTTTGGCCGCCTTCTCTCATGAATCACAAACAAACATCAAGCGGGAACTCATAAAAGGAAACATGATCACGTATGGAAAGGATGGATATTGTAAACCCCCAGATCTCAAGGACCTCCTCAATGTCAGCAAAATGGAAATGAAGGAAGGATCCAAGGACACCTTTGGTTACGGGAGAGTCTTTGCTGAATCCAACAGAATAATGCAAAAATCCCTAGATGCAAAGAAGGGATCAGAGCAAGGAAAAGCACTCCGGGAGAAAATGATGACAGAAAACCCAACAGCCTCCCTAGAAGGAAAATTAGAAGACATTGCAAAAGAGATCTTAACACTTACTCAAAAACTTGCCGAGATGCCAACTGAATCAAGGAAGGAAGGCTCTTGAGAAAGTGGTCCATCAGGAAGGAATTTGTATGAAGCAAAGACTCCAATTTGCTTTTACTGTAGCAAAGAAGGACATGTTCTTCCAAGGTGTTTCTTCCTAGCTGAAGATGAGAAACAAGGGTTGGTACAACAAATTGGACGTGACTTCCACCTACCAACACTGCCAGCATAATTGCCTAGGATGAAGTCATCCTAGTTAAACTGGGATGCACTCAACCAATTTAAACTTGGTTGAAATCAACTGATGAAATATAAATCCAAGGGACCCCCCTTGGTTTTATACTTCATTGGTTGAGGTCAACCCATTTTAAATTGGTTGTTTTCATCCTAGTTTAACTGGGATGAACTCAACCTAGGTAATTATGCTGGTAGTGCAAATGGAGATAAAATTCCCTATGATCCTGATAGGCCTATCAGAACGGTAGTTGCAGGAGCTTCTGCGGACCCAAAAATGAAAAAATTGTCAGCCCAGTTAGCCTCCTTTGGGCTGGCCACATTTCCAAACAATATTCCAGTAGAAGAACCTAAAAATTTATTAAAGAAGGCACCACAAGCTTCCAGGGATATTGTATCTTCAGTTGGAATGGTTCATTGGAAGGACTGGACTGCACCAACAACAGGTGCTGAAAATTTCATCAACCAACTTCCCCTAAGTGCCAATGGCGTGCAAAGTAGAGGTGGTGGATTTTCTGGAAGAAGGGAACCGGAGGCACTTTCCAAACCTGTAGGACCCATTGATATTCTGACCAAGAATAAGGAGGATACACGAATGGACCTAGATCACGCTGAAACTCTGGAGATAATTGTTAAAAAACCTAAAGCTAAAATAAGTGCCCCCAAAACAGAAACTACAGTGGCTAATGAGGTTGACAACACTCAGTTATCACTGACCTTTTCTCAGCTCAGTAGTATGGCCCCTAGGTTTACAGAGGAAATGATTAAAAGACTTTCTGAGAGGTTGCCACAAAAAGCGGGTGCTACAACTTACCTATCCGTGGAACCACAAAACAAGGCGGAAAAGAACCTTCTTGCAGCATCCATGAAACTGAATGAGGATAAGATAGAACTAGATGGATCCAGATTTTACAGTTGTGCCTCAGGTTTCATTAGCCCTAAATTAAAAGACCAGCAAATAAATTTCCTCATGGATTCCAGTTCTATGGTCAACATGATTCCAGAAGGATTGGCGTTTCACTTAGGACTGGAAATTACACACATATATATTCCTTTATCTGGTGTTGGAGGAGAGCAGTGTAACATTACTGTTGTTATGGAATTTTGTCCTGTAACCATAGGAAGCTTCTCTGGACCCATTCACCTCTTTACGGCGGTCAAAGCAACACTTCCAATTCTGGGTCGCCCATTCTTATTTGATAATAAATGCCAACTGGAGTATTTCCAGCGGGGAGAGATACTCACTTTCCAAGGTCAGAACGGGAGGCAAGTTCAAGTTACATTGGCAAAAACCTTTGAAGGGTAAGGCTGGGAAAAGCGGAAGCAATGTCTTGAAGAACCTCTCACTGCTGGATGCCTTTTGAAGGTTGAGGTACCTCAAACAAAGGCAGAACTGGCCAACACATTTTTTTCTACCGCTAAAAACACTTTAGAAAAATTTAAAAATCAATCTTTTTTATAAATTCAGGTGCTCCCTTGAAAGAAGGAACTTCAATACCAACCGTTGAGATTTCTGCTGGAGTACCTGCGCGTAAAGGTTGGACAGACAAAATGAAATGTAAATTTAACTCCTGGATATCTAAATGTAAAACATCAAAAAGTATAAAAAATAAACCTATTACCCAACTCGAGTGTTTCACAAGTGCCTTCTCCCTTGGGAATCCATTGAAACTAGAACAGAAGGAAGATTTACTTGAATCAAAATTCAAAGTATGTTTCACGGGGCTGCTACAGCGTGGATTTGGGGCCAAGACACAGGCAGAGATATGTGAAAATTGGCAGGCTGGACAACTTTGGTGTATGACCAAGTACAAACCTGTTGGGAAGAAAGTCAAGCCTGTGAATCAACCAATGACCCAAGCAATAAATCCACCCCTTAAGCGACCAGCACTCTCAAGAGATCCTTACAACTTGCCTCTCACCCCTTTTCCTCCAGAATTCAAGGAAAAATCTCAAGTAACCCAAGAAAGACTTAAAGTTGTAAACTTTGGACCTAAAGGATGGCTGTCACCGGAGGAATTGAAACTGTTCAAACACATTATGGTTATCCGGGAGAAAACATTAGCCTTCTCTGAGGAGGAGAGGGGTATTCTCAAGCATTCTTATGGGTTGCCCTATGTCATACCAGTAGTAGATTATATCCCATGGCAGAAGAAACCTATTCCCATCCCTGCGGCCATTAAGGAAGAGTTCACAGAATTAGTACGGGAAAGATTCAGGACAGGCCTATATGAACAGTCCACTTCTAGCTACTCAAGTCCAGTATTTTGTGTGGCCAAGCATGATGGACGGTTGCGGATTGTACATGATCTTCAAGAAATGAACAGGGTTACTATCAGGGATGCCAGACTCCCTCCAGCAACAGAGGACTTTGTGGAATCCTTTTCAGGAAGGGCCTGCTATGGTTTGGGTGACATCATGGGAGGATATGATGAACGGGAATTAGCTCATGAATCCGGTCCTCTTACAACATTTGATACACCATTAGGAAGGTTCCAACTTACAAGATTACCACAAGGTGCAACAAATTCAGTGGCAGTATACCAGGCCCAGATGATGTGGATACTTCAAGATGAAATCCCTGAGAATGTGGGAGTTTTCATTGATGATGGGGGAATCAAAGGACCACGGACAGACTATGGCGGAGAAGTTCTTCTGGAAAATCCAGGTATCAGAAGGTTTATCTGGGAGTATTCAATCCTCTTAGAACGTGTGTTGTTCAGAATTGAAGAAGCAGGTCTCACTATATCTGGAAAGAAGTTTGCATGCTGCGTACCAGCTCTTGATATTGTAGGCCATGTAGTTTGCAAAGAAGGACAAAAGGTGTCAGTTAAGAAAAAGAACAAAGTATTAACCTGGCCAGCACCAACCAATGTTACGGACCTTAGAGGGTTTCTGGGAATTGTCACCTACGTACGGATGTTCATCCAAAATCTTTCTGAAATTGCGGCACCCCTCCGGAAGCTGACACACAAGAGTCAGGAGTGGGAATGGACTGACACCTGTGAAGAGGCATTTCCGAAGCTAAAACATAAAGTCGGGGAAGATATTGTGCTCAAGAAATTAGATTATTCAGAGGATGCAGGCCTTATTATCTTAGCAGTATATTCAAGTTTCATTGCTGCTGGAGCCATACTGAGTCAGCAAGACTTAGAGACAGGATTGAATAGACCAGTGCTATATGAATCTATTGTGTTCTCACCTGTAGAATCAAGATACTCTCAACCTAAGCTAGAGCTTTGCGGAGTGGCTTGGATTCTTAAGGAAGCTACAAACAGTCCTTTGGGGTCAGAATTTTGAGTTGCAAGTAGATGCCAGATCTTTGATTGAGATGATCAACTCTCCTTCATTTCCCAATGCTCCAATGACTCGATGGGTGGCATTTATCCAATTTTTTTCCTTTGATATGGTGCATAAACCCGGAAAAACTTTCACAATGCCGGATGGACTTTCAAGACAACCTTTAGGACCTGATGACAAAGAGTACTATAACAAAACTGCAGATTTTGACGAGGATGAGCCATTAGTTAGGCCCTGCTTCCAATCTTTTGCAACACACATAGTTGATGAAGAAATTCAGGAGTGGGAAAGCTCTGGATACTGGATGGACATGAAGCACTACCTACAAACTCTCAAGAAACCACAATCAATGGAAAAAGACAAGTTTCTGAAAATGAGGAGGAAATCAATCAACTACTTTGTGAAAGACTCAAAACTCATGAAGAGGCATATGCCTGCGGCACAAATGGTTGTCAGCTTGCTACTATGACAGAGCAACCTGTCACAAGTTTACCACAAAATTATTATAAAAAATAGAATATCAAATAATATTTAGAATATTATTTGATATTCTGAATCTACACTAAATTTAACCTAGGGTACCTCACTCACAGGTACCCCTAATTCTCACTCCTTCACTATGTAAATTAGCAAAGAATAATTAGCAAGTACCTTTAATAAAAAGGAACTTGCATCAATTTATGATGCTTAAACCCCATTTCCAGTCACGGAAATGAGGTGTTGTGTAAATTAGGGGAGATAGTGTTACACCGTGTTTTACTCAAACCCCGCGTACCGCAGTCCGCAGAACCTCAAGTTCAACCCGCGTGACTGAGAGCCCGCGTCAAAGTTGGGATATAAGCCCCCGCGCAAGCAACAAGCCCCTTACAGGCTCCCAGCTTGGCACGCGGACTCCACAGTCACTCAGGTACCCCCAAATCCATAAAAACACGCCCCAGTAACCTCATTACATATGTTACATATGTAATAAAGATTACTGGGGACTACATAATTAATTATATTGGATGATATTAATAATTAATACATTTAAATAAAACATATTGAATAAACAAACAGTACAGACAATACTGTGGCTTATTATAAATACTCATAAGCCACTAGTATTAAATAGTACTAATGTACTACAGACTGTACCTCAATATAAATGAATAAATAAATAATAAATATCATAATAAAATCAATTGGTGACGTGTATTCAAAGCAGGGGCTGCTGAAGCGTCACCAAGAAAGCAAAGATGGCCAAAATGTGGTCCAAAGATCCCACAAGTTGGCCAATAACACCTACAGGGTCCCCAGAGGGAACTCAAGACTATTTAAGGAGCTCTTCAACCGCCCAAAGAAGGCTCCTCATGCTTCCCAATACCCACTAACAACCTTACCCACTTCTTATTAGATATATACATCTTTATAACACAGTCTGGTAAGCTTCTTAGTAGTTATTCTTTAGCCCTGTCTTCCCCAACAACTTCACAGTGCCCATCAAGCTCCACCATCCATCCATCCAAGCGCTTCAAACTGTCCAGTTCCACCCAGAATATCCCCAAGATCCCTCTAGGTTTATTACTAGTAAGTAATAACCCTTTTCTTGAAGATATTCCCCCATTTCCATTCCTGGGATTAAACCACCCCTGTTCCAACAGGCCCCAGTGTTCCAGGTACCTAAATCCTCTGCATTTATTTGTAAGATACCTTAGAGGGATCTAAACCAGATTTATCAGGTTTTTAATTATATTAAATTTATTTAATATAATTATTAATCTATTTTTCTCTCAATTTTTACGTCACAATTCCCCCATATCTTTTGGGAATTGTAAAATTGTACCTTACCCAGAGTGAATATACTCTTTCCATAAATTCTTGCACCACCTGTAGCTAGAAGGACTTGTCCTTGGCATCAGGGAGGCTGACAATGGTTGTCTTCAATTCAGATTTTCAATCCCGGCTACTTAAGATGGTGCATGAAGACCTGGGTCATAGGGGAGTAGAAGAAACCTATCAACGCCTGGTATGTTGTTTCTGGTGGCCTAGTTTAAAGAAACAAGTTAAAAATTGGGTCAGAAGCTGTGAAGCTTTTCAAAAACAGGACCCCACAATACCATGGGAAGTGAGAAATCCAACAGGGGAAAGTTTTCTTTTTGGGCGAGTTGCTTTGGATGCTTGTCACATCAAGGCTGGAAGATTCAAATACTTGATTGTAGCCCGGGACAACCTCTCCAGATGGGTAGAAGCAGCTGCTTTAGTCAACCTTACGTCTGCAGCGGTTTCAAAGTTTCTCCTAGAAGATTGGGTCTATAAATTTGGCTCAATAAGAACGGTAACTACTGACAACGGGGCAGAATTTAAGGATGAATTCATTGAGGCAGTAAAACACATTGGCGCAACTCTTCGATTGAGCACCCCATGCTATCCGGAGGGAAATGGGATGATTGAAAGAGGCCACAGACCCATTAAAGACGCTCTGGTTAAAATGTGCGGGGAATCTGGTGGAAAATGGAAAGAGTTTTTACCATTAGTATTATTTGCGGACCAGATTTCAACAAAACTCTCAACTGGCTACTCACCCTATGAGATAGTATTTGGAAAAAAGGCAGTTCTACCAGTAGACCTAGAAGCAGAAACCTACCTAGGGATTGATTGGTCAGAAGTCAATACTACAGAAGAACTGCTGAAAGCCAGGACAAGACAGTTGGAACAGCGGGAAGATATGCTTCAAGAGGCTCATGAGAAGCTATTACAGTCACGGGAAAATTCTGTTTGTTACTGGGATAAGCCCCTTTGGAACCAGGTACTTTAGTGCTTACCTACAACAAAAGCTTGGAGGATCAGTGTGGGAAACTCTTTTCACACTGGTGGAATGGCCCATATAGAATTGTCAGACAAGTGGAGAAAGGTGCTTACATCTTAGAAGAACTGGATGGTGTTGAGTTGAAAAGGAAATATGCTGCTTCTCACATTAAAAGGTTTTTTCCACGGGGGAAAGCACTGCAGGAACTTGAGGAAGATGTACTGGAAGTTGATGGAGAAGAGTCAGCAGAATCTTTTGAAGGGGATGAATAGAATAAAATAAAACTAAATAAATAAATAAATAAAAATAAATAAAAATAAAAATAACAAAGCTCCTGAGTAGGAGGATAAACTGCTTAAATCATTATTGCTCAGTTTCATTTGGGCTCAATCTTTCATTTCTACTTACCTGGCTAAAAGTAAAAATTAATAAAACTAACAATAAATAAACAAACCAGGGGTTATAATTTTTTAAGTTGGGGGAGGTTCCCAGTGAAGATATTTTTAAAGTGATTTTTTTTAGATAAAGTAGTGTTTTTTTTTTGATGCAGAGTAAGCTGCAGTTTCTTTTGTATGCTGAGGGTATGGGTGGGCACATCAAAACAACCAAAAAAAAAAAAAAAAGTTAATTTTTTCTCGAACATGGGCAAGAAGGGACATTGGCTCATAAAAAACTCAAGGTAAAAAAAAATAAAAATAAAAATATATTACTTTTTGGGGTCATCACTGAAGCTAACAAAATTGGTTGAGGACAACCAATAAGTTGGGGGAGGGGGAACAAGATTTGTAGAACATAATAAATAATAATAAAAACAGATAATAATAAAAATAAATAATAAAAATAAAATAAAAATAAAATAAAAATAAATAAAAATAAAATAAAAATAAAATAAAAATAAAATAAAAATAAAATAAAAATAAAATAAAAATAAAATAAAAATAAAATAAAAATAAAATAAAAATAAAATAACAATAACAATAGGGGGTATCAAATATGACCAAATCCACAATTAAAACCAGTCAATAAGGTTTTTCCACAAAATTTCATTTTTGACAATTCTGAACAATTTTATATAGATATCCATGGTTTTCAAAAATGGTGGACATAACCATTTGATTAGATAATAGGGGGTATCAGATATATCATTATCTAATCAACTGGTTTTGAAAATCAAACAATGTGTGATCAGAATTTCACCTAACCTGGTTTTAATTTGGATTTTGTTATAGATACCCCCTAATGGTGGATTTGATCATATTTGATACCCCCTAATAATAACATTTATTTTTTTTCATAACAAGTCGTGACATCAGATTTTTCGTGATCAAGGAGAAAAAATAAAAAAATAAAAAATAAAACAATTAATTTATTATATCAAACCATTTGGGTAGCCGGGATAACTGAGAAAGAAAAAAAAAATATTAGTTTAAAAAAATAAAAATAATAACAAAATAATAAATAAAGAAATAAAACATACCGTTGATTGTAAATAACCCAGAACCAGTCACCGGCAAATGCAAGGGCGTCGTCGATCTCGGCAACGGCTTTGATATTGGGGTGACCAGCTGGGAAAGCGGCGAGGAATTGAGTAACGAGCTTGCAAAGACTGTTGAAAGACCGACCAAATGCAAAAAACGGGTCAAGGAGAGGAGGATCCTCCGGTCGGAATTGCAATTGAGGGGTGTCTGGCATTACGTGGGTTGTCGTCAACTGTAAAAGTATAAAAAAAAATAATAATAATCATAAATAAATAAATAAAGGGCATTAATAAAAAAACCCGGTTTTTCCGCGTTTACACCCGGTTTTCTGCGCAGCTGCGGCTGCGCGGTGCACCCGGTTTTCCGCATTTACACCCGGTTTTTTTTAATTTTCAATTTTTAAGCAAATAGCACGTGGAGGGCGGCATTTGATGCGTGTGACCCCAAAACAAATAAAATAAATAAATAGAACAAGGAAAATAAACAAAATAATATAACATAAAATGATATAAAATGATATAAAATTAAATAAATAGAATAAATTAAATAAATTAATTAAAAGCAAGAGACATAATTGCAAGTTAATGATTTATGAATAACGCAACCTCCCCAATCATCCTCATTCAATATTTTCATTTAAAACAATTAAAATAAACAATTAAAACAAGGAAAATAAACAAAACAAAATAAAATAAAATTATGGAGGGCGGCATTTGATGCGCGCAACCTCCCCAACTCATTCAATATTTTATTTAAACAAATTAAATAAGTAAGTAAAACAAGCAAAATAAACAAAACAAAATAAAATAAAATAATGGAGGGCGGCATTTGATGCGTGCAACCTCCCCAATCATCCTCATTCGAAATTCTATTTAAAACAAATAAAATAAATAAGTAAAACAAGTAAAATAAAACATAAACAAAATAAAATAAAATAAAATAAATAGAATAAATGAAATGAATGAAATAAATAAACAAAATAAAAAGCAAGAGACATAATTGCAAGGTAGTAAGTTATTAATAAATAATAAATGTAATAATAAAAAACAAAGAGACATTAGTACAGACTAAGAATGTGCACACAAATAATAAGTATAAGAAAGAGAAATTGTTATAAACACTACTGATAACAACTAGAAAATGCTTACAAATGGTGAATATACGCCTGAATTACATTCCTGAACCATTGTGTAATGTGTAATAATTATCTTACATGTAACACTCCAAAGCATCATACAATGTACCATACCGCTGTGTATCATTATATTTCCATTTCTTTGTCATGAAATCTGATAACAAGTTAATTTTATAATCCGTATTTGTTTCCAATGAATTATTTACCCTCTAAAGTGTATTAATCCATTTAAAAACTCCCCAAATATCTTGAAAGACAGGCGTGAAGGTGGTTAGAAATAAATTCTGTCCAAAAATGATTAAAAAAAAGGCCAGTGAAGTTAAAAATAAACTGTTTGTCACATTAAATTCTACACCCCTTAAAGTGTTTTAACAAAATTTAAAATTTTGAGAAATCCTGAAAATTGAGCCGTGCCGGGGTTTTTTTATGAAAAAACCGGGTGGATTGGCCAAACAAAATAGAAGACTTGTTTTTTTTGCAAAATAAAAATTACCATAAAATTTGACACCCCTGTAAGTATGATAAATAAATTTAAAACTTTGGAAAATAATGAAATCCGCCCGCAAAAAATCAAATTGACAAAAAACCGGGTGGATTGGCCAAAAAAAATAGAACACATAATTTTTTTGGAAAATAAAACATACCATAAAATTCTACACGCCAAGAAGTATTTTTAGCAACTTTATAATTTTGAAAAATAATGAAAATCCGCCCGCAAAAAATTAAATAAAAAAACCGGGTGTAAATGCGGAAAACCGGGTGTACTGCGCAGCAATTTGGATGTCGCCGCTGCGTAAAACCGGGTGTAAACGCGGAAAAACCGGGTTTTTTTATTAATGCCCTGAATAAAAAAATTAATAATAATAATTCTAATCAACAATGGATGAAAAAAAGAGAAAATACCAGGTGGGAATCAATGGAAGGGATCGATATCCATCGCAATCGGCTCGGATTGGTGAGAAAGGACTTCATCATTGTGATTGACCTCCAACTTGTTTTCCAACAGGTATAAACCGACAATAGAGGCATAACCTCGTTGCTCCCTACCAAAATTACATTGGCCACCATCAACGGATGGCAAAGGAAAGGGTCCTTGAGGCCAGACCGGAAGATTTGGTGTTCCAGACTAGTCTTGGAGGTATTGGAGGCCGTCGATCCTTTGTTGGCGTGATTAGGGCTTGAGTTACCTGCGAAAGCCGGAGGTAATTGAGGAGAGGAGACGGGTAGTGAGTTTCTGAAGGTTGATTATACGGAGGATTGAGGAGAGGAAATGAGCTCGTCGACGCTGCCAGTAGGGCTAGCAGTATTGGATGGAATTGAGATGATGGAGTGGGGAGCCATGGAGAGTGAAGTTGGGGGAAGTTAGTGGTTGGCTGAGGAACAGGAGCTCGGTGAAGGCGACGAACCTTCTCCTTTTATACCCTTGCAAACACGCCTCCACGGCAACAATAACTCTGGTCAATATTGGAGAAATGTTTTTGGGGTCCTTTTTCATCTCCAAGTTGGGGGTTTTTTTTTAAGTTGAAACTGTATGAAATAGAAAGAAATGCAGGTTAGCACCGCCCAAGAAAGCTGTATCCGATTATAGAACCTTCTTTCCTGGCGATCGAAGCATGTACAGAAGCAATATAGCCAAACAAGAATGGCGGTTGTTGTCCGCTTTAACTACAAAACTGTACAAAAATAAATAAATAAATAAATAAATAAATAAATAAGAAACAGAATCAGTATTCTAAAAATATATATATATATATAAAATAATAATAATAATAATAATAATAATATAAACAAACAAATGATGATAAAAAAGGAGGAACTTACAATTGCGGCAACCAATACCAAACGGCGAGGAGAAGATTGTTTTGATTGACAGCAAAATCGTATCCGGAACTGGGGTGTTGAGAAACGCACGCCAAGCACGCACGCCAACGCCAACCCGCACACCAATTTTTTTTGGCGTGCGGGGCCAACACACCATTTTTTTTGGCGTGTAGGGTCTACACGCCAAAAAAAAAAGGGCGTGTGAGACCCACACGCGAAAAATGGCGTGTGGTTCCCACACACCATTTTTTTTTTGGCGTGCGGTTCCCACACACCATTTGTTTTTGGCGTGTGGGCCCCGCACGCCAAATAAAATTGGCGTGTGGGCCCCGCACGCCAATTGTTTGGCGTGCGGGTCCCACACGCCAATTGTTTGGCGTGCGGGTCCCCCCCGCTCACAGAATTGAATGGGAGGGCCCATTCAATCACGTGAGCGGGGCCCCTCCCGGCTGACGAGGTTATACAACCTCGTCAGCAGGGAGGACTTCCTCCCGGCACGAGGCTGTATAACCTTGTCAGCCGGGAATACAACCTTGTCAGCCAGGAGGAAGTCCTCCTGGCCGACAAGGTTGTATAACCTCGTCGGCCGGGAGGACTTCCTCCTGGCCAACGAGGTTATACAACCTCATCGGCCAGGAGGAAGTCCTCCCGGCCGGCGAGGCTATACAACCTCGTCGGCCAGGAGGAAGTCCTCCTGGCCGGCGAGGTTGTATAGCCTTGTCGGCCGGGAGGACTTCCTCCCGGCCGACGAGGTTATACAACCTCGTCAGCCAGGGGGAAGTCCTCCTGGTCGACGAGGTTGTATAGCCTTGCCGGCCGGGAGGACTTCCTCCTGGCCGACGAGGTTATACAACCTCGTGCCGGGAGGAAGTCCTCCCGGCTGACAAGGTTGTATAACCTCGTCAGCCGGGAGGGGCCCCGCTCACGTAATCGAATGGGCCCTCCCATTCGATTATGTGAGCAAGGGGGGACCCGCACGCCAAACAATTGGCGTGCGGGGCCCACATGCCAATTTTATTTGGCGTGCAGGGCCCACACGCCAAAGAAAAATGGTGTGTGGGAACCACACGCCATTTTTGGCGTGTGGGTCTCACACGCCCTTTATTTTTGGCGTGTAGACCCTACACGCCAAAAACAAATGGTGTGTTGGCCCCGCATGCCAAAAAAAATTGGTGTGCGGGTTGGCGTTGGCGTGCGTTTATCAACGCCCCCGGAACTGTTTAGTCGTTGAGGTTGTAGTTTGGATCGGCAGAAGGGAGGCCAAGCACTTGCTGTATTCAAGTGCTGGCTGAGACCCACTTGGGCCGAACAAGCTAGGCCTGACTCCAAGCCAAGGCCCGGACCCACTCAGACCACACAGACAGAGCACCAAAGCAACGCTCTCACCACTGCACACGGTGCAACCTCACCAGAAATTTTGGCCAGGTCAATAACATATAAAACCAGATAAAATAAAAAAAAGAAGAAAATTACACAATCTTTTTTTTTGGATTCCCCACGAGAAAAGTGAAACCAAAAGGGGTGATTGAATTTTCTTGAATGATTTCAGCCAAAATTCCTAGGGAAGGATTGTTGGAAAACATCTGAACTCAAATTCTTTTGAAGATACTATGGACAACTAGCCAGATTTTGGATTAAATATATATCAAATTTGAGGTTTCTTTCTCACATAATGTTTATCTTCAGAATATACTTACTGCTTCATTTAATGAAGTGTTGTGAGGGCTGTAAAACCTGAATTAAAAGATTCCACATGGGGATATCAGGTGTTAAAGTCCAAGATAAACATTAAAACAGATAATTAGTTATCACCCAAGTTTTTTAGGTTTACTTACCATAAAAAAACCTTATTTTTATGGCGCGTATGGCGCAAATTTTTTAGTTGCAAAATATTTACCTTAATCTAGCCCTGACTATTGAAAGTCAGAGAGCAGTAAAATATTCACTGGGTAAAATAATTGTGTGAACTAGACATTTCAAATCTTATATATATTTATGAAGAAACTGGCAAGTTAGAGAAGGCATCATCAAATGAAAATTTCTGTTTGGATATACACCAGCAAATTGGACCAAGGGAAGACGGGGAAACTCAACAATTCTTCAAATCATCATGGACACATTTTTACGGCTTTGAAAGCTAAACAGAACACAAGGATCTCAAGCATGCAACTCTGGTAAACTGTCTGGGGACAGACAATAAGTTGGGGGAGGATGTGGTAGACATTTCTGTTCTGGAGGGAAAAATTTATAGTTTTTTTGTTTACATATATATTTTACAACACCCCACTATCTTTTTCACCCCAGTCATTTTAGTGTACATACACAGTTACAGTATGTGTCCTGTATAAAGGGTATATATCTAAATTACACCTGTATTTCTGTATAAATGAGGCTGTGTAGCAACCACAAGCCACATACAGCCTGCTGCATAGTAAACATTGGGGCAGTGCAAGCCACTCAAGCAGACTACACAGCAATACAGAAAGCTGTGCAGGTCACTTGATATAAATACATAGCAACCAGAAGGCTGTGCAAGCTACACTTGTAACTAGATCACTAGCTAAATTTGCTCATTACTACACTGCCACCCTGTATGCAGCTGTATTCTGCACAGCATTCCAGCCAAAAAAGCCTCATTTGTAAAAGCACACCAGATAAAACCCCTCATGTAACTAGAACACCAGCATAAATGCCTCACATTTTACTATATAAGGAGGGGCTCTCCCTTCCTCTTTCCCCATTGGAGGAGCATCTAATCACACCAGATCATCAGACCAGTTCCCCCCCATCTGATTAAAATTAATTACTACAATTTAACTCTCCGCCACTTAACAAATACTGAAACTTTGCAATATACATATCACATTCACAACCAATCCACTCTAGGAACTTGTGCTATAATTATTCAACTACACTAGACCACTGTCTTCTTCTTCCAGCCTAGCTGGGGGTGTTGTTAGTCTTTTGCTTTCAGAGAGGCAGGGTTTTCACCCCTCAATACTTCTCTACATTCAGACAAAAGAGGTGAAAACCACTTTTGGAGTCTCACACCGACGTGGAGGAACCGGGTGGAACCACGGGGTTTGGGGCACCCAGTGCAGGAAAAGCGGGGGCAGAAGGAGCAGAGCCGGACGCGGGGGCGACGGACAACTGCAGGGGTCAATGGGGTATAGCAGTTGAGGGCAGGCTGCGGTGTGATGCGGAACTAGGGAAGGTACTGGTGTCATGCTCTGTGATTCCAAGGACTGGCATCCTTCTAGCTACTCAAGGTGCAAGGCAACAAACAATATAGAATAAGAGTTCTTGGGTGATTTTTAATATCTTTTTTATTAATATAAAAGATATGAGAATTGTTTTAAGAGGGGCCTGCAAGCAGGGGTGGTTTAGTTCCCTCCAAAGGTAATTTAAGAAATTAATAAACTGGGGCCTGAAAGCAGGGGTTGTTTAGATCCCAGTGGTAATAGTGGCTGACAAGGGCCACAACTCCTGAAAGAAAAGGACTTACTGTAGGCTTTAAGGGGAGGAGTGGGGACTTTTCAGAGGACAAATGGACAGCTTGAAGCGGTTGGAAAGGTGTGGTGGACAGCTGGGCAGAGTTGGAGTTGAGAGAAAGAGGCTGTAAGTCTTGAGGACTGATCTACTGGGCAGGACACTAGTATGCTGGACTGGTGGAATGCTGGTTGTAAATATGATAAAGCTGGGAAATCAAAATACAGGGGGAAGAAAGGGCCTCTTAAATGCCTTTCTGGAGACCTGATGGCGAAACACCAAGTGTTATTTTGGCTATGGGAACACTACCAGGAAGGAGTTATCCTTAGTAGAAATAAATGATGTAATTTATCAAATTATTACATGTACAGGCTGTCAATGATCAATAAAGCCTTTCAATCATCTGATTACATCATCTGAGGGCGCTTCTAGAGCTGTTGGTTTGATGTAAAAAATGTATTGATTAATTGATTACAAAATATTTGAAACAAATGATCAAATTGTGGTACAAATGCTTATTTCTGTTTAATTTGGTTATTTCATGTATAAAGGTCTGTACCATGAGAATTCTTATTATAATTGCATGATGTGCGCTGTTCCTGCTCTCCATTCAATTATTTGACAAGCAAGAATCCTGGGAAAGTGTCAGCATTTATTCTTTTCCCGTGATTAAAAGAGCTTATTATTTATTTTATTTATTTTAATTGTACAAGTTCTTTTAGGTTTGTTTGAAGTATCATAATGTTTTCCTTCTCCCCTGTTTCGTTTCTTCCATGTATTATTATATTATTTAACTAATACAGTATGTATTTGTAGAATGAAATAATATTACAAAGACTATAAAACAGGGTAATATTTATGTCAAATGTTATTTGATATTTTGTTTATATGTTTAAAGGATAATTACATAGTTTATTTAAGTTATTATCCCGTATTTGGAGGAATTCTACTTATTAGAATACTCTCATATTACATATGTTTATACCTAGTGAGTGTTTTTAGCACTTAGTAGGAGTATTCTTTAAGTTAATTTTATTATCAGAAGGAGTAAGTTGTCTAGGATACTTTGGCTGAGGTACCCTAGGTTGTTTTACGTTCTCTATCAGAATATGTCATAATTTTCTCATTTATCTCATAGGGTAATGGGCTATTACTTATTTTACTATTAATTTATTTGTTTATTACATTTATATTTGTTTATTACATTATTACTATGTAATAATGTTTATATTCTAAAATTTTATATTTTTCTTAGGTTTATTACAATTTATGTTACATTATTACTTGTGTAATAATGTCTCTTTCATATGTATTATGTATTAATTAATTAATACTATTATTGGTCTAGTCAGGTTGTCTCTGAACTAGTAGCAAGCTGACAACTGGGGATTGCAAGACAAGACTGGGGCAGGAATCTGAATAAATAGAGGGGGTGGTACGGGTTGCAGGATTATATCTTATCTTGTCATTGAAGTAGATAGCTATCATCTTCAGCGCACATAAGAATTCACTTTAGTTATCAAACTCTCTTAGCAACTTTCAGAGTGAGCAGACAAGCGGAACTGTGGGTTGCCTTTATTTCCACAGCATCTATCAACACCCTCTCTAAAGATATGATGCTTATAGAATCAATCAATAAACAAGATATAATTATCCACTATATTAAGTGTTTTCCACACATCTATAAGTATCTTGAGTGATGAAAACAGAAAGATAATTTGTTTAATTTATGCAATTTCATAAGAAATGCATATCTACCAAGCCAAAAAAAAAAATTGAGTTTTTTTTTCCATGTATGAAAACCAATTTTGAGCCCTGTGGAAGACACAACAAGCACATGAACAATGAAAATATATTATTACATCAAGAACAATCTGTTTTCTTCCAAGAAGTTGAGATTGCTTTGCAATTCAGTTGTATATGGGTTGTGGGAAAGTTAAAATAATGAAAATAGTCCAGTTGGGATGATTATCAGGCTAATATGAAACCATCTTCAACACAAATTCAGAAAGATTCAGCATCAATTCAGCCAAACTTCAGCAAAAACTGAGCATAAATTATTCATGACTTCTGCAGGAAATCTTGCAGGGTTCCTAAAGAGAGGGGTGATGGCACTTGCATTCAAGTGCTGAGAAAACTCCTGTTGTGTATGGAATAAATTATTTTTAGTGGTTTCAATCATTTTTATTAATATTAAAAGATTGAAAACTTTAATTGGGAGGGGCCTGAAAGCAGGGGTGTTTTTGGTGCCCTCCAAAGGTGTTCTTTAGCATGCAGAGAATATTTGTAACCTTTTTAAACTGGGGCCTGCAAGCAGGGGTGTTTAAGTGCCCAGTAAAAATAGTGGCTAACAAAGGGCCGCAACTCCTAAAGAAATAAGACTTACTGTATGCTTAAGAGGAGGAGGGGAGGCTTTCTCAAGGTAAAATGGACATTTGGAAGCGGTTTTAAAGTTGGGCTTGAAGCCTGGACATAGTTGTGGTTGAGAAGAAGAGGCTTTGAGTCTTGAGGACTGATTTACTGGTCAGGACACTAGTAGGCTGTGGTGGAATGCTGGTTGTAAATATGGTAAAGCTGGGGAATAAAAATTAAGGGGGAAGAAAGGGCCTCTTAAATGACTTTCTGGAGCCCTTATGGCAAAAAATAAAGTTTTCTTGTGGCTATGGGAACACTACAAGGAAGGAGTTATCCTTAGTAGAAATCAATGATGGAATTTATCAAATTATGACATGTACATGCTGTCAATAAATAGTACAGAATCTCAATCATCCAATGACATCACCTGAGGGCTCTTCAAGAGATCTGGTTTGAATTCAAAAATTGCATTGCTCATGTGATCAACAAATATTTGAGACCAATAATAAAATTATGGTACAAATGTCTCTTTCTATTCAATTTTTTTATTTCATTTATAAAGTTCTGTACCATGGAAATTGTTGGTATTCTTGCATGATGGGCACTTTTCTAGCTCTCTATTCAAATTATTTTACAAGCAACTATCCTGGGAAATGTGTCAGCACTTATTGTTTTTCCCATGGTTTATAGAGATTGTCAGTGCATTTTTAATTGCTCAAGGTTCCCTGGAGTTTTCTAAATTTTATCTAATGTTTAATTCCTCCTTGGTTTCTTTGTCTTCATTAATTATAATATTGGTTAACTTATACTGTATGTATTTGTGGCAGTTAACAATATTTAAAAGACTATAAACAGTGTGATATTTGGGGGTTGATAAATACACGCCCAGGCTGCACACCCATGCCAGGGGCAGGCCCATGAAAAGTGCAGCCCGCACACCCTTTTTTGAATGGGGTGTGTGACTGCACACCCTTTTTTGGGTGTCAGCACGTCTACAGGCATGCAACACCCACCCAAAACAGGGCGTGCAGTGGCACGCCCCATTCAAAAAAGGGTGTGCAAACTGCACACCCTGTTTATTTATATAGGTAGGGGCGTGCAGGCTGCACACCCTTTCTATGTATATAGGTAGGGGCACGCATGCCCCTACCTATGTACATAGGGTGTGCTGATGACACAGTCCCCATTTTTGGGGATTGTGCTGTCAGAAGCCACACAGCTCAACCGGGGGGGATCCCTCCAGCCGAGGAGGTTGTATGACCTCCTTGACCGGTATGAAGATAAGAGGCGAAACTAGAGTTTTATTGCATGAGTAACAACATGACAAAGATAAAGAGAAAGAACAATGATGAAAGAGAAAGACTTGTACCTAGAGGATCTTGATGGTTGAGCTTGATGAGAAGAGCCAAAAGAGAAAACAACAAACAAACAAACAAACAAACAAGAGAAGAGACTGAAATAACACATTAGTATTTGAGACTGGAGAAGAAAGAGAAAGAGAAACAAGAGAGACAGAGAAAGGAGTTTACCATTACTCTAAACTCTAACAGCTAATGATCCCGTGACAGCGACGACAATGGTTGAGTTGATTTACCGGGGTCTATTGCTAGTGTGTTGGAAATGATTGGTTCCAGGCGGGATGAGGAAGCTTGCTGAGTGTGAGTGTTGCGTTGTAATAAGGACTGAATCTTGGAGCGCGCTTTCTGGAGCGGAAATCAATAACTGCGCCGTAGAGCGCTGATTGAGATTCTGACAACCGGAGGGGATCCCTCCGGTCAAGGAGGTCATACACTGTGTTCAAGCCACACTCATGACCACATTCAGAAAATATTAATAAAATTTATATAAATTGTATTTATTTTTTTATCAAAAATAAAAGGAAATTTAATTGAAGAAAATCCTTGGCAAATCAATTTTCAAACATGCAATAAATGGATAAAGAACCATTTATTGGTATAGCTTTTTCCATTAAAATCCTGGAAAATCCCAGCATAACCCATAGTAATACATACTATAAGATTACATATATACTTAAGTAAATAGTTTATGTATTATGTATTATATAAATAGTACATGTGATTTCAATTCAATCATCCTTCAGGGCAAGCAATTTTTTAAGCTCAAATACCTAGATAGTTTATTCACATGTATTTCTTAGTGAAATAAATAGTACAATGCTGAAATACATATCACACTAAAATTAGACAATGTGAAATATTTATGGGATCATTTTAATTAAAAATGACATCATATTTCACATCTGATCACAAACAGGGTGATCACTTCCCCCTGGTGATCTTACTCTGATCACTGCTACCAACAAGGATGTGAAAGAGCAATTATTTTATTATTTAAGGAGAGGTTTTCTTCACTAAATTGAAGATAACCTCCTCCATCAATTTTAACCCCCACATAGATAACTTATTATAAGCTACCAAGGCGCTCACCTTCTCCTGTAAGTAAGGAGGACTGGATTTTTTTCTTATAACTATCTTATATAGTTAAAATTACTCAAAATCCCCCCAATTAAATTAATATTACTTAATTTTATTGGAAGAACTGTGTCCCATTCTGGTGAACCCTTCTGTGGAGCTTTGTCCCCATCATAAGTTTGGTAGCAGGCTTAGAACCTGTTTTATTTTGTTACTTAAGTGTTATAACACTCCTGGATTAAATTGGGGTGCAGTATTCAACCACTTGGCGCATTACAGACATTAAATGTAAGCCAACCTCTTTGCATGCATCAAGATCAGTAATCTGGGAGAATTAACTTTTGGATCAACCAAATCCTTGCAGCTTTGGAGTAAAGAAGTATGAAGAGATTCCATCAATGCACTTAATGAAGTAATTTTTTGCAATAAGTTGAGGGAAACCTTCAAGCCACCATATAAATGGACCAATACAACATTTTTAGCCCAACTGTAGTTTTCTTCCTTGGAGAGAAAGTTAGTTTGGCCTACAAAATGTTTTAATAGATAAATTATGATCTGCAAGTCACTTCTTTATTATAAAAGTAACAAGATTAATTGATTGAGGGATAAGCTGAAAGAATATCTAGGACTAAATATTTTCATTTCAATTTGTTAGACTTTGCCCATAATTCTGTATGGTAGATCTGAGAAAATTTTATAAGAGAAGAAGGGGGAGAAGAAGTTTGAACAGACTCAAGGGGACTCAATAATGGGGACCGGGGTGATTATGAGGAGAACTGATGGATTTTGTTATTGCTCATACTAGGCTATGTATTTATAGTCTAGATACAAGAGTGTCAAGTTGTGGTAGTAAATAATGAATAAAGAATAATAATGAATAAAGAAGTTTTGAATAAAATTTGAGAGACATAAGAAATAAGTTCTTGTAAGATAATTGACTACAATGATGTCTCAGTCTCTTTGAGTCAGGCAATACAAACTAATCAAGATAAAGCATTTCTTTAAGTCACAGATAACATGAGGCGTTAATTCACACTAATCAAATTTTAGTATCAGAAATTGAGTCAAGAAAAAGGATAAAAAAACAATTAGAACTAAGAGTTTGTAGATACAATAAAACTTAATATATAATTGTTGTATCCTAGTTTGAGTCAAGTTGATAAAAGAAAGAGAAAAGTAAGGAGTGAATTTTGAGGAGGAGGAACAGATAAAAACTCAACAAGATCCTTTGACATATGATTTTGATGAAAAAGGTTTCAAATGACTCTCATTCCAGCTAGAAGGGGAGAGGTAAGGGGCTAAATGGAACTGCAATTTATTTTATGGTTTTTTTTTTCTAGAGAATAGGCAATAGTAAAATAAAAAGAAAAGAGTAGGCTATATGAGTTGGAATACAGAGATTATAGGTGAACACAGGTGGAATTGAAATAAGAGTTCTTGATTTTAGAGAGAATTAGAGGAGGGTGTGGTAAAGGGGTGTCTTTTTTGAGGGAAACATATGCTAGATTATTATGAGTGGATTTAGTTGTTTTTGAGGATGAGAGAGAAAATGAGTAAGATAGTTTCAGTAATCTTATATCAGGCAGGTAATATACACATCTTCAGAGTTATTAGCTCACAGGCTTATTTCTACATGATGTAATAATTGCCAATCCATGCCACAAGGGTCTCAAGGTGCAGGAGAAGTAATAATGGATTGATTGCCATGGGAAAGAGTTTCAGCATTTTGTTTGTTACCTAATGTGACAGTAGAGGCTTGTAGTTAGCTGAACTGAGTAGATGAGGTAAGATTTTGCATCTCAACTTTTGGGGCTTACCACACTAGAAGAAAAAATCTAGAAACTGCAAGCAGTTGACATGCGGCATACTTCAGTGTAACTGCCATTGAAACTCCATGTGACTCCACCATACCCTTCATGCACAGTCACTGTGCATCAAGGCTTGGTTGAGACAACCTTCTAGAAAGGCTTGAGTATAAATACAAGCGTCCCTTGAGCTTCTGCATGTCAACTGCTGGCAGTTTCTAGAGTTTTTCTTGCAGTGCCATTTATAGAATGCATTAGGAAATTGATGGGTTTAGTACTATGAAATGAGCAACTTCCTCTTTCCTGGGTGAGCAACTGGGATGCCATGTTCAAGCAGACAGTGAGATATGCAAAATTCAAGAATTAATGATCTGGAATATATCAAACAAACACAAATTCAGGGTTTATTTATGGTATGACCCCCAATAATCAATGGATATGTGAAGCAGAGAAAGACATATACCTGAACTTGGCAATGGTAAACTTGGATTAGATGCACTGTATAATATAGGTAACAGTGAGCTCTTACTCCCACAATGGTGTAGATTTTGGCTAAGAGTTGTACAATAGAAAATTTGCAAAAATCTATAGAGGCTCTCAGGGTAACAATAAATACTATTGGCTTGCTTCAAGAGGAAGGTGGAGTGATTGGGTGGACATCTATGTTTTAATCTTCAAACTGAAGTTAAATATTAGAGCGGTTCCTGTTTTGTAAAATTCTCAAGCATTAGTTTGTAGAATCCCAAGATAGCCAGGGTAATCATTTTGGTGATAGTGAAGTCATGCATGAAAACTTTGGTGATTAGGCCAACATGGTTCACCTGGATGCCTGAGCCATGACCACCACCCAAAACCCTTGGCAGCTAAAAGTGTCTTTAAGTGGAAACAATAGACCTCTATTATGGGTCTCAGGATAGCTGAGTTTGTGATTTTAGTTCTCACTGTCAGCATGTTTTCATCAGATTCCCACATGTGGCATTACATCAGTTGAAACCATTTAACAATATATCAGAAAAAACTGCTAGGGTAGCTACCACACCTGATATTATATTTATCTGAAATGATATCATGTATATAATAACAGATATTTCATCAGTTAAATATATTTAACATCAACATCAACAACTTGATATCAGATTTTTAAATCTTAAATCATGTTTTGGACCATGGGTATTATATCAGATTGAGGTTTTCAGCTATGTGTATGAGACTCTGGCTTTTATTTACAAATTATTCAATCAGGGGAAGACTAAAAGCTAACCATATAGGTTTGGCTATCTTTTGTCTTTTTATGAAATTTGTAACAATTTTACTAAGAAGCTGGAAAGCACTCAAGCTGATTGGCTACTGTCAGAGGTGGTAGCCTTGCTGCAACTGCTTGTTAAGGGATATTTCAAGGTCTAAGATGGGGATGTTTTAAGGCAACTTGATAATTATTCCAGTAGATAAGGTGGGTTGGGTAATAACAGATAACACTACTCAATATTCAGGGTACTAACTGATGTTTTACTGGGTGAATATGCTGAGGATCTAGGACAAGGCCAGGAAATACCCTCCTTGTATATTCTAGAGGTCTTCAGGGGAAGGTTCTAGATTGTTGTTGTATATTGTGATCCAATGTATTACACTTCAAATGCACTATGATGCAATGGGAATTGTCTTAAATTTAGCACAGTATTTTCTATGTCCCCATGACCTCATGAGATGTATGTATAACCAATCACATCGTAGGAAGATTCATTTAATATAACAATACTGGGAAACTACCACGCACTCAGGTAATTTCTTTCTTATTAGCATGATTATATTATTCTTATATTTATGCAAACAAGCTTATTGTCTCTCAGCTTTTATGAAAATAATTGTTAATCCATATTTTACATGCTTAATCCTTTTTCTTACCAAGTACCTTTATGATATTGTTAAGATTTTAGCTCTTCAAAGAGATTCTATGAAAGGGCTTTCTTGAGGGAGCCTAAGAAAGGACCAAGGAGCTGGGTACTTGGTGGGTTTCAGACTCAATGCTGAATTTCAATCATGAGGAGCAGATTTATATAGTGACAACTAGAGAGCCCCCTTGCAAGATCCAAAGGGGGCCTATACATGAATAACTAATAAGAGCATCCACAGTTGTCTTGATAAGTTGGCTTGATAATCTAACTTGATCAAGACAACTCCACACTTGTGCACTCAATAGCGCTTGATAACTGTTGATTTGCTAGAATTCTTGATAGAGGTCCATAAATTTATGGACCTCTATCAAGCTCAATAAGGTAAGTCTTCCTGGCTTTCACAGGTCACCTCTTGGTGAACCCTCCCCCCAATTGACATCCCTGACTTCAACCTCTCCCCAAATCCCTCCCCCCCCGAGTTGTTGACTTGAGTTGCAGAGGGCACAAGTGTGGAACGGCTCAATAACCCAGCAATAGAGCCAGGTTATCGAGCCATAAATGGGGACAAGCTTGATAAAATTACTATTGAGCTCAATAACAGCTCCACAGTTATCAAAAGTTTATCAAACAACTGTGACTGCTCTAAACTGGACAGGTAAGGGGACAGGAAAGGAACAGGTACTGGGGAGAAGAACAGGAAACAGGAAACAAGGCCACTTGGCCAGACAGGATAGGAAACAAGGCCACTTGGCCATACAGGAGGTGGCCACATGGCCTAACAGGAACAGGGCAAAATACTGAGAGCAGATCTGTTGGACCAGAATTCTGACAGGTATGATAAAGAACTAGAAGGAGTAGGAATCTAGTGGTGGGTTGACTGAGTCTGAGTCAACCCACTTAATTTTACATCATAAGTTGATTTATCGAATAACATTTTAGGATATTTTATTATTTACATTAGTAATACAGTATGTTTATTATTATTATGTTTTACAGCAAAGTCAGTTCTTAGGATACTATAGATTTTTTTTTTTTTTTTTGAGAAGGATATTTCCCAATGAGACCCCTGATTGTGAGCCTGGGTCTCTAAAGTGAAAAACATGGCACAGGAACAGGGGGGTACCAGTTACCTCTCAAGAGGGAGAAAGTATAGCTACTAAGGAATAGAAAGAAAAGAAACAAAATAATTCTGTTTATGGTTGTGTAAATTTTCCAGAGTTCTCTACAAGATAAACAAGCTCAACCTGGAAAAAATCTGGCTAAGCTGTCCCACAGACTTGATAGAACAGCACAAGATAGACAGATGGAAGGAACCTGAGAAGACAGATTCTCATCATCCCAGCTGTTTAGAATAAGATGATGAAAGGCTTTGGATTTAAATTTTCACTCATAATCTGTGTGCCACTGTTAAATGACAGGAGCACAGAAATTAGACAGATAAGACACTATTGGTTAGGGCAAGACTTGACTGTGTTAAAGAATTAAAACTGATTTGGTCTGTTAACTCAAGAATCCGATGATGATTGGTTTGTTAAAAAGTATCAATGAATTATTTTTAATTAAATTTCTCAACCGGAATCCGGGTTTCTAATTTAATTTAATTCTTCTCAAACTATAAAACCCAAAATGGAACGCTCATCATCATCATCTGCAACCTTATCGTCATCATCATCATCATCATCATCTTCAATTGACCGCGTATTTCAGAATAATTTTTATATTTTATATTTTTTTTTCTTTGTCTAATCCTAATTCTTTTCTAAACTCGTGGTCAACAGAAATTCCATTCGTTTTGTACTTCCTCCTCCTCCTTCCTATCTTGATAACTTCCATGTCTTCTTCACTCCTTACCAACCATTCATCCACTCCCCTTCGTACCAGAACTTCTTCATTACTACCAGTACCTACTAGGAGTAACACCTCCTCTCTCAACTCTTCACTCAGAGCTACTCCCTCTAGTCAACCTACCACTCCAAGCCCTACTCCTACTAAGACTAGGACCAAACCTCAATCTCCATCCACCAACGTTAGGATCCCAACCAGATTACCTAGTCGACAAGCTTCATTCTCATCCAACCAATCCCCAATCAAACCTAACTCCATCACCTCCTCCTCCTCTTCTTCTTCCACTCCATTACCATCACCCTCTAGTAAATTGGCCTTAGCTCCCTCAACTCCAACCCACAATAGATCTGTCCAAAAGCTTCAAGATCAACATCCCGACCACTTTAGAAATCTCTCAAAGAGCTTTAACCATACCCTTCGTAGAATACCCCGAATCTCCACCGTGAGTATCACCGTAGATAGAGCCTATCCACTCTCTAACTCCATCAGACCTGAGCACTCCTCCTCCTCCTCCCGACGAACAACCACCTCAAACGCCCTTCCACCCTCACTATCAGTCCGTCAACCTCCACCACTCCAGCCAAGTCCAATCGTCTTCCAACAGACTCGTAAGGCTAAAAGCTTTCAAGAACTCAAAAAAATCTCATCCCTAGCCGCCCTCAACCCGATCAAACCTCAGAGCACTCACCCAACCAAACCTCCTAACGCCTCCCCCGAAAGCCTTCAATCTAGAAGTACCTTGACCGATGATGGATCCAGCGTTCGAACCAAACTCGATTACGCTCATCATCCATCCATCTCCTCCATCTCATCCCCAATCTCCGAGACATCCACCTCTGCCTTTGATAATCGTCCTGCCAACATTCACATCCCACCACAAGCACTCTCCTCGGCTCTCGTGAGCTCAGATCAACCCGAACCTCAAGAGTTTCAATCCAGAGCTTATGCCTTGGAGAGGTTACAATCGCTGATCGGATTGGATGAGTTTCAAAGCTTAATAGACCCCGACGCCCTCTCCCGGTTGATCAGCCAACCCGGACTTTATGAAACCCAATTCGAGATCCAGGAGCGTGCCTTCCAGGTCTATGCTCCTCAGAATACCTCCCATAGTGATCCTCAAAAGCCACATTCACTCGCACACACCCCACTCGGTTTTGATCTCTCTACCTCCCGAGTCACAGCCGCCGTTCCTCATGCTACCCTCGAGGCCGTCCCTGCTCCCAACACTCTCTCATCCATCGATCCTCTGACATTCGAAAGCTCCTCCCCTACCTCCAACGCCGAGCCTCAACCAGCCGGTAATAGTACTGGCCCCAAGAAATCTAACCATGTCGGTAATATTCTCTTGGAAAAACTCGGCTGGAAATCCAAGTCTTCTCATCATCAAAACAACAAGCACGGTCCATCCAAGAGTATCAGCAAATCCTTGAGGCCGTCTTCTTTCATCCTGGTCTCCGGCTCTCAAAAGGGTAAACTGTCTGGTCAGTATGCTACTTCCGGGAAAACATCCACCTCCGATCAACACCGGTTTTCCCAGATCCTGGGTGCTAGATTGGAAAACATGAATTGTTCGACCTGTGTGGTTTTGATGGGCGAACGACTTCAGGTCTTACCCATTCTGCCTTTCACTGTGATTGAAGAGATCTATCGTCGAGGTATGTCCCAATTCATGTGTTCACTTTGCCCAAACTGGATGAAAACCTGGAAAGCTGATCGGCTCGTATCTTGCTAAGGAATGCGTGTCCCGGGTATCTTGCGCATCTCAGGGGACCTTGACAGGATCGATGAGTTGGTGAAAAAGTTTGAGTTTTGTCCCAGAAACGGCGTGGACGTTTCTTCAGAAGATATTCACACGCTCTGCGGGCTCCTCAAGCACTACTTGCGCACCCTACCAGAGCCTCTCTTTCACCCACTTTTGAGCCAGATGTTTTGGAAGCTATGTGTCGAACCAAGTCAGACACGACAGGCCGACCCGACCGAAGATGAGCATTCGCTGCAATTGCATGTTGCTCGCTACCTGCTTCAACTCCTCCCCAGTCGGGCCTTGAGTCTCTTGACCTACGTCATTCGATTCCTGGCTCAGATCCCAATCTTCGCCGAGAACCGGATCCAACACGAATCTCTTGCGGTCATGCTTGGTCCTGCTATCTTCGTCCCTCGCGAGATCGGCTTGCCCGGCCTCGGTCTTCATCCCCGGGGCCACAATAAGCAGCCTTCTTCGACGACTGCCCCATCAGTCCCTTGGCCCTCCCCATCATACACAGCTAGTTTTATTGAAGAGGTCGACAAAAACGCATTGAGCCAACGGGCTGCTGACAGCACCTTGTGGTTGATGAATTACTCAAAGTCTATCTTTGGCGCTGCAACCGAGGCTGATCGCAGGCGAACTGAAGCACCAGCCGAACTTCATCCGGACACAGTTCCTGTGGAATCTACCCCCTCATTGCTTCAGGATGACCAACAAGGCTTGCCCCTACCCAATTTCCCCACCCAGCTCACCGACGCTACTCTTCAACAACTGACTCAATCTCCTCCACAATCTCCAGGAACATCAATCCTGACTTACTCATCCGGCCTCACCATCTCTCAACCATCAACTATTCATGAAGAGTCACCCCAGCTCTCGCGCTCGAGCTCATTCCAATCCCAACAGCTTCCACTTGACGAAATGAACCAACTCTCTGACTTTGGATATCAAAGCACTCAACCCAAAGCCCCCAACGTTGACTCCGATCAGACCCTCCAACCTGGGTTTAAACTGGCTTTTCCTGGTCGGCTGGAAGATCAACCCGAGTCCAAATCGATTGATCCGTTGGGAGATCATCAACCCATAGTGGCCAACCCTCTCGGTCGTTCAATAGGTACTGTCATTGGTAAGCAACAATGTACTGGGCTTCATACTGGCATTGCTGAACACAATACTGATTATTCTCATCCTGTTTACAACAGACGCGTATTCTAAGCAAACAACCGAAGAAGTCGAAAAAAGAGACCGAAGAAATTCGGAAAAAGTCATCGGCCTCTTGACGCATTACATCGAAGGAAGAGAGGAAAAGATTGTCAAGCAGGAGTGTTTGATTGAAAGCCTGGTGGAAGAGATTGGAAGGCTTCATACGGCCGAAGAAAAAGACGGATTGATGCGCGAAAGACTACTCAAACAAACCATCGTCGAGTTCCCTGCTCGGAAGAGAGTGGGCGAGGATGTCAAATCGCGTGGATCGGAGCTCGAACCTGAGCCCTTTCAATTGCATTCGAGCCTTACCTCCCAATCTTCACACCACGTCCCCGATCAACACAATAAATATACCGATTACCATGAACAAATGTTTAACTTTTTGCATCCATCTCCGACCGAGAATACCTCTGGCGTGCCCGAGGGTTGTCCTACGGGAGCCGCAGACTTCAAGACGATGGTTCCCGAAACACAGCCGCGACCCTCGGACACGACGCTCGTAGATCTGCCTAGTCTCGACCGACCGGCCCAGGCGCATCGTTTGAGCAAGAACCGACTGTTCGACGTGACCGAAGAACACGGCGAAGAAAACTCGGTCGAGACCCTCGATCTGGACCGGCCTCCTTCCGTCCAGAACTCACCAGACTCTTCCAAGCGGATCAGACGCGCAAGTCACTCGATCGGCAATCCTCGCTCCTCAAGGCTACTCTCCGACACGTCGCTCACCTCCCCCGATGACGACCTCATCAGCTTTGACGATCATCACCCCGATCCCGTGCTCCTTCAGTCCGAAATCTCGAGACTCAAATCGCTCAATTTTAACCTCATTCGTAAACTAAAATCTATCGAATCTATCCTTGCTGATGTCTCCTTCACTTAGTTAGTTCACTCTTGTCAGTACTTCGTTCGTCTCTCCACAACCTCCTTCGATCCCTTTAACCCCCCCTTTTTTTCTTCTTCTCCAGAACACAATCCTCGGCTTCCTTTCGAGTCCTAGTCCCGAGTTATCTCTCTGGTTTAGTTATTTATTAGATGGGCTGGTTACTCACTCACTCTTCTCTGGTCAGATCATGCCTTATAATCCCTCTCCTCCCCTACTCACCTTTTCCCTCCGACCTTGCATCGCATTACATTCATCCTTTATCATCCTCGCCGTGATCGATGACTAGCCTTATTATCATTCTTATGCTCCAACTAATCTTATTTTCCCTCCCTTTCATGTCTCGCTTACACACACCCCCACACACATCCATTCATTTCTAATATCTATCTATCTATTTACATATTTATCTATCTCACTTGATCTTCTTCAAATAACTCTGTCTACACACATATATAAATATTTATATCTATATATTGATTTATCAAGATAGATCTCTCTCAAGTTGCTCGTATATGTATCGCTCACCAACCGAACCGATTTCCTCCTCCTCCCCCTCTTTTGCTCGCTCTTTCATGGTTGCTCTTCATCATACACATACATCCATCCACATCAATATGTATGTATACGTATATCTCATGTCCGATTCATGTTGTCAACGATCCTACATATTTATGTCCTGTATCTCTCACGTCTTTCTTTTATTCATGTATCCCTCCCCCTCCTTCCTTCCTGACTTCTTCTTTGTCCCCCTTTGTTTTGCTGTCGGTTTTGAAATATTCATGATCAATTTTTTTGGTGTTGGTGCTGTGTCACATGTGTCACACACGGCTTGGACTCGCCGCAGCGCAGCACCCCTCCGGCCTTGGTACACGTTTAATTACTGCAAGACACCCTGTGTGGTTGTGTGAGACTGCGTCGATTTGTCTTGTTCGATATCCTTATCTCAACGTCCTGGTCCAATCTAAACATCCCAGTTCTCTCTCTCTCTCATCTTAGAGAGGGCTCTATACTTTTTTATAGGACGACCAATAGGCAAAAGGCTTTTTTCCATTGGAGAAGACACTTGTTTTTTGGTGGTGCTAGGATGTTTTGTGAGAGAGGTGCAGAGAGGATGGATTGGATAAGAAGGGAGTTGGATAAGGCGGGGCGTATGGAAAGCTGTCTGGAGTGGGGAAGAGTGTTGTGGATTGATGAGCAGCAGCTTTAACATTGCGGCTATATGTACAAGTTCAAGGTCAGCCGAAAATCCCCATCTGCGGGGCAAACCAAGTCTGTGACATCCCGCCATTCAAGCTCATCTTGAGACTTGGGCTACTGGAGTACTTGTATCTCTCTTACATACTTAAACCCACCACACAGTATTTTTGGAGAGTTCCCACTACAGTGTTTTCCCTCATCTGATAATCTTAACAGCCTCCAAAGAACTGATTCATGTTTCGGGAAATTGTATAACTTGTGTTGTTGTTGTTGTTGACCATACACTATCTGTAGCACATGGACAGAATAGCATATCATCCAATACGAGTTTGCTCCCAAGCCTCACTGTTCTTACCCCTGTCAGACCAAGAACTCAAGCTTTATCAGACCGAATGTCTCAACACCCTCCGGGCCATCCCATCCACTGCTCATAGCCACACTCCTCCTCACCAGCAGCCCAACCCTCGCACAGATGAGGCCGACACTCTCGACCCCCCGGGCGCCCATTCCCCTCACCATCACATCCACCCCGACCTCCCCTCCCCTGTAGCCTACACTACCCCCTCGCCCCTCCCCATCCCGCTCGCCCCCAACTCCCAACCTCCTCAACTTCTCAACCTGCCTCACCACTCCTCAAACAAACGCCCTCTCCAAAATACCGCGCTCGAAAACAACAGCTCTATCGACCCTCCCCTCGACATGCTACAACCTCCCAAACGCGCCCGCCATCTCTCTCTTTCCGATTCACACCATTCGATCAGCGACACAGTGGCCCAACATTGTACGAGCTCTGATACATATATATGGGGAAAAAAAAATGAATTCACTGATCGTTTGCAATCTGTTTATTGGGGTGTGATTTTGAAGATAACATGAGACCGAATTTGACGAAAGGAGCGCGAACAGAATCGCCGATCTTTGGTTTAAGGAAGTTCAACAACTGGGTGAAGTCGGTGACGATCGGCAAGTTTGCGTCGGTCGAGTCGGCCTTCATGAGTCCCCTGCTTACCTCCCACCCCCATCGTCACCCCCACCATCCCCGTCATCCCCACCATCCGAAATCGCTCGGAGGAATCGGAACCAAGGTGCTCGAGTTGGGCTGTGGGAAAGGTGGCGATCTGGCGAAGTGGCAGAACGCTGGCGTCAGAGAACTCTACGGTTTCGGTTCATCCCCCCTGCATCTCTCTCTCTCTCTCTCTCTCTCTCTTTATCGCTCTTTTTTTTCTTCTTCTTATTTATTTTTATTTTCATTTAAAATATAGATATTGCCGCTGTTTCAATCGAACAGGCTCAGTCGAGATACCAAGAAAGTTGTCGACATAAATTCTACGCCAAGTTTGTTGCCTTGGACTGCTTTTCGGTCAGTTTTCTGTTCTTATATTCTCCCCCTCCTTCTTTTTTTTGAGGTTCGTTTCACAAGCGCCCATTTTGAATCTGAGAAGATTAAAGTCTAACACGGGGGAGTGGGGTGGGGGTTTTTTTTTTTTTTCTAAAAAAAAAACAAAAAAATGTTTATTCAGGTGCCGATTGATTCAGTCTTGAGTCCCGAAGAGCTCAGGGAGCCTTTCCATGCGGTCTCCTTACAGTTCTGTATGCATTATGCGTTCGAGAGCGAGGCCAAGGCTCGAACGATGATGGAGAATGTGTCCAAGTATCTGGTCTCCGGAGGGGTGATGATCGGCACCATCCCTGACCCAGATCTCCTAATGTAAATCAAAAAGAACTGCTTATCAAATCTCTGCTCCGGATCTCTTATTAATGCTTCTACCTCTCTACTTTGATTCAAACTTCTCAGACAGAGATGGGAGAGGTGTTCGCGCGAATCGGATGCGGATAAACCGAGCTTCGGAAACTCGGTCTATGAGATCAGCTTCCCGTATCCACTCAGCTCTCAACGACTCGAGCTCGAGCAAGTGTACGGAAACCGATATTCGTTTTACTTACAAGATGCCGTCGAAGACATCCCTGAATACCTCGTCCTCTGGGAGCCCTTTGTCCGGTCAGTCTTCCCTCTCTCTCTCTCTCTTCCCTCTCCAAAAAGCCGATCTCTTCATCCTCACCCCCTCCTTCTTTCTCTCTCTCTCATCAGCTTGGCTCTTGAATACGGCCTCAAATTGGTCTACAAGATGGGCTTCCATGAGCTCTTTCATGCCGAAAGAGCCCACCCTGCTCATATGAATCTGTTGTTTAAAATGAAGGTGATCAATTCTGAGGGCAATCTGTTGATCTCTAGCGATCAATGGGACGCCACCGGTCCGTTTCTTTCTCTCCCTTCTCTTCTGCGTCTGTCTCTCGCTCGCTTGCTTGCTTGCTGACATCTTCTTTCTTGATCCACGCATGACTCTCTCGATTGATCCAGGTATTTATTCTGCTTTCGCGTTCGTCAAACAATGAACATATCATCATCATCATCTTATACATTCATTCATCTAGAATTTCATCCATATATCTCTCTTCTCATCTTCTCTCTCTCTCTCTCTCTTTCTTTCTCTTGACTTTGTGTGTCAAAATCAAATACTAGGAACTTTTTGTTATACTAAGAAAAAGACTTTCTTTTCTTTTCTTTTCTTTTCTTTTTTTTTTTTGTAACTAACTAACTATGTAATAACATATTGTGTTTTTACAAACGCTTGGACTGATTTGCATCAAGATTTGTTAAAATCTGTCAAAAAAAACAATATTTTATGTTTTTCGAAACCCATGATCTGGTCATTAATGATCAACATGGCTGAATCCTAGTGCTGTGTGTGGCAATAACCTGAAGATTAAACTGGGGCTGTGGCCTTAATCCCATAACCTTGCCATCCGAAAATCTCCAAAAAAGTCCAAGCATTTGTAAAAACACAATACATACATACCTTTTTTTTTTTTTAAAGTGTAATTTGGCCTATGGCATTGCACACTATGAATCTAAGTAACATCACAAGTTGTAGGAAGAAACAACATTTAGGAAACACAAGCACAAATAACTCAAGCCTAGTGCTCTAAAACAAGTCAACAAAATGAGGAATCAAGAGAGAAAAGAGAAAAAGAAAGAAAGGATGATTTTTGAAGAAAATATGACAGGAAGGCTGAGTCTGCCTTATTACAAAGGGTCAACGAGATAGTTGCTCTCGGAATCTACCAGTCTCAATCAAAAATTGTGCCAAAGGCACTTCCACCTTTTGGTCCCCTAATAGTCGGTCCAGTCTGTTGGAGTTGAACCAAATCTTGCGTTGTCGGAGTCGACTTCGAAGCTTCTTTCTGATGTTCTTTGATGTATGACAGAAGTTCATCAGATGTGCCACCGTCTCCCTGCCCCCACATGTTGGGCAGAGAGGATCTAAACTCCTATTAATCTGAAAGAGAAATCTTTTTAGGGTGCAATGGCCGGACTTGAGCTGAGTGAGATATGGAGGGCTGAGGGGGACGGTTGCTTTTTATGCAAGTCTTGAAGGGTTCTACGTCGTATTTTCACGGGGTTACCTTTGATGGCCAAGAATGGGGTATCAGGGGACTCGACCGCCTCCTTGGCCAATTGGTCAGCCATCTCATTGCCTGGGATATCCTTAAGACCTGAGCACCATGCAAAGGTGACCTTCGTCGCTGGTGGGAAACTCGCAAGGAGTCTGTCTATTTCCCCAAAGATCCATTGACCCGGTTTTGGGGCCATGGGGTCCTTGGTTCTTAGGATGACCCCCTGGTTATCCACATACACAATGATCTGTTGGTAGATTGCCCCCTTGCAGAGTTCCCCCGCCAGGTACAAAGCCAAAAGGACTCCCGCAGCTTCACACTCGTGGTTTAAGATGACAGCCTTGTTACCCATTGCAAACACGTAGAACGCATTCCTTGACATACAAACCGCCGCCCCCGCACCACCCTTTTCAGGATGATGGGATCCATCGCTGAAAAGTTCCAGAATCTTTGGGTCAGACGCATTGGATAGCAAACATGACTTAAACAGAATTAATAGCCTCCTCTTTGGATAAACTCATGTTCAAGTATTCCAGCTTTCTCAAGGGGCGTGGTGAACAACCAAACGAAAGGGTGATGATTTCCGGGTCCAGCTGCATGGCAGAGTCGATACGAGCCACCGCCAGTCCAATCTGGGCTGCATCCGCAAAAGGTTTCTGTGAATCTGCCCTACTTGACAGGATGAGATTGCGCACAAGGTTTTCAGTTTTGAGAGTGACAATTTTTCGGAAGTAAAAAGAGAAACATGTTTTGACTACTTCCTCCAGGAAGCCAGGTGCCGCTGTTCGTTGTTTGATGAATTTTGTCGCTGTTGATCTAAAAACCCCCAATGAGAAGATCCGCGTCAACCGGTCAACTTTTTCAGCCAAGGCTTTAACCTTTCCCTTATTGGGTTCAGTGGCCCAAATCGCGGCCCTGTACGTCAACCTGGGAAAAAGCACAGATCTGATTAACTTACCCCGTTCCCCTTCACCAGCGCCCCAACGTGAATTGCCAAAAAGTCTTAGCTGATTCAGAGTCTTGTCCGCCTTGGCCTCCAAGGTTTTGAAATTGTGATTGAAGAGTAGCTTTCGGTCCAGCCAAACTCCCAGCCACCTGACCTCAGACAGCAACACAAGTTGTTGAGAGCCAAAGGGGAAGACACCCTCCGGGGGCCGACTTTTGGTGAGCCAAATAAATTGAGCTTTCGCCTGATCAAAGATGGCACCGTGAGTACGGCCCCAATTGAGTGATTGAACACCCTCCTGGACCATTAACTCCTTTTTTCTCTGAGCAGAGGTCAAAGCTACCAAGTGGACAACGCCGTCCACATAACCAACCAACACTGTATCTGAATGCATCAAGAAAGACTTGTTCACTAGTGAATTGTTGTAGATAATATAAAGTATTACCAAGAGCGGCGACCCCTGCGGGAGGCCCATAACAATGTTGAATGGCTTGGACGTATAATCACCCAGTCTGATCGAGGTGGATCTATCTTTGAGGAAATCAGCAATGATCAGCGTCAGGTAAGTTGGGCATTTTAGTTGAAACAGGTAATGGATTAATCTTGCCAGGTGGACCGATGGGTACACTGATTTCACATCGAGGAAGAGGCCTGCCGTGATTGTCAGCTTGCTACTATGTCAGAGACAACCTGAAAAAAATATATAAAAATATAATAATGAAAGAGACATTATTACAAAACAACAATAAAAGAGACATTGTTACAAAACAACAATAAAAGAGACATTGTTACTTATGAAAGAGACATTGTTACTCTTTACGCCATAAAACACCTGTGGGCAACCCTAGACCCCATGCTATGCGCAAACCCCTCGAGACACCTCACCCCTGCATACCATCCCAATCCCCGCCAAATTTTCCAACCCTGGCAACCCCAGGTTCCTCGACCCTGGGCGGGTTTCATGAAGCCTTTTTTTTTACAAGTCCAGTCCTCTGGCCGGTAAGACCTACACACAAATAGCCATTACTCAACCTACATGTTACATAGTCCCTATTACTCAATTACCTTGTCTCAGCTTTACCTTCAACCCATCACCTATATATACACCACATTTACTCTTTTCATGTTTAACTTTCATCCCTTCAACTCATAACCTATGTATACTACCATCTTTAGTTTTTGTCATTTAAATAAAAATAAAACATTGAAATGTAATCATAATGGAATGCAATAAAACGTAATAAGAGTATGACAAGTATAAGTATAACAGCGGGAAAAATAATATGCACAGCGGGGAAAATAATATGTACAGCGGTAAAAAAATACGTACATTGGTAAAAAAATATGTGAGATGATGAAATGTTAATCAAGATCTAACTACTGGCAATTCTTGTTGATCCAAAAGTCCTCCGCATCCTTGCCATCATCTACCACTTCCCCTGATACTGTTTCTTCCAAGGCATTGTCAATGTCATCCAAATTTGGAAAGTCATTGAGATGTTCTTGCTTAATTTTATCCAACAATCCCTCCCAACTTGCCATAAAGGCTTGATTCTGGGTTGGCTGACAGTGATCCCATAGCCATGAGATGTTGACCGACCATTCTCCTACAAGTTCAGAATGATTAACAAGTTGATTTTGAAGTTCCTTTTGAATCAATTTAACTTTGTCTTTCCTTGGGATATTAGCCAAAGAAATCTGATTGAGATGGTCCTCTGCGGCTTCAGATGACATGTTAATCAGGAGAGCAATACCTGCGGAAGGAAAATATTATTAGAAGAGGCAATAGGATGACATGAATACAATTTCAACATGTACACTTTTGAGTGTAATTCACCTGCTTCACAATCTCATCATACATAGTAATGGCCCAAGCCATCTCCTGAGCAATAAGCTCAAACTCTTCATTGACTCAACTTAGAAAAGGACACCATTAATTCCCTCTCATACCTTTGGATTGATTGCCCACGGTGCATCACAATGGTAAAACAATCCATTGTTCCAAAGGCATTGTCAAGGGACATCATACTAAATCTTTTGTATGAAAGTAAGTCTTTGGTTTCTGCTACAGGACCAAGACAATCCGGGAACTTCAGTTTGTACTCGGAGTATTGTAGATTGAATTTGGTGATCAGCTTGACTACAGCAGGTCTCCGGTTTTTGATTGACTTGAAAATCTTCTCTTTTAGCTTGGTACCTAACCGGAATGCCCTGCTTTTGCTATCAAGGAGTGGCTGCCTTTCGGCCCTGAGATGTACAGCCTTGACAAACAACTCTGATTTGGAACCCCAAAGAAGAACTCTCAGTTTGCACTCTTCAACTAGGGTGAGGTGCCAGTCCCATCAGAAATCATTGAGAAAACTGTGAATTAGAAGAAATACAGCTCACAATTTGCAGCTGGTACATTTTATCCAGTTAAATTCTGGATATCTTCTTGGAGTTTCTACGTTTCTTTGTCAATTGAGTCCAGTAGGTCTTGAACTTCCGACTTGGTTGCCAGAAGAAGCCGGGGGTTACGTAATTGACACCTGAAGGAAAACTTTATCAACAAACTGTATGTATAAAATGTAAGAAGAGATGTAAGCAGAGTATTCACCTGAGGAGATCTATCACATTTTCCCTTTGATACATAGAATTGTACATGCAAAAATGGTTGAAACATGTTGCTCCCCGCATACAGCTTAACATCCCCAGATAGGACAGTGCAGGGTTGATGTTCAGCATTTGCTTGCATGAAATCAGATAGACCTCACGTTGATAAGAAAAGTAGGCCTGTTTAAGCTGGTGCCAATCCTCAGGTATGAGACACTGATATTTGGCACATTTGGTGGCCTGGTGATGTAGTTCATCTAATGGTAGTTTTTTAAGCTCATCCATGATTTTGGATTCCAACGTCTGTTGTCGGCAATAACCATGAGGGTCCTCAGGATTGTTGGGGTTTTCTCCAGACTCATTATCTTCCGGAAGTTTGTCAATTGGTACTGGTAAAGGAAAAATGTCATTTGAAATCAAATCCCCCTGTTCAGTTGACTTGGAAGTTTGGGTCTCCCTTGATGATGATATTGATTTGGCTCCACGACCTTGGCCACCTCTAGTGTTTCCGGGTTTGCGGGTTAAGTTTGTTGGGAAGGTTGAGATGGGTTTGCGTGGTGATTGGAACTGATGGAGGGAGTGAGACTTGATGGGTTGGTGTGTTGAAAGTTATTGGTTAGGAGGTTCAGGTCTTACCGGCCAGAGGACTGGACTTGTAAAAAAAAAGGCTTCAGGAAACCCTCCCAGGGTTGGGGAACCTGGGGTTGCCAGGGTTGGAAAATTTGGCGGGGATTGGGATGGTATGTGGGGGGTGAGGTGTCTCTAGGGGTCTGCGCATAGCATGGGGTCTAGGGTTTCCCACAGGTGCCATAAAAAGAGAAAAATACATATAAAAACATATAAACAATAGTACATTATTTAATATTCTGATTCTACATGTAAAATAACATAGGGTACCTCAGCCAAAGTACCCCTGTAACTTTACTCCTTCTAGTAGTAAATCCACCTTAAAACTACTATAATACAGTATAAACATGAATAGTAGAATACACAACCTGTATGACGAACAGAATAATCATCATACAACAATAAAACTATAGTACAACTCAAAGGAGACATATGTAAACATCCCTACATACATAATTTGACATTTGTGGCCCAATTGGGATGACATATTACCAATGGTGATCATGACAGATGTTCTACATGGTTACCACTTCATTTGGACACTCTGAAGCGCACACTTGAACCATATTACATGACAGTAACTGTGGTAATACTCCCATGTCAACCATTGACATCATTGCCAATCTGTCATGGCTCATCCTTAGTAGTTACTACTAAGAATCATGACACAAGACAGCCCTCTCTAGCTCTCCTGTTTTGTCACCAAGGCTTCAAAGAAGATATTTAAGAGGCTCTTCTTTCCCCTTGCTTCAATCATCATCATCTTTTATACATACAACATACATACATAGCATTCCACCAGTCATAGTAACCAGTGTCCTGCCCTGTAAGTTTGTCTATTATAGGCCTGATCACTCAGCCCTCTTTCTTCACCGACTGCCAGTCTTTAGCCCATCATTCCAACCGCCTCAGCCTGTCCAGTAACCCATAGAAGTGCCCCTTCCTTCCAGAAAAGACCATAACAGTAAGTCCTTTCTTTCAGGAGTTGTGGCCCTTCTAGCCATCTTTACTGGGATCAAAACAACCCCTGTTTGCAGGCCCCAGTTGTAACAGGTCACCAATTTCCTCTGCTTTTGCAAGAAAACCTGTGGAGGGAACTAAACCACCCCTGCTTGCAGGCCCCTCCTTAAAAAATATATCCTTATATTTTTTATATCTCATATCATGTTGACTAATTAATCCTGAACCGTGTCAGGGAGTAGCGTGAATTTGAGATATGCATATGTTATGCAATATCAATGAATGAGTTGAATTCAGGGGCGCGAACTCAACCTTGAAAACCTCAGACTCGAGAAGAACCAGCAAGTCCCGATCGCCATCGAATAATCTTATCCCTTAATCCACTGTCGACATCACCCACACTGCTCAATAGCTAGTGCCGCTCTTATCACTCATCTAGACCAAGGAAATCCAGGAGGAGCTCGATCTGATCCAAGTGGAGGTAGCCCCCCATTCTCCTTTCAATCGTTTCTCTCTCTCTGTCTCTCATAATCATTTTATGTGTTTTATTGATCTTGTTCTTTTCTCTCAGGCTTGTGATCATTTTCATTCATTCCTAAAAATATTTCCAGTGTCATATTTGAGTTATTGTTAGGACTAGTCTAACAAAAGGTAATTAGTGATCTCATTCTTTTATATCATTAATTATTACTTATTTTGTCTTTCATTTGTTTTATCTTCTTTATTTCTCAGTTATCTACTACTATTAGCTTTTGATATCTGCTGCAATAAAGTCATTGACCTATAAATCCTACATATCACCACCCTTTTCTATCTTTGCACCCTGTGTAGCTAGAAGGATCTTAGTCCTTGGCATCACAGAGCGTGACAGTGATTTTGCCTTCTTTCCACTTTGACCTTACCCAGTGCTCCAGCGCATACAGGGCATCTTCGGTGCCGGACCCTTTCCGTCCACCAAAGTGCCCTGCTGCTAGCACACCTGAATTCTCGGCCCACGCTGTGAGACGGCGAGCGACGATTAACTCAAAGAGCTTGCTCATCGAGCTAAGAAGGGCAATTGGGCGATAGGCGGTGGGGCTGGTGTAGTCCGGTTTACCCTGTTTACGGATAATAGCGGTCACAGCTACCTTCCCATGACACTGTAAACTTGCTCTGGGTCAATATGTTGTTGTACAGAGTCACCAAACACTCGGCTAGGGGGGGAGAGAAACACTTAATGAGTTCGTTTGCAATCCCATCAATACCAGGAGCCTTTTTGGGTTGGATCCTATTCATGGCACTGAGAACTTCCTCTGCAGACACCTGAGACTAACTGGAGAATCTGCAACCTAAATCCAGACAGACATTGCTGAGGTCAATATCAACGTTAGACACGGATGTCCCCTCAAAAAGAAGCTTAGCTTGTAGCTCTTTGTCGTGGACTAAAGTACCGCTCTGGCTCTTGAGAGGAAGAAAGTCCCTGCCTGCCAATCTGTTGGAGAATTGTAGGACTCGACAAAGATCCCCTTCCTCGGGGTTCTCTAGGAGTTTCCGCCAGCTGTGTTGCTTCAAATGTTGGACTAAAGTTAAGAAATAGCTATTCCACTGCTTATAGCACTCAATAGCCTCGGGAGACTTAGCTAGAATCATCCACCGGCGTGCCCTATTGCGTGTGCGGAGGACTGGATCCAGTGTGGCCTTACACCACCATGGCTTAACCCTGTCGCCATTGACATGGACTCTTCTGCCCAGAGCTTGCTGTACAGAAACAGCCGAGGACATCAGCAACTGTACCTGCTCGTCTGGATCTATCAAGGCACCTAGATTTCAAGGGGGGAACTCAGCTGAACATCTGTCCAGGCTCTCCCTGCTCAGGTCCCGCCACTGGAGGGCCCAACGATACCCGGGAGTCGGTTTCTTGACTGTGAGTTGCATGATTAACGCCTGATGATCCAATCCGAAGTTATCATTGGATACTTCGATGCGGTTGACAATACATACCTTGATGATCATTGTCATCAGATATATATGTATATGTACAGGAGTCTTTATGTATGTATCACAAAAAGTAGTGACTGATTGGGATATAAGTGCTGTCTATGCACACACATTTTGTGGTGGTGTGACATGGTCCATTGATTGATATCATGAGGATACAGACACGTCACTGGACGTGTATTGGGCCAGAAATCGAGGCCGTCGGTGGATATTTTCTGCAGGATGGATGGATGGATGGGTAGCAGGACACTGGGTGGAATGCACATGGAGGAACAGAGGAGATACACGCGGCTGCAGTGTGTGGCGTGGATCGCATCGGCGATTGGAGACTCGGTGGAGGCATGGGGTGCGGGCCTAATTCGCGGCTTGTTATCAAACCTGAACCAGCAGCTGGTGCAGTTGGGGCGCCCAGGAGCCTGGATCTGAGCCCATCCAAGGTCCTGGTACCTATGTAGTAGGCATATTTGGTGCTGGCTTTACAGCAGACAAAGATCTCTCCCATCAGTAACTCTACACGTGATGGCAAGTCACCAAAGGGAAATAATACATGGGGAAGCTGGCGATAAGGATAAGGAACACGTCGTTGTTCACAATTTTTATTTTTTTTATTTTTAAAGTGCAGTTAGATTTGACATTGCGCACTTTGGGTTTCCAACCTAAGTGAATTGTTTTTTTTTCTTTTTTTTTTTTCTTTTCTTAAAAAAAAAAACTAAATACAAGAGATGCCTAAAAGGCTGCTACCAATGCCGACACAGTTTTCAAAGAGGAAAATTTGAAAGAGAGAGAGAGAGAGATAACACGACATAACAAAAGGAAAATGAAAGAAAAAGAAAAAGAAAAAGGAAAAAAAACATAGAGGTGTAGTTAGAGAGGGGGAGCAAACACATAAGAGAATGGGTTTTCAATTGAGCAGGTCCGACGAAGTACGGATGCAACGGCTGGTGTTGGGGAAGCGTCCCGTGTGCTGAATAAATTGTGCCACTACCTGGGTGGCTTTGGGGGTGTTCAAGAGATACCGGGTTGTTAAAGAAGCTGATCGTAGGTTGAGGCTTTTTAGCTTTTTCCTGATCATTTGTAGCCAACATTTGTGGTGGGCGCGGCAGTAGGTCATAAAATGATCTGGTATGGATTCATTTTGAAGCGGAACAAGAAGTCGTTCAGATGAGTATGGCCTGAACGGAGGTGGTGGAAGATTTTTGATAGGGGGAATTCCAAAGCTGGCCGTTCCTTCATCCTCCTGTGTCGTTTGACCAGCTGTCCACGTGCCAACTCAATGCTCTTCTTGAGTCAAAAGCGGCCTTGATCCTTGCCGCACGCTGAAGCTGCCTTCTCGTCCGCCGCCTTGTTACCCGGTACTCCGGCATGCCCTGGGCACCACCATATTTGGATAATTGTGTCAGTGGGCAGGGCATGTACACACTGCAGCAGCTGAAGGAAGAGGTTCTGCCCCGGATCTGGTGCTGTTGGGCTCGAAAGTCTGTGAATCGCCGCCTGGCTATCCGAGAGGATGGTGATGGAGTTGGTGAGGCCTCTGTCCACCAACTCACACCCCAATTTGAGGCCTAGCAGCAACCCAACAACTTCACATTCAAAGTTCAATGCTAAATCACTGGGCCCTAAACCAGCAGTCAGCAAAAAACTACCATCAGCTGTTGTTGCAGCAGCTCCCAATCCTTTCTCAGGGTGGGCTGAACCATCCGTATAGATAAAAAAGTGACTCCCCGGGGACACATCCAGTTCCACTATCAGCGCCCGAGCAACCTCCTCTTTGCTGCCTGCATCTATTTGTGTTTTCCATTGGTCCGTTTTTGCCCATGGCGGGAAATCTGGAGTAAAGAACGTAATTGGTTCTACGTCAAATAGGTTAGCCAAAATTAGTTTTTTCTTTGCCAAATTTGCGCTGACAGGGTCAGGGAATCTCCCTGCTCCCGCCAAGCAATCCTGCCTTATCTGTAGCTCAATCCTGGACGGCTTGGTTGCCGTTTGTGCCATCTTTGCAAGAAAGAACCTGGCTATCCTATTCCTTGCCACCGTGTTGATTTGCTGAAAGATTTGATGTTGATGTAGATATTTTACCGGCGTCGACCTTAACGCCCCTGTAACAAATCAGGCTGCCTGGTTGTTAATCAACTGTAAGATGTTCTTGACTTTACCCTTATTTTGATCCGAATACCAGATTTGGACGCCGTAGAGGACCCTTGAAGTCAACACTGTTGCAATCAGAAAACCCCTCTTCTTTGATGCCCCATGTCGATTTTCCTATTGGCTGGAGTTGTCCGAGAGTTTGTTCCGCTTTCTTCTTCATCTGCCCAATCTGTTTACAAAAAGTTAGTTTCTCATCAAACCAGACACCTGGCCATTTGACCTTGGTCAACGGTAGGAGGTCAGCATTGTCAAACGTGAAAGGCAACTTAGCCGGTCGTGTATTGGTGAATACAATACATTGCGCCTTGGTGCTGTCAAAGATAGCCCCGTGGGACTTTGTACAAGATGTACAAAATCACAGATAAGGGCAATCCCTGAGGGAGGCCCTTCTCTACTGTAAACTCCCGCGAGAGGTAGTCAGCTAATTTGAGGTGTGTCGTCCTCCCTTCTAAGAATCTTCCGATGATTTTCCACAGATACGCCGGACATCCCTGCTTCTGGAGTGAGTGGATGAGTCTTGCTGGGTAAACCAACGGGTATGCCAATTTCACGTCTAGAAAGAGAGCTGCTACCGTTTTGCCCTCCCGCCACTTCTGCTTCGTCCACATGGTGAGGGCAAGCATCACATTCTCACCGCTCTTCCCTCGGCGGCCTCCCATGTGGCCGTCAGGCAGGACATTCTTTGTTTCTGCCCAGAAGGAAAGCCAATCAGCAATAATATTCTCAAAAAATTTTCCAGTTGTACTTAGGAGTGCTATTGGTTGGTACGCCCCGGGCGCGGTGTAGTTGGGTTTATTGAATTTACAAAGGATTGCCATGGTTGAGGTCTTCCACGCTCTAGGGAAGTACTCCAGACGTAGACAGCTGTTCATCAGTGATGTTAGTAATGGTGCCAGAATAGAGTCAGCACAACTCAGCAATTCATTGGGAATCCTATCCGCCCCATTGCCTTATTTTTAGCCAGACCTTTCAGCACCTTGCATGTTTCTTCAACAGTGATCTCTGGATAAACTGCGAACCGGGACTGTGATTCGGGGGGGATGTTGCGTAGATCACAAACACTATCGACTACAGACGTTCCTTGGAAGAGAAGGTTGGCTTGCTCCGCTTTATTAGATGTGAGGTAACCTGTTGCCGTTTTCAGAGGAAGCACCCCATTTCCACTCCTTGGCTTGGTGAACTGAAATGCTTGGAGGACTGAGGTTGCTGTGATTGATGCCAGGAAACGTTGCCAGTGTAATTGTTTGAGTTCAACAACCTTCTCCTTGAAACAAGAATTCCAGTAGTTGAATCTTGCAATGTTCTCAGGCGTGTTCATTAGTAGCATGAGGCGGCAACATCTGTTCCTATTTTTGACCAGGGGGTTGAGGATCCCTGGGTCCCACCACTTCTTGGCCCTCGCGGGGTTGTCCCTTACCGTTGTGCCTTGACTTAGCCATGTCTTGCAGATAGTTGATGTAAGTTTTGCCTCCAGATTATCAATATCTTCTACTGAATACGGGTCACTTAGCTGGTGTAGTGTTTCTGCCAGCGTTCGACGGAAAAGCTCCTTTTCCCTCTTGTCCCATGGGGGGGAGTACACCTCGAGCTAGGGGCTGGGGGGGGTAAATTCAACCTGATCAATATTTTCTGATGATCAGACCCATGGTTTTCAGAACTATTTGACACCTCCCTAACTAGTTGATTCCCTAGAAAGTTTGTTCAAGTGAGGTCAATGATTGTCTGAGCTCCACAACTTGAGATGAAAGTTGGCGAGCCCTTGTCAATGTTTAATTTGAAGCCGGCCTTGCCCCACACCTTCAACAACTTGGCAGCCTCCACGTGACAATGGGAGTAACCGGCGGGGTTCCAAGTCCTATGATGAAGGTTAGCGTCCATTGCTACAATGGTGGCCACCTTCCTACTTTCATGAGCACCAAACCATTCCTCCAGCAAACCAATTCCTGAAAAAAACCGTTGTTGATTACACAGATTCGCCAGGCAAAGGCGCTGTCCTGTAGGGAAGGAGATTTTGATTGCAAGGAGAAATTTAGAGTTATTACTTAATACATTGATAGATGAAGAGGGAATTTTTTTTCTTATGTATGTTACCACCCGGTGTTTATCTGGGAGGTTCTTTGGGCTGTGTTCTGGGCTGGTGACTGTCCACCAGCCTTTGTGATCTGGGGGGAGGAGTGTCAGTGGGTTAATCCAAGGTTCCTGCAAAAAAAAAAAAAAGCGATGAGGCCGGCTTGGTGTTCAAGATACTTAGTGTCACAAAGCGGCTATTGTGGCAATTCAATTGCACAGCTGAATAGGAGGTGGGATTTTCATTGTTTCAGTTTGTTAAAGTAGATACAATACAGGGATGGTTCAAAGTGGGGGTGAGTCTTTCAGGTGTATTAATCATGAGGGATGTGTTTTTTGGAAATAAGCCAATTTCTCTTAACCCCGCATGCCTTATCAAATGGTGTATGTGATTCCCAAACTTCCTTCTCTTTACCCGCACCCTTGCACACCACACAAATCTTCCTGGCACCCTCAACAGGGGCAGGGGATTCACGCTTCTTGTGAGCATTGCCGCATCTGCCGCATTTCGCTGTTGCCCGACACCACTTACCAAAGTGGCCCATACCCAGGCACTTAAAGCATTGCGGCGGTAATCTCTTAAAACGTTCAACTCAAAAATGTTGGCAGTCCATGTATACACAACATTGTCTGATCAATTGGTCCGCTAGGTCTGAGTCAACCAATGAAACAACAATCGTTCCTGCGTTCCGGGGGTCACCTGGTTCCCTGCTGCCACCCAGCCACCTGATTTGATGGATGTTGTCCAACAAAAAGGTGTTCTCCAAAGCCAGGGCCATCTTGCTGTCAAGGCTGTCTACCACAAAACTTCTTGGGATCCTGCGGATGAGAATCAAATACGTGTTTGGCGTGGCTTCAAGATCCGGATGAATGAGCTTGCTCCAGGTGTGTCAATTTTTGTTCAGCCAATTCATGTGATTTCGGTCCTTGGAGTAGTAGAAGGAGACGTCTCCCAAGGACAAAGATCTGACTGCCTTGACCGCAACCTTCTCGCCGTTCACCCTGGCGTCCATTTGTTCTAAAATATTGTTTGTCTTACAAACTACAATGCCTGCGTCGACCTCCTTGAGTGGGGTGGTCCCGGAACGGGAATGGATGATGGAAAGGCCCGGGTGCGCTGCTGTCATTTTGGCTTTGGATGGTGGTGCTAGGAAGGGCAACTTCTTGGCAATGGTGGTGGACGCGTAAGTCTTGCTGGGGACCGGACTAGATTTTGTGAGGCTGGCTTCAATAGTTTGAACTCGGCCTTGGAGGTCTCTGAGGTCTGCAAGCGCAAGTTGTAGATCTCTAGTGGTTTTCTGTAGCAGTAATTTCTGCTCAGTCTTGCTATCCAAGAGTTGGAGCAGCAACATCATCATCATCGCGTCCAATGTGACTTTTCCATCTTGAGCTTGGCTGTCTGGTCTGGCTAAGAGTGACCGTAAGAAGGATGCGGACAGAACTGTTGTTTGCAATGGCAACACACGGTATTGGACTCCTAACATACAAGTGATTTCCTAACATACAAGTGATTTGCCGCAGTCCCTAGATTATGGTTATGCTAGATTATGTAATAACTAAGCATATCCAACTATGTTTCCGCAAATTGAAAAAATCCACAATATGTCCGTGTTTGGGACAGTAGCTATAGTAACCTGAACTATGGATTTTCACATGCCATAATGAAAACTAAACTATTTAATATCAAATGCCGTGATCAATCCTGCTAATCCAGGGCAAATCATGTAGTTACCAATAAAATACACAAGGGTGTGTCATCAAGGATTTGCATGCATTATCCGCAAGGACCTCTTGTGCCTCCTATGGTGAGGACACGCACACCATGCTCAAGCACTCAACAAATGACAAGAAAGCCATTCACAAGAGAACCCTAGAAACTATAAAGCATGGCTTGCTTTCAGTACAAACTGGCCACCACCTACCTTCATCCCCCACACCCCCCCAAACATTTCACGATACCAGGTGCCCTTAGTGTTTTCTCATTGACTAGAGCTCTAGGTCATGGGGACATAGAAAATACTGTGCTCAATTTAATACAATTCCCATTACATCATAGTGCATGTTAATTGTGATAAATTAGAGCAGAATATAAAACAACATTCTAGAACCTTCCTCTGAAGACCTCTAGAATATAAAAGGAGGCAATTTCCTGGCCTTGTATGAGATCATCAGCATATTCTGTCAGCTATGTGTATGAAACACTGGCTTAATGTTTATAAAAAGCCAGGTACTATCACTGTGCTGAAAGGTTATCAGAATAATCACAAGTCTTATTCTCTCTATAGTGTCCAAACTATGCACAGAGGATAACCTAAAACTCCTTTGTAATTGTCCCTTTGATATACAAATAAGTCAATCAGGAGAAGACTAACAGCTAACCATATTTGACTATCTTTCTGTCTTTTTGAGAGTGTCACAATATAAATTGTTACTAAGCAGCTGGCAAGCACTTGAGCTGATTGGCTACTGTCAGAGGTGGTAGTCTTGCAGCAACTGCTTTTTAAGGAATAGTCCAAGGTCTAAGATGGGGATTTTCTAAGATAACTTGATAACTAGTCCAGTAAAAAAGGTGGGTTGGATAAAGGGGATAACACTACTCTAAAAGTAGGAGGAGAATATTCAGAGTACTTACAAATATGGTACTGGGGGAATATGCTGAGGAACCAATCCTAGGCCAGAAATGGCCTCCTTTTATATTCTAGAGATTCCTTGAGGAAGGTTCTAGAATGTTATTCTAAATTCTGCTCTAATTTATTACAATTCAAATGTACCATGATGTAATGGGAATTGTATTGAATTGAGCACAGTATTTTCTATGTCCCCATGACCTCATGACATGTATGTATAACCAATCACATCATGGGCCAATTCATTTAATAGAACAATACTGGGAAATTACCACACACTTAGGTAATTTCTTTCTTATAAGCATAATTTATTTATTATTATATTTATGCAAATAAGTTTATTGTCTCTCAGCTTTTATGACAATAATTTCTTAATCAATAATTTATACTTTTATTCCCTTTTTCTTAAAGTATCTTTATCATATGATAAAGTACTAGAAGGAGTAGGAATTTAGTGGTGGTTTGAGTGAGCTACCCCACTTAATTTTACATTCTGAGTTGATTGATATAATAATATTTTATGATATGTTATTATTTACATTAGTAATACATTATTTTTATTGTATTTTGTAGTTTAGTCAGTGCTTAGGATACTCTGGAGTATCTCTAGGGCTGACATATTCCCCCAGTACAAAATTATTAAGTACCCTGAATCTTCTCTTCCTACTTTTAAGATTAGTGCTACCCTTTATCATCCAACCTACCTGATCCACTGTGTTATGGTCTGATCTGTGGAGAGGAAGGCTCTGGGGTTCTGGGGTTTCTGGGGTTTCGGGATCCTATAATGTAGATTGCAGGATGAGGAAGAGATGTGGATCCTTGTCCTGACAGACTATATAGTGGTCTGTCTGTGACATGTACGTGATAGACTATCTACATGTGGTGCGGGCTTTAGTGCGGGCAGGCCCGCAATACGGCTCATGACATTATCCCCCTTTTAATGCTAAATCCTCCACTCGTTCGCCAATCAAGAAAAAAGAAAAAAAATTCCACCTCTTATCAATTTTGTTCCTCACTTCCTTCTCCGCCTCCGCCGATGAGCAGTTCCCGCATCCGGAAATCTTGAATTAAATCCCGCTACCAGTTCCTCGCAATTCTTCAAGTTTTCCGCCGGTTCCCATGAGTTGTCTTCCGTTCCAAATCCCTTCCAGCTGACCAGGTATTGGGTCTTCCCGCGTCGTCTTCTAAAGTCCAGTACCTCTTCGACTTCCCACTCATCCCCGCCGTCCGCTGTAATTGGTTCCGGGTCTTCCTTCCGTCGTTCCGCAATTTCGTCGGGTCTGTGTTTGCGGAGTATTGATACGTGAAATACGGGGTGTACCCCCCGCATGGATATAGGGAGTGTTAGCTTATATGCGGATCTTGAGATTCTTTTACAGATAGAGAAAGGTCCCAGCCATCTATGTTCCAATTTTGGGCTGGGGCGGGTCGTTGAAATGTTGCGTCCGTCTAGCCATACTTTGTCCCCTACGTCCCATTCCGGTGTTTCCCTTGTTTTCTTGTCAAATTGGCCTTTCATTGTTTCTTGCGCCTCTTCTAAGCAATGCTTGAGTTCTCCTTGGACCTCCGCAAGTTTGCGGAGTCGTTCCTCTACTGCGGGGATGCATTGTTCTGTTGAGGGGGTTCCGCTATATGCCAGGTTGAATCCGCAGTTGGCTTTGAACGGGGAAACTCCTGTCGAGGTGTGGTCGTTGTTGTTGTAAGCAAATTCGGCCATTGGGAGGAGTGGGGCCCAATCGTTCTGTTGGTAGCAAACAAAGTGCCGTAGGTATTGCTCGACTGCCTTGTTGGCGATTTCGGATTGTCCATCTGTCCTTGGGTGGTACGCTGTGGATGGCTGTAGTCTAATCCCCATGCGGGAGCTCAATTCACGTGTGATTTGGGAGATAAAAATACTTCCCCGGTCCAAGACAATTGTCTTGGGGGTTCCATGGAGTTTCCATACGTGTTCTGCCATCAGTTCCGCTAATTGTTCCGCGTTCATGGTTTTCTTGCATGGGATGAAGTGGGCCATCTTGGTCAGTCGGTCTACTACTGTTAGTATGCTGTCACTCAAGCGGGATTCAGGGAGATCAGTGATCAAATCATAGCTAATGTCCGTCCATGGGCCTGCGGGGATTGGGAGGGGTTCTAATGTTCCGAATGGCCGTCGAGTGCTAGATTTGACTCTTTGGCATGAATCACATCCGTCTACGTACTGGTTTACAAATCTCTTCATTCCACTCCACACAAAACTTCTCCGTACTAATGCCAACGTGTGGGATCTGCCTGGGTGGCCTGCGGACTTTGTGTCGTGTCGACTTTTGAGGATTATCGTCCGCAATGCCGAGTCCGCTGGTACCACTATCCGTCCCTTGTCATAGAGTACCGCGTCGGCTTCCGCATACCTGTTGTGGTCCCCTGTCGGTTTCTGTAACAGCTTAATCCAGTCAGCCAATTTTGGATCATGTGGGGTCAGTTCTCTAATACTGGCAATGATTTCGGCGTCAGACAACACTAGGTCGTCCGTTCCCGCATCTTCCAAATCAGTCCCCATCACGTCCACCTCAAACCAATGTTCCCCATCATCCATTTGAATCGATTCGTCCAGAAACCAGCTGTCCAATTCCGCACATTCCGCAAGCTCCTCAAAAGTCCGCTCGGTGATGTTACCTGGCTTTAAAAGCTGACCAAATGTCAGCTTTTCTCCCGGTGCTGGGGCGAGGTCCGGTCTGCGGGATAGGGCGTTGGGTTTTGTCGATTGGCGTCCTGGTCGGAATATGATCTCGAAGTCAAAACATCCCATGGTCTCCGCCCATCTTGCCTGTCGTCTTGTGAGCTGCTTGGTTGTCATAAAGCTTTCCAAATTACGGTGATCGGTGTATACAATTGCCGTCAAGTGGTGTGGGTTCCCCTCCAGGTATTGCCGCCACTCCTTGAAGGCAGCCACAATAGCCAGTAACTCTTTGTCAAAGATCTCATAGTTGTGTTCCGCCTGTACAAGGGATCGGGACAGGTAAGCTACTGGGTGAAGTTCCTGGTCCTTGGTGCAAACCTGGGACAGTACCGCGCCGAGCGCGAAATCGGAGCAGTCACATTCGAGTACAAACGGCTTGTACGGCCGCGATTTTCAGGATCGGGGCGGATGTGAAGGCGGTTTTGAGGGATTCAAATGCAGAGTTGCACTTGGCGTCCCACACGAAGGGGGTCTCTACTCTTGTCAGGTTGTGGAGCGGTCTGGTCTTTCCTGAGAAATGGTCGATGAATCGGCGGTAAAAATTAGCAAACCCAATGAATCGTTGAAGTTCGGTGACATTCTTTGGTGCGGGCCAGTTGGTTACTGCTTGCACCTTTGCGGGGTCCATTCTGATCCGGTTGCATGATATCAATAATCCTAGGTATTCTACTTCCGGCCTTGAAAATTCACACTTTTCGGGTTTCAGCCACAATTGGTGCTTGCTCAATGTGTCCAGTATACTGCCCACCGCTTCTGCATGGTCCGACCCTTTCCGCGTGTAGATCATGATGTCATCTAGGTATGCAGCGGTGTCTTTCCCAATCCGTCCGAGGAGGATGTCTTGCATGAAGTATTGGAAGTATCCTGGCGCTCCCGTGGGACCAAAGGGCATGGTAAGCGGGGCAAATTGACCTGCCCTGCAGATGAAAGCCAGCTTATCTTCGTCGCCTTCCGCAACTCTGAGGTTTCCATATGCGTTGCGGAGGTCGAGCTTTGTGAATGTGTCCGCATCCAAAAGGCTGTCAACTAAGTCCATTGTCAGTGGGAGCGGGTACTTGTTCTTCACCGTTACCGCATTGAGTCTCCTGTAGTCAAAACAGGGTCGCAGGTTTCCGTCCTTCTTTCCAGTGAATAGTACTGGTGCCGCCCACGGGGATGTGGTCCGTCGAATGGTCCCGCTCGTCAGTCCTTCGGCAATCATAATATCAAGTGCCTGGTTCTCTGCTGGGGATAGCGGGATGATTCTTCCGGCCTGTGGGGTGGCTCCTGGGATCAGATCAACACGGAAGTCATACTTTCTTCGCGGGGGAAGTCTCATGGCGCTTGATTTCCGGAACATGTCAAGGTGTCGGTGGTAGCATCGCGGTACCAATTCATCCGCGGTCCGCTCCGCAGTCGTGGCTTTCCCCTTTGCTGCAAATCGGGCCGATGTCAACCACGATGTTTTGGCCGTGCTGATCACTGCAGGGGTATGTCCTAGGGGGGAAAGAGGCTTGCCAGCTGTTTCGGGGTTCAAATGCGGGGGAGATCTATCAGACTCACATTGCGGGGGTGTTATTGTGCTAACAGCACACACCCCCTCGTCACTAATCCTACCGTATGCGGGGATGTTGGCGGAGAGGACAATACTGCCTTGGCAGTAGCAATAATTTCATCGGGTACCTGGTCAGGGTGTCAAGTCTTGGGGTTCCTGGCGGGGCTTGCGAATCTATCTAAAAGGCGTACAAGCTTGCCAGCTGTCTCGGGCAGTAAAGTATGGGGTGGGGGGTTGTCAAACTCACATTGCGGGGGTGTTATTGTGCTGTAAGCACACACACCCTCGTCACTAATCCTAGCTTTCCCCATGGGCCTTTCGACCTTCTGCGGGGATGTTGGCGGGTAGGACGATACTGCTGCCGCAGTAGCACAAGTTTGGTTGGATACGGTTTCATCGGGTACATGGTTGGGGTGTCGGGTTTCGGGATTCCATGTGGGGTTCTGGGGTCTATCTACAGGGTGTACAAGCTTGCCAGCCGTTTCGGGAATGATGTGGGGGATAGGGATGTCGAACTCACATTGCGGGGGCGTTATTGTGTTTAAAACACACACCCCCTCGTCAATCTTCCTAGCTTTCCCCGACTCGCCGGTTGGGGTGTTTTTCGGAATAGACAAAACCGCCGAAGCGGCCGCAATGTCCGGGGTCCATAGGGTACGGTTCGTCCAATTGATTCGGTGTCCATATCGGCGGATCCAGGGCATCCCTAGGATCCCATCATACAAGTCTTTCAGTCGTGTAATGATGAATCGGGACGGGCGGGGTTCGTCATTCAACATTAGGTCTATCTCATGGGTTGCTCTGCTTGCGGACCCGTCAAATCCGAAGACGGTTCGCCCCGAGGCTGAAGCGGCCTCGAGGAGTCCCCATCGGGATGCGTACGATTCACTCAGAACGTCGTGGGTTTCTCCGGAGTCTATGAGGAAGGATAGGGGGGGATAGGGGCTTTGGGGTGTGGCTCTGTGTCAACAAACTGGACTCTATTCCACTAATAGTGGCGTGTACAGTAAGGAATAAAAGGTCTTACACTTAAAAAAAAGTGTAATAAAAATAAATATAACCAATATTACTTTGGTGTTTTGTTAAAACACTAAGTATTAAAAAAAACAGGTTACTACCCTGCTGCCAGACTTCTGTTATGGGAATAAATATCCTCAGAAGGGCTAACCAGACTTTAACACGGTTCTTCCAATTAAATTAAGAAGTATTAATTTAATTGGGGGGATTGAAGAACTCTAACTATTAAAGATAGTTATAAGTATAAAAAGGCCAGTCCTCCTTACTTACAGGAGAAGGTGAGCGCCTTGGTAGCTTATAATAAGTTATCTAATAATGGTTAAAGTTGATGGGAGGAGGATATCTTCAATTTGGTGAAGAGACCTCCTCCTTAAATAATAAAATATTTGTATTAATTCCTCTGCAATTTAATTGTCAGTGGGGATTGGGGCAATATTGACAGGTGATTCTTGATCAGCCTGTTCGTGGTAAAAAGGGAAGCATGGTGTCATTGTTAATTAAAATGTCACCATGTATATTAATTGACTTAATTTAATTGTTTATTTTTCTTAATTAAACTAAATAATTCTTAATCACATGTACATGCAACTTCCTTTGGGGTTAGAGCTTGAAAAAGCGCTTGCTCTGGAGAGTTAAACATGTGGGATTTAATTTACAAGTCTATACTGCATAATTAATATACTTTACATAAAGATTTACCCTTATTCATGTGTAATTTTATACTATGAATTACTATGGGTTAATCTTGGATCTTCCAGGATTTTCATGAAGAAAACTATGCCAATAAATGGTTCTTTATCCATTTATTGCATGTTTGAAAATTAATTTTCCAAAGATTTTCATAAATTAAATTATCCTTATTTTAGTAAAAATTAGATATAATTTAAATAAATGATTTTTATTCAATGTGGTCATGAGTGTGGCTTGAACTCGGGTCCTTGTGTCAATGACAGTTATTACTGAGCCAGTCTCTTACTGTTAGACTATTGTACCATTTGATAAAATGATAAGGTCTAAATTCCCTTTTGTTCAGACTATAAAAATAATAAATAAATAAATAATAATAATAATTATTCAAGCTTGCAGTTTTCAAGTATTACATGTTACATTATTACATGTTACATGTAATATCTTGGTGGCTGACACTCACCCACACTAAAAAAAGAGAAAAAAGGCTAATGTCTTTTTTCTACTCTATAACTTCTAAGTAGAGAATCATTATTAATATCTTTAGCTTCCAACCATTTATCTTTGTCTGCTAAAGAGTTCTTAAATCTGACAAGGTATTGTTTAATACTCTGATTATTTTTCATAATTCTTCTATCATTAATAATCTTGAGAGGAATTAGATTTTCCTCATCTATTATAGGTGGAATGGGTGTATTTTTCTTAACAGGGACATTGTTATTGTCTTTATCAGAAGTGATATATTTCTTAAGAAGACTAATTGGAAAAGTTGGATGCTTCCTATGGAATGGTTCTGTCAGTATTACTTCCACTGCATTTGGGCCATGGAAAGCTTTTACTACAAAGGGACCAATAAAGGAGTCTCTAAGTTTCTTAGGACCATCCATGTTTGCAAAGTTTACTGTGGATATCAATACCTGTTCACCAACTTTAATGTTAGCTTCTTTATGGGTCTTATCCCATCTTGACTTATTATAGTCAACTGCTTGTTTGATACAATCTTGAGCATGTTTCTCAGCTTTATTCATCATACTCAAAAATGATTCAGATGTTGGATGAATGTGTACTGTCTTACTAAGCACACTGGTTACAGGCATAACAGGAGTCCATCCTCTTTCTAACTCAAAGGGGGTTTTTCCAGTAACTGAGTGTTTACTTGAATTATATGCATATTCAAGGGCTGGTAATAAAGATATCCAATCATGAGTAAATCCATCTTGGTCTTTATAACTAAGGCCAAAGGCACAATATCTTCTGATCATGTCTTCCAGGGTTTGTATCATTCTTTCAGCTAAACCATCTGTCTGAGGGTGATAAGCTGTAGAAAATGCTAATTTAGTACCCATCAAATTGAACAAATTATCCCAAAATTCAGAAGTGAATTTTGGGTCTCTGTCACTGATAATGACTGAAGGACAGCCAACATCAGCAATAATATGATTCCAAAATAATAGAGCTACATCCATTGCATTATTCTCTTTAAAGCAAGGAATAAATCTTGCTCTTTTAGAGAACCTGTCTACTACAACTAAAACACAGTTGTAATTTTCTTTACCTGCTGGAGGTAATCCAGTTACAAAGTCCATGTTAATGACTTCCCATCTGGATTTGGGTTCATTTATTTCTTGTAACATACCATGTCTTTTACCAGTAGCTTTATTGGCTTTCTGACACCTGTCACAAGAAGAACAGTATTCTATAACATCTTTTCTCCAATTAAACCACCAAGCTACGACCTTACTCTTTCAAGGGTTCTGTCAGTAGACATGTGGCCAGAAAACATATTATCATGGCATTCAAATAAAATGTCATTAATATGATTTTGTGAAGTAAGTACAAGACCACAGGCATGGTTACTTTTATAATAAAGAAGTCCATCTAAGAGTACAAATCTCTTTTCATCAAACTTTCTTTTCCAAGGTGGATCTAAACCATTTAAAATACCAATGTCTTTGAAGTCTGACTTCAGGGCTTCTACAATGATTGTAGTGTTTTTGTTATTGGAGTAACTGTCTACAATTGTTTCAAAGAATTCATCTTTGAGGCTAGTAATTGTGATACCCATGATGGGTAAATCTCTTTCCATATTTTCCTGATCATATGCAGGATTATCTGGAGTGTTTGGTAAAGACCATCTACTGAGTGCATCTGCATTCTTATGTATCAAACCTTCTCTATGGGTTATTGTCATAGAACTTCTCCATTCCTGGATTGAGATTTGCCATCTCAACATATGTCTATTTGGTGACTTAAGATTAATAAGACTTTTGAGAGCAGTACAGTCTGTGATGACTTCAAAGAAGCATCCATCTAGATAATAGTACAATTTCTCTAAAGCCCAAACTAAACAAAGGCATTCTAGCTGAGATGCACCATATCTTCTTTCAGAATCCTTCAATTGTCTAGATATAAAGACTACAGGTCCTTCAACTGGTAAATCATCCTTAATTTGAACTTGATGCAATGCTGCACCTAATCCCTCCATACTAGCATCTACATAGAGTTTGTAGGGCTGAGTGGGGTCAGGATGGAAAAGTACAGGAGCTGTAGTTAACATTTCTTTCAAAGTATTATATGCATCTATTCTTTCTTTAGTCATTTCAAATACTACACTAGGACTGATAAGTTTTGTCAGGCTAGAAGATATAGAAGCATAATTCTTTAAATGTTGCCTGTAATAACTCATAAAGCCTAAAAAGCTTTGGAGTTCTTTCACAGTAGTGGGTACTGGTTTAAGTAAAACAGCAGCCACTCTATTTTGGTCTATTCCCAAAGTAAGACCAGAAACTACATGTCCCAAAGCTTTGAGTTCATTAAACCCAAAGTGACATTTGGGCAGAGAGATTTTCATATTCATTTTAATGGCCCTTTTAAGGACCAAGTCTAATCTAGTAAGATGTTCATCCCAATCTTGGGAGAAAACAATAATATCATCTATGTAGATAATTAACCATCCTTCTCTGAGTTCATTGTAGAATTCTACATCCATCATTCTTTGGAAATGTGAAGGTGCATTTTTAATGCCAAAGGGCATTCTTAAATATTCATAAACACCTAAATAGCAAATAATCCTCAGATATTTTCTGCTCTCAACACTGACAGTGTTTTGATGAAAACCTTTAAGTACATCCATTGTAGAGATATATTTGGCTTTAGCCAAATTTGTAAGTGATTCATTAATTTTAGGCATAGGATACCTGTCTGGAACAGTTACACTATTTAAAGCTCTAAAATCACCACAGAGTCTAGATTTATTGTTATGCCAGGCTATTATTACAGGTGTGGTAATGTCCACTTCCTCTCCTGGAGCAACTTTCCTCAGTACTTTTAATTTCAATAAGGTGTCAATGTGCTCTTTAATGGCCTCTCTGCTTCTAGGACTAGCAGGGTAAGGAGATCTCCTTAATATTGGAGGAAAAGGTTTTTGAATAGTTAACTGAAGGTTAACTTCATGACCTTTTATAGCTCCAAACTCATCCTTAGGAGTATTAAAGGCACCAATATTCATATACAAAGTGTTATACAACTGTGTGACTTGCTCACCAGGCAGTTTATCATATATGTGAGCTTCGTCTTTTACTTGATTTTTAAAAGAAAGAATATTATTAACAAAAGAGGAGATTTTTGTATCATAATGATACTGAACAGTACTATTACCAATGGTTACATAACTTGAATCTGAATTGATCAGATTGATTTTATAAGCATGAAGGTAATTGTTACCAATGATGAAATATTGGGCTTTGATATCTTCCATTACCATAAATGTCATGTTCATTGTAACTGTACCAAGAGTTAAATCATAATTAATTTTTCCTATATAATTCAATTTTTGGTTACAACTCTTATAAGTTTTATTATCAGGGCTGACAATTTTAGATCTATAATCTTTATCCAATTGAGATAAATATCTGGTTCCCACACAAGATACATAAGCACCTGAATCAAGTAAAGTATTCACAGTGATGTCATTTAACTTCATTTTAATAACACTACTCTTTCCTTTACTCTCATCTATGTGAAATATGTTTCCAACAACATTTTGGGGATCCATGTTGTCCTCATCAAGTTCAGACTCTTCATCTAATTCTGGATCTTCTGGTTCTTCAGAAATTCTGTTTTCAGATATATTGTTAACTACTCTTTTTCTTCTGCAGTCTTTTGCTGCATGCCCTTTAATATTACAATTTGTACACCTAACATCAGAATAATTCTTTGTTTTATCTGATGCAACAGGTGGATTAGGTACAAAAGGTTTGCTCTGAAATTTTGATCTTTTACCAAGGTTAGTTTGGTCAACTATTTCTTGTAATACATTAATTAAAGTACTAATGTCTGCTTGAGTAGTATCTAATGCACATTTAACAGCATAAGCTACTTCTCCATCACACAAATCCAATAGTTTAATATTGATCTGTTCAATGTTTAAATAAGGCTCAATTGACTTAATCCTTCTGTATTGTTTGGTAACCCATGAAGATACAGAAGGATTATTGGCATCAAATCTTGAAGTATAAAAGGCCTTTTGTACCCTTCTTCTCCAAGTGGCATTACCAAACTTTTGTTCAATTTGTTGTTTCCACCATTCCCATGACTGGAGACCAAATTGGGCTTTAACACCTTTATACCATTGGTTGGCAGAGTTTTTGAATAAAAGATTTAATCTAGAAACAATAATTCTATCATGTAAGTCTATATCAGACTTAAGAGTGTCAATCCACTCAATGAATTCTGTGTGGTCATATTCTCCTTCCCCTGAGAAAGTGGGCCAATCAGATGTTTTGGGGATGGAGGCTAACATCTGTTTTCTAACTTCTTTATCCACATCAATAAGATGTCTTTCAGGACTATTTGATGTGTTAAAAGTGGGTACTGTAACATAAGAATTCAAATTTGGATTTAGAGGCTTAATTTCTTCTGGGATTAAAGGAGTATCTTTACTGATTTTTTGATTACAATTTACATTTAAATCAGGATTTGAAAAATGCAATTGTAAGGACTCTACAGATTTATTAAGCAAATTTTGATTAATTTTTATCTCTGATATATCAGAGATAATCATGTCAATTTTTTGTTCAATGGTTTTTACTTCTTTGCCTTTAAAGCTTAAAGTCTTAACCTCATTCTCAAGTTTCTCAGTGACATGTTTTAAATGTTCATTGATTGGTTCTACATCTTTCAAGAAATATTTTTGTATCTCTGTAGTAATGTCACTGCACATTTCAAGGATACTAGATTGATTTGTACATACATCTTCTATAAAACTGGATTGGGCCACAATTTTTTCTTCAGTTTTAATGTTATTTTTATCTATAACTGATTCTAATTGTAGAAACATATCAGATAATGTATGTAATAAAAATTCTTTTGTTACTATACTATCTATTCTTGTTGGTTGTTTCGAGCTCTCTGCTCTTGGCGAGAGTGGTCGATGTACTGGTACGTGCCTTGTATTTGGCGCGCTAGGCGGAACATTTCGCCGTACACCGAATTCCTGTATTCTCGTCTGGACATTCGACGATGCTCTGTTGGACGTTCTGGTCCGGTCTGAGCTCGGTTGGTCTGTGCTCTGTTGTTTTGCGCTGGGGGCGCTGGCGGCAACGGAGGCGGAGCCGGTGCCGGTACTAACTCTCTGCGGGCTGGCGGCTCGTGGGCTATCTCGGTGGAAGTCACCGTGCTTGGTGTGTTCGGCGTCTCGGCCGGTTGGCTGCTCGAGGCTTCGCTGGCCTGGGTCTGACGCTGGGCCCTCCTTATGACGAAGGGGTTCCAGCCTTCCGTCAAGATCAAGGTTTTGCCCGTCCCCAATATTTTCTGTAAGCTGCGATGCGTCGCCAAAGCTTGAGTGAGGAAGAGATCTTTCATCTCCTCCTCCTCCCACGTAGCTTCCTGGTAGCCGCGGAAATTGGCTTGATGTTGTTCCAATATCAAGCGGGCTGCTGGATTTAAGCTTGCGTGTACTGGGGGCAAGCGGAGGAAAATCAGCAATTTTCCCCGCTAGTCTGTTACTAACGCGGAAAGAAGGTACTGACTCTCGTCTCTTTCCGCTATTTGGGCTGGGGTCTCTGTTAGACGGCATGATAAAGAAATGTGGATGGATTAGTAGTTTTCGTTGCGACGAAATAAACGAACAAGTAAAAAATGCGTGATTTACGAGTGGTTATGGGAGTCCACGTATCAGCGGTGACTCTTCTAGATTCACTGGGTGGCGGGGAGCTTCTAACCTGTATAGGAGCCGCGTCAGGGATCACAGTATCTTCGTTTGGAACCGTAGGGGTTCTATTTTGGTCGTTAGAGGAGCGAGAACGACGGTTAGAAGTACGACCTCTGGGAACGTAAACTTCGGACACTAAGGACAAGAGTAATTTTAGTGAGAAGTGTTGATTCTGACGAAAATTTTGATGTAGAAAAAACGAACTTTTGTTATGTTTTGATAGAGCTATGATTTTTCGAAAAAGTGGACTATTAGTGATTTGATTCTTAAGGAAGAATCTGCTTTTTTGAGTATAAGTTTTGGTTTTTTTCTGTAAAAAAAAATAAGGATAAAATCACAAAAAGTCAGTTATGATGTTTTTCTCTTCAAAAAAATATTTTGATAAGGAGAAATAAGGAATAATAAAGAATAATTTTTATAAAATTTTCGAAAAATTTTTTTTAAAAAAAAATTAATAAGTTGAATTTTAAAGGGCCAAATAATTTAAGGCCACTGTTGGGACACCAAATGTCAACAAACTGGACTCTATTCCACTAATAGTGGCGTGTACAGTAAGGAATAAAAGGTCTTACACTTAAAAAAAAGTGTAATAAAAATAAATATAACCAATATTACTTTGGTGTTTTGTTAAAACACTAAGTATTAAAAAAAACAGGTTACTACCCTGCTGCCAGACTTCTGTTATGGGAATAAATATCCTCAGAAGGGCTAACCAGACTTTAACACGGTTCTTCCAATTAAATTAAGAAGTATTAATTTAATTGGGGGGATTGAAGAACTCTAACTATTAAAGATAGTTATAAGTATAAAAAGGCCAGTCCTCCTTACTTACAGGAGAAGGTGAGCGCCTTGGTAGCTTATAATAAGTTATCTAATAATGGTTAAAGTTGATGGGAGGAGGATATCTTCAATTTGGTGAAGAGACCTCCTCCTTAAATAATAAAATATTTGTATTAATTCCTCTGCAATTTAATTGTCAGTGGGGATTGGGGCAATATTGACAGGTGATTCTTGATCAGCCTGTTCGTGGTAAAAAGGGAAGCATGGTGTCATTGTTAATTAAAATGTCACCATGTATATTAATTGACTTAATTTAATTGTTTATTTTTCTTAATTAAACTAAATAATTCTTAATCACATGTACATGCAACTTCCTTTGGGGTTAGAGCTTGAAAAAGCGCTTGCTCTGGAGAGTTAAACATGTGGGATTTAATTTACAAGTCTATACTGCATAATTAATATACTTTACATAAAGATTTACCCTTATTCATGTGTAATTTTATACTATGAATTACTATGGGTTAATCTTGGATCTTCCAGGATTTTCATGAAGAAAACTATGCCAATAAATGGTTCTTTATCCATTTATTGCATGTTTGAAAATTAATTTTCCAAAGATTTTCATAAATTAAATTATCCTTATTTTTAGTAAAAATTAGATATAATTTAAATGAATGATTTTTATTCAATGTGGTCATGAGTGTGGCTTGAACTCGGGTCCTTGTGTCAATGACAGTTATTACTGAGCCAGTCTCTTACTGTTAGACTATTGTACCATTTGACAAAATGATAAGGTCTAAATTCCCTTTTGTTCAGACTATAAAAATAATAAATAAATAAATAATAATAATAATTATTCAAGCTTGCAGTTTTCAAGTATTACATGTTACATTATTACATGTTACATGTAATATCTTGGTGGCTGACACTCTGGGAGTTGTGATGGTGCATGAAAGGAAACATCGGGGATCAATTTCATTTACATGTAATGTCTGACTAGCACCAATACTTCATGACAACTCCGCTACGCTCGGGAAGGGCACAACCTTCATTCCCGAGCGTCTCCATTTTTTGACTTATCGGCCCGTCCCTTGTTCACCTTGTCCGTCTGTCCCTCCGTTTTGAGCGCCGCCAATCCATCGGCTAGCTGTTGGATCTGGTCCTCGAGTGCGGAGACTGAGGCGGGTGTCCGTCCTTTCCCTTTCTTGTTTGGACACTCCCGAGAGATATGTCCTCGCGTCCCGCAGCGGAAGCAAATTCCTTCCCGCATCATGCGGGCCTTCTCGTCCTCGGACAGTCGACCGCTGATCGCAGATGTGTCCATGGCGTCGGGATCTGGCTGGGTCTTCGCAATTCCAGTGGTCGTTTCCGCCCCGTGCATCTCCGAATCAAGCTCCATGGCTAGACCCGCTGCCTCATTGACAGTGGTGAAAGTGGTGCGGGCCAGCACTAGTGCCGTCCGAATGTCCCGTTTTAAGCCCTGTCGTTATTGGCTGATGAGGGTCGGGACCTCCCATCCGGTGGCAGTAGCGTGGGTGAGGAATGTGTGGGTGTAGTCGGCCACTGTCCTCGTCTGTCGCAGCGTTCGTAACGCCCGTTCCGCCTTCCCTTTCTTCTCGGAGTCAAAATACATTGTTCCAAAATCCTTCGTCCACCCGTCGTACGAGAAGTCCGCCCCCTCCGTGACTAGGTCGATGTACGGGGCGGACCACACGGCGGCGGGTCCGGTAAGGTAGGACGCGGAAAATAACAGCTTTGTCCTGTCGTCAGGGAACATGGCGCTGTTGACCGATGTATAAATCGCCACTTGGCGGGCGAACGTTTCCGCCTTTGTCCCGCGTTCACCATTGAACTTGTCGGGGCATGCGATCTTTGGTCCGCGGGTTGGGGTGGAACCGGTTGGTCGGGATGGTTGGTCCCGTTGTGCTTCGGCCGCTCTTCGGCGGGATCGTTCGTTCTCCCTTGCTTGAGTCATCTCCTCAAGCTGTTGTCGGAGTTGCTCTACTTCATCCATCTTTTGGGTGCGGGTGGAGTTGGGATCGTTCGGGTTGTCTGTCTGGTTTTGTTCAGGTGTCTGGGTGTTGGTTTCTTGCCTTTGTCTCTGTAGTGTTAGATCCTGCAATATGTTATGGTCTGATCTGTGGAGAGGAAGGCTCTGGGGTTCTGGGGTTTCGGGATCCTACACTACCAGCATAATTGCCTAGGTTGAGTTCATCCCAGTTAAACTAGGATGAAAACAACCAATTTAAAATAGGTTGACCTCAACCAATGAAATATAAAACCAAGGGGCGTCCCTTGGATTTATATTTCATCAGTTGATTTCAACCAAGTTTAAATTGGTTGAGTGCATCCCAGTTTAGCTAGGATGACTTCATCCTAGCCAATTATGCTGGCAGTGCTATAATGTAGATTGCAGGATGAGGAAGAGATGTGGATCCTCGTCCTGACAGACTATATAGTGGTCTGTCTGTGACATGTACGTGATAGACTATCTACATGTGGTGCGGGCTTTAGTGCGGGCAGGCCCGCAATACAGCTCATGACACACTGGAATAATCATCAAGTTACATGAGAACTTCCCCAACTTAAACCTTGATATATTCCTTGTAAAGCAGTTTCTGCAAGACTACCACCTCTGACAGTAGACAATCAGATTAAGTGGTTCCCAGCTGCTTATTAGCAATTTATACTACTACATCTTTCATAAAAATACACAAGATAGCTAAACCTATATGGTCACACTGCAAAAACATCTGCTTCAACTGTCACCAGTTGACATGCAGTATACTTGAGTCCAGATTTGTTCTTGCTTGAAGTTTACTTCAGGGTAACTTTTGGTGCACAATAACTGTGCATCATGCACAGTCACTGTTCAGAAAAGCTTGTTTCAAGTATTTCCAGAGTAATTTTGGAGTAAGGTTGGATTAAGATCAAAGCTCTTGCATGTCACCTGGTGGCAGTTGAAGCAGATTTTCTTGCAGTGTTAGCTTTTAGTTTTCTTCTGATTGACTAATTTGTAAATATAATCTGAAAATTATAAGGAGTATATTTTATCCTGTGTGCATAGTTTGGACACTATAGAAAGAGTGATAGTAGTTATGAATTTGGAAACTCTCAGAATAGTGATAGTACCTGACTTTTCTATAGACATTAAGCCAGATTTTCATACACATAGCTGAAAGGAAGTATATGTGGGTTTCATGCCCTTCACATGTGTATAAGTATGGGCATATCCCATGCCCATACACACAGGGAGTGATGTAAGCACACCTTTCAGCCTTAGATTCATCACAGCTGACATAATTTCAGCCACCCAGATATCAAACTGCAAGATTGAATAATTATAATTATTCTTCATGTTTTTTAAATCTTTATTTTTTATTATCTTTATTTTGTTACTTTGATATTCTGAACAAGGAAAAATTCAGGCAAGGCCATTCAATCAAAGTGTCTCATAGTCTAGCAGTTACGGAAGAGTGTAGAAATAACTGGCTTAAACAGAAGGATTTAAGTTCAAGCAACACCCATGACCAAATATAACAATAGTTCTTACACTTATATTTATTTTCTACCAAGTATAAGTACAAATTTAATTAAAGAAAATCCTTGGAAAATACATTTTCAAACACACAAGAAATGGATAAAGAACCATTTTATTGGTATGGTTTTCTTCATGAAAATCCTGGAAAATCCCAGCTTAACACATAGTAATCCATACTATAAGATCACATATAAATCTATGTAAATCTTTATGTAGTATTTATTAAAATACTTATACATTTTATTTGACTTGGATTGTCCTCCAGGGCAAGTGATTGTTCAAGCACAAACCCCTAGAAGTTGTATTCACATGTATTTCTTAGTGAAATAATTTAATTAAAATGAAATAGACATCATACTATTTTAAGGAATGTGAAATAGATATGGAATCATTTTAATTAAAAGTGACACCATTTTTCACATCTGACCATGAACAGGGTGATCATGACTTTCACCTGGTAATTTTACTCTAATCACCACTGTCAAAAGAAATTGACAGAGTGATCTTTCAACATTCAAGGAGGGAGGTTTCTTCTCTAAATGAAGAAAAATCCCCTCATCAATTTTAATCATACTCTAGATAATGTATTATAAGCTACCAAGGCACTCGCCCTCTCCTGTAAGTCAGTAGGACTGGCATTGTTTACTTATAACTATCTTACATAGTTAAAATTCCTCAAAATTCCACCCAATTAAATTAATTTACCTCAATTTAATTGGAAGAACCATGTCTTAATCTGGTTAGCCCTTCTGTGGAACTATTTCCCAATAAGAGGTCTGGCAGCAGGGTAATAAACTGTTACATTTTTATACTTGTATTTTATAACACCAAAGTAATTATTGTTACAGTTTTTATTGTTTTATTCCACTTTTATAGTTTAATACTTATTAATTCCTTACTGTACATGCTACAATAAGTGGAGTAGAGTAGGGTTTGCTGAAACATAAAGTCTTCCTTGTTTCTGTTTTCTCTATATTTAATTAACAATTGCCTTATATCTTTTTGTCCTTAAACTTAATACTTGTTTTGATTATATATTCTGTTTCCCCATGAAATTTAACCATGGTGCTAACTGAATAATTGTTTATTAATTTGTTAAGTTTTCAGTACAAAAAAAAAGATGCTCAAGAGAGGGGGCAATATTGAAGGAGGGTCTGATTGGCCCAAGGAGCAAAGATGGGCAGAAGAATTTTATACTCAGACTTGATGGTTTTACTTCTGGAACAGAAGCCAGATCAAGTATTCTAGTTAAGTAACACCAGTGGAACACTAGAGGGAAACAAGACTTTCACAAGAAAGGTTGAAAGAAATAAACATCCCAGAATTTCAGAGTGATTTTAAAAAAAATTGAGTGGCAATTGACAATAAAATTGAGTGGCAATTGACAATAAAACTACTAAAGGCAGAACCACTACCTCAGAAAACTAATTATTCACCAATTTACAGCTCACCACTCTAACCAAGAAATTCCTCTCTCACCCAGTACTTCAAATATTGTCAGTCAGTCCCCCTTTTGAACCTTGTTTATCAGATATGAAAGCAGTCTCCAAGTTTAAATTGTTTGAGTGCATCCCAGTTTAACTAGGTTGACTTCAACCTTAGAAACTTTTATGGCATTGTAGATATTGTGTTTTTATTAATTCACAGAATTGTTGAAAGTTTTGGATAGCAAGGTTTTTGAAAGTTTTGGATAGCAAGGTTAGGGGGGCTTAGGGCCACATCCCTGTTGTAATCTTCAGGTTACTAACACACATAGCACCAGGATACAGCCATGATGATCATTGATGTTGATATCAGGGGTTTCAATAGACATCAAAAAAAATGAAAATTATTGTCAGATTTTGGAAAATCTTGGCACAAATCAGTCTGAGCATTTTGAAAACACAATACTTTCCTAGGTTAGCTGGATATGAAAATTTTCAATTTCTTGCTCTAGTCTATCCTTTGAAGCCCCACAGAGCCACCACGTGATTGCATAATCCTGTGGGCAGACATACATACTTAGCCTGAGTCCTCTCCCTCCTCCTATTCAGTAGAGATCCTGGCTCCTTTGAAGTCTCTCAACCTGCTTGGTACTCAGTCTCTTGTTCTATGTTTCTCTCTCTATTATTTTTTTCTTGTTTCTCTCATACATTTTTTACTTACAACAGACATATCCTGGTCCCTTCATTCACCTCTCTACTGTTGAGGGTAATTGGATAAATTGTTGATAGTGCATATGCATTGTTACATGTACACGTGGCATACTCAGTTAAAAGCTCGCTCACACATCAACATCAAGTACATTCAAAACGTTTTCTATTCGAGTCGATCAAGTCACAAGAAGGCCAAAGTAGAAGAAATAATCAACTTTCAGGTAAAGAAGAATGATCATTTCAACTATCAACTAGATAATCAGTAACTCATCGCACTCATTGAATCAACAAAATACTAGATTGAAAGTTGAAGACAGTATTGGTTCAGGAGGAGATTTAAATCAAGAAAACTATTATTGGAGTCTTAGCGTTTGTTATTTTTCTGTCTAGTCTCACTGAATAGTTTTTCATTAGATTAAATTCACTGAAATCATGTATTCTTCAAAGTTTATTGTTCTAGTTTTTTAGTGTTGTTTTCAAGATTTTCGTCTACGTTACAGTGTTCAGTTCCTAGTATAGATTGCTTCTTTATCCTGTTTGTATCCTATTTCTTTCCATGCTGTTTGGTTTTCTCTCATACGTTTTTACTCATCTTATATGTTTGTTATTTTGATTATGTTTAGTTTCTTACTACTACTGGCTGAAAATAAAAACAGATTTGCAACAAAGAGTGATTTCAAACCATTACATCTACCTGCTAGCTTGTTGAGATACAAGCCCCGGTGGAACTAGTGCCTTGACTCTTCAGTCCTCTCCCTGGCTCTCTGAAGGACTCTATTAAATTCCTTACACATTTTCAGTATGCTGAGGCTAGAAATCTGGGGCACTTTCTGTCTCAAGAACTGAGATCAATTTGTCAAAACACTTCTAATTCAATAAAAATTGCCTGACAGTCGTTGGTAGGCCTGACAAAGACAGACAATTTATTCGGGGGCACGCCAACCATTTGAAACCAAGAAACATAGCCTCACATTTTCATGGTAATCTATTATCCTTTCATCAACTGAAGGAAAAGAACAATTGAAAATTAAATGAAAGATTTACGCTTCTTGAAGGCAGGGTCATTGATTACTCACCCGTTTTTCCTGTGTTTGGAAAGTGAGTTTCTTGGTGGCTGGGGGGGCTACTGTGTTACATTCAGCTTTTGCCATTGAACAGGTTGTTGCTCGATCGACCAAATAGTCTTCTTCTAGCGTAGCACTTATGGCCATGATCTGTATCGAACACTCTTTTTTGGTCAGTGCTCAATCTTTCAGAATTTCAACGATGACAGTTCGAAGCTTACGGGACCAAATAAATGCAATTCGACGCCCAGAGACCTATTTTAAGATGCCCAAAATATGTTAGCCTGTCAGTAATATCTGGTGCACCCGAACCATTAACCAGCTCACAACAAGGTATAACCTATTCCAGCCCCTTGTGTATTGTGCAGGCAAAGCGAGATAGCATCAAAAAGTGTTGGGAAAATTGCTGTTTGGCATGCTAGACAAAGGAGATTGGAAGCATATCGGAGCCTGCCAAATAGTAAAATCAGAAAACTGCATCCAAAACAGTGAATCCACTAGTAGAAGAGAGGAAACAGACGGATCATCGTTGGCTGCGAGAATTTTTCGAACTACTTTAGATTTTGCAAGATCGTAACCCCTGAGTAAAGTTAAGAGAATTCCACAAATTAACTTTAAATAAAATCAAAGTCATCAATTTGCGACAGCACTTTCTCGAATGTCCACTAGGCTCATCCAAGTTAAAAGATTGGCACCAAACCTGAAAAACACGGCCCCTGTGCCAAATCACATGATTTAACTTTCCTTTCGAATTTTTTCTTGAGATGACAAGACTTGAATGTATTAAATCTCTGCTTACCATAGCCCAGAAAAACCATGATTCGTAACTGTCTCGAAGGTAGGTACGGTGAATGTATGAGGAATTCCAAGGACAATGACCACGCATAGGCCCGTCAGTATTAGTATAGTGAAGACTTTGACGACCGGTACTTTGCAAACTTTGAGGTTTCCGAGCCCAGAGACCCACACAGAATGTGCGTAGAAGGAGTATCCTGAATTAGTAGTAGAAGGTGGTATAAGTATTAGCTACAGCAACAGTGAAACATTAGTTTCAAAGAGATTTCTCACCTCCACAAGTGGCCTAAAGATTCGAATCAGACCGGAGAACAACAATTAAATCTCACCGATGAATTATACAATAAAAATAATAACGGAAGTGACCGGACACTTACCAACCTGCCGAAAATATAATGACATCTTATGCCCATGAAAGAGACTCGTCAGGTTCAGCACGAATCTCTTGATTTTAGATCTTACCGAACGACAGTAGTGAGCTTCAGGAGACCCCGGTAGTTTCCATAGCTTTCGATGCAATAATGATATAGCATCGCCGCAAAAAAACTAAAGTATTTTCGAGCGTGCAGAAAATAAAAAATTCGGGTGAACCAACATGTGACATGAAAGAGAGAGCTTCAGCCGAGATTTCGGAGATCCAAACATGATTGATTACGAATAATACATACCCGGCCAGCGTGACCGACATGATCAAGCTAAAGTAAACAAAAAGACGTTTGTCCCATGATGTTTTGTCATCGAAACGCTGTGTCAATCGTAGAGCTTCGCATGTGATCAAACCGGCGATCCAGGAAAGACATGTCCCGCCAGGTTGTAATCCGCCTAGCACAGAGTAAAGGATGTCTCTATCAGATAGCGTGTCCATACTAGTTGTCGCGTTTGTTTTCAAGGACGGCACGGCCAAATGTCTTGAAATTTTGCCTGCACGTTGAGATATGCAAGGATGTGGAGGTGAGGTTATTGAGTAGAGATCATAGTTAGACAGGGTCAAGCCTCTGGTCATACTCATTTCAGGTTTCGTTACCAAGCCTCTCTCTATCACCTCTTGACATCGAGATGCAGCTGCAAAACTGTATTCTTCAGATAGATAAATGTACGTACAGTCACTTTGTGGACTGATTTATGAATGATATACATCATAACTAAATATGTACATGGCTACATGCGTATTTAAACATTTATTAGAATCCAAGATGTGAACATGGAGAGATTGACTCAATGTGCTTTATCTCACTGTAAGCATAGCCCAAGGGTGGGGCCATACATATATTGATGGTGAGCTGATGACTGGCCGGGCTGACTTGGGAGTGACCCGAAATTAATTAACGTGGTGCGGCAGGGAAAAGATTCCACTGGCACAAATCGGCCAATGACCAATTTTTCCATCCATCCATCCATATATGTACATACATACCCGCGGTCTTAGAGCAGCCCCACCAAGGGCACTAAATCGGGTTTATCCCACATTTCGCGCCCCGCTCATGGAAATGGCTTTCCACCGGTGGAATCATTTTGGTTACCATTGACCTTTGGCGCTTGTTGAGGAGGGAGTGGGGTGCCACACCTGGAGCCTTGAGCCCGCCCACAACATCTCTGTCACACTCAGGCTCAGAAACCCCAGGCTACTGTACTCTTCATCACGGATGAATCCACAATGGCTTTGACTGGTAGTATTGCTCATAGAATTGATTTAAAGATTCAAAGTCTAAAGTACCTCCAAAAAATTCAGACTCTTTGGGTCTAAACTTGTATCTGCAGGGGCCCTGGATTCAAAAGTAAGTCATTTGTGTCAAAAAATCCTCAATTATTACTACAATAAAACAGACATTTATACAAGAATACAAAAAGAATTTGATTACCAGAATAATAATAAAATTGAACATAAATAAAACTAAAATTCTGAAAATTAAGAGATAGTATTACTAAAATTCAAGGTATGAATTAGATAAATGTATTTCTAAGAACCTTAATCTCAAAGACAAGATTAAAAGAAATGGTATATAAAACACTTGAAGTAAAGAAGTTAGAAGTGTGTCTTATTCAAATCACAATTAAATTGAAGTTCCCTTTTCAAAGTCAGAGACTTAGACATGACCTGCTGGAGATCCATTGAGGTGACACACAAAGTGTGTATGTTGCAGACACAGCTCCTGGTCTGAAGTCCTGGACTTCCATTCCCAAGGCAAAAGTCAAACAATAATCATATGGCCAAATCCACTTTTTAAACTAGTCAATAATCCAAACATAAAAATAAATCATTTGTAGGTTCCAAAAGGGTTTGAATGAAGGACCAGTATGTCTTAAAAAACTGTGGGTTTTTGAAAACCAGTCACTTAGATAATGGTGGATTTGGTCATATCTGATACCCCCTAATACCCCCTAATGTTCTGATATTTAAAACCAAGAAGATGTACTATAAAATTTGAACCAATCCTAGTATTCTACAAGGGGATGATGTGCTTGAATATTCAAGGAGGTACAACTCTCCAAACTACCATCATTAGTCATTAATACTCAACTATAGTAAGTCTTATCACCTATTTTCTCTTATATCATTCACCCCCTGACACACCTTTCATTTGTAATTTGTTATCTCAATCAACTGAAGTGGTTCCTCATCTTCAGCCCTCAAATTGCTCACCTGCTCTTATTCAGCTTTGACTTCACCTGCATTGTTTCATGAAGTTTATTCTCATGGGTTTCATCTGTCACCTCAATTGTGATTCTGTCTTAGACCTTTTGTCAAAGCTTCTTGTTCAATAATTTGTTGTCCCTCAGTCATTTAAAGCAAAAAAAGAAAACTGACTCTCTGAGACGGAGTGGTGAAGGGGACTTCGATAGTTGGAGATTAATTTGAGATTTGAAAACATTTGATTTTGATTGGGCTGATAATTTATCCATTACATGATTCACATTAATGATCCAAAATTTTTAGAAAAACAAGACAACATAACACGTAAAGACGCCGAAGAAAAACATTATTTGGCAACATGATAAACTTGCCGATCTACCTACGGGTAAAGTTATCTAGGATGGGTACAGCAGGGGATCGGGTGGTATCTTGACCGTTTCCAGGCCGCACTTTTGTGAATCTGGGTGGCGCAAGGATATCCTCATCAAAATCTGTGAAAACAACCTGGTCCACCTGAATACTGACACCTTCGCCAGGGCCAGGCCACTCTCTTGTTGTTTTGGATTTGAGAAAATTCTGCGATGGAAATAGATGTCCCGTTGTGTTAGTGGCGAGTTATGAAGAGGCGGAGGATTGAAGTAAAACCCGATTGCATAGAGCTATGCAGCATCTAAACATAATACTGACCATTCGGAATGATCTTGAAAGGCTTTTGTTAGCATCCTCCGCAAAAGCCTTGGCAAAGTCAAAACGGGAGTTCAAGGTTACAAGCTATGTTGAGGGAGAATAAAATGTTTATGTTTCAGGTCAGCAAAAACGAATTGAAGATTGGAGAGCTTGGATGAGTCCACCCACGATTGAGAGTAGATAAAGCTGCGCCGAGATAAGCCTGAGGAGACGTAAGATATCATGCCCGCCTACTGTCAAAACCACTTTATCATAGGATTTGGATCAGGCAAAAACGGCACATACGTTAGGCAATACAGAATTCCAAGCTCTCTCTGTGCTCCTAGTAGGCCGATCGAAACTATAGCTAACGCCGTAGTCAGAAAACTGGATTGAGGCGTCAGGGATAAATGGGTGAGAGCGCTTGAAAAAATTGAATACTTACCTAGTTTGGAAAGACAAAAGCATAATGCGTTTGATTATCCTGTACAACACCACAGGTGTTGTCAGCTTTAATACCCAGACAAGATTTTGATTCAAAACCACTCAACGATTTGGTCTTGATATAATGAGTCTTTTGCTTCGCTAAAAAGTATAACAAGGAACCGGTAATGAGAATATCGCCGGAGATCTGTCAAAGCAAAAATGATGCGCAGGTTGAATGATTGAACTCCACGAGTACTGTTTTGCCTTCAAAAATGCGCCTACCGTTGTGCTATAGAGACTGTATATGTATGACAATTGGGGCCCGGGCAAGTCAGAACACTTAATAACAAATGATTTTTCTGGGCAGTGAAATGAACACTTAGTCGATCAACTCACAAGCCCAAAGGAAGTAATAGAAATAGCTCGGTATAATATTTTGCTCGAACGAACTGTATCATTGTACCGATCGCGGATGCTACATGCCCAAGAGTAAGCAGGATAGCAAGACTCGTGCCCCGCCAGTCTCGACTTGAAAAAACATACAGTCGGTAGCAGAAAAAAAGTTGAGCTAGGATGAGAATTGAGGTCAGCCGCCAGGGTGTGATGAAAATCCCGTGAAACAGAGATCAACTCGCATGTTGTGACCAGACATCTGGACAAAAAAACGTGAGCACTGGAAAATGGACAGATGAGGCCATTCAGAGAGGGAGTTGAACGCGCTCATTTAGAGCATTGGGGGGGGGGGGGGGGGGTTCTCCCATGGATCAGGGCTGGCGTACCCAAGATGAGGAGTCACCAGGTTGAGTTGTCTCACATCATGAAATCCATCAACTGAGTAATGATAGGCGATGTACTCAAACCAGCTTTTGAATATGTGCATCAGTGAAGGATTCTGAAATGTCGATATCTTGCTCCGATGATAAAACCAGGCATATGCAGAGCTACGGACCTCGTGTGTAGCAATGAACATCCCATGACCCACAAAACCATCACTCGCATGATTATCGAATCTTGTGGAAATCGATATAAAACCCGGATTCCTTCGCTAATAACCATACCACCAAAGCAGGCGCTAGCGTAAACCCCGGTCCTATAATCAATTGTTTCAATCAGATGGACACTCTTTGAATAATGCATGTGTTCAAATTCGATATGTCAGAAGAAGCAGTCAGTTAAAAATAAAGGACGCACACAAAGCCAGGTAGGATGTATTCTACATAGCCATATCGGTCGTGGATCAAGGGTAATCCTTGCTGCGTCGACATTTTGCGGAAAAGGTGATAGCTGCCAGGAAGCCTCAGCGTCGGTATATCCTATGTATTGATGAAGCTTCTTCGGTGCGTAAGTAAGAGATCAACTGCGCAGAGCGAAAGCTGAGAGCCACAATATCCGGTCCACGATACTGATGTATGCAGGATCTTGTTGCCTTCGGGAAAGGACCATGTACAATATAAGTACATATGTACATACCCTCGAAAATTTTGCCCGTTCTCTACACACCGGCTGCGATCTGCTGCGATATTGCGATACCACCAGAATGCCAGTTGTGTGCTTGGACTGTCATTTGAATGAGGCTATATAGTGTGAAGTGTGACGTACAAATTCCTGATACTACATGATTGTTTTCTGACGTGGTCAACGCCTCTTGACGTTTATAATGTGGCTTCCAGTCAGTACATGCATATGGAGCATAAAGTTGCAGTTACTTGTTCATTTTATATGTAACTTGCTTTCCAAGTTCCGACTACCGAAGGCAATTTGCAATCTTGTGCCTTGTGGTGCTTGTTATGGTTATGACTTGGTATTCGGTCATCCCTGTCAAGAACATGAGTTTAATGAAAATTTAAATGTTCTAAAATACGGTAAACAATAGTAATTTAGAAATGAAAACAAGATAAACCCCATGGGAGAAAAGGCAACAGAGAAAAATTTGTAGAGTGTGACGCGTCGGGCTCCGAAAGTTCCCTGACGCGTCTACGCGATCATGTGTTTTTGCAGAGCCTCAAGACATGATTATGTGTTAAGTACAAAAGGAAAACAATAGACCAGACAAAACTGGCGGAAAGCAAAACGGAATTTTAAATGAATGATTTTTGTTCTTGTTGTGCCGAAGTTCCTGATGTTGACAATCCCCTTGCTCCGGTAGCTGGTGTATGCCACAGTATTTGTTCCAAGCTCGGTCGGAGCATCCACAGTTGTCTCTGTAAAGTGGCTTGGTCAGCTTTGCTCTTTAGCCCTCTGTAAGTGAAGAATCTTTAAGATTAATTTAGGGACCTCTTAGAGCATCCACAATGGTGTCAATAAATTCTTGACAACTGTTGAGCTCTTAGCAAGCTTGACAGTTAATTTATCAAGAGTGTCCCCACTTGCGGCTCAATAACCCGGCTCTATTGCTGGGTTATCAAGCCGGTTCCACACTTGTGCTCCTCTGCAACTCAAGTTGCAAAGGAGCACTACACAGGGTGAGTTTTTACAAGTGGGGAGTTCTTGGGGGTGTCAAATGGGGGGAAGGGTTAGTAAACAGTGACCTGTGAAAGTAGGGACGGCTTACCTTATTGAGCTCAATAGAGGTCCATAAATTTGTGGACCTCTATTGAGAATCTTAGTGATTTGACAGCTATCAAGTGCACAAGTGGGGAGTTGTCTTGATAAAGTTAGCTTATCAAGCCAACTTATCAAGTCAACCATCAACTGGAGTGATTAAAGCAAAAGGGCTTTTATCATAAAAGTAATCCAGATACAAGTCTCTCTCATCCTCCAAAATTGATTTGGGGAGGATGATACAGATCTTCATAATATTTCTGAGGTTATGGTGTTTCCATCCTTGGGCTGGAAAAACTACAATAGAAAAACAAGCTTGAAGAACACCAAAAAATCTCTCTATATCCTTATAACAAGCCTGTTGTAATTTGAAAAAAATATTTTGATCAAGAACTTGAGGCTTGGATAAATTCTTCACAAATACCATTAATCTGGGTAGATTTTAATGGCAAGGTAGTATCCATTTTTGTAGTGTCAGCCCTAGAGATACTCCAGAGTATCCTAATAACTGACTAAACTTTAAAATACAATAAAGATACTGTATGACTAATGTAAATAATAACATATCATAAAATATTATTCTTTAGTCAACTCAGAATTTAAAATTAAGTGGGGTAGCTCACTCAAACCACCACTAAATTCCTACTCCTTCTAGTAATTTATCATAGAACAAGGATACTTGAAGAAAAGGGAATAAAACATATAAATTATGGATTAGAAATTATTTTCATAAAAGCTGAGAGAAAATAAGCTTATTTTCATAAATATATGAATAATAAAATTATGCTAATAAGAAAGAAATTACCTAAGTGTGTGGTAATTTCCCAGTATTAGGGGGTATCAAATATTACCAAATCCACAATTATCTAATCAATGGGTTTCACCAAATCCACAATTATGAAACCAGTGGATAAAAATTCCAAATAATGCCATTGTTTGCACTAGACGTGTCAAGTATCAACAACAAAAACCCCAATATAATTACAAAAACCATGATCCTCCACATTTCAACCAATCACAACTCAGGATCCAAACTTGCAATATAAAACCCCAATACAATCAATAATCCTCCACGATTCAACCCCAACCAACAATAAATCATTGCCAATACAACTCCACCCAATCACAAACCTAAAATTGTTCTTCAGTTTTCCTCAAAATTTCGTAAGTTTAGTCAATTATAAACTTGCTTTCAGAAAAAAAATTAATCCATCATTCCCTGATCCCAGAACAATGCCTATCAAAAAAACAAATAAATTGGTCACCGGAAAATGAAAAGTGATATCGAAGAATTCAGCAAGCAGGAAGAAACCCATTGAGAAGCAAGCACAACATGTCTCTGAAAATGATACAACCGCAAAAAAATTCTGCTCACCTAAAGAAGGACGACTTCCTCATAATCATCGACTGGCTCAAAATCCAAAAGAATTATGATTTGTGCTTTGGAACTGGTAAGGCACCAGCAGTTGGAAGGCCAGCCAAAGGGAAGATTAACGGATTCAAGCTTATGGCAATCAATCTGAGAAATCAATCCCCTTCACAAATCAATCTAACCCCCAGGCAGATGAAAGATTGTTTTAACAGCTACAAGGACAAGTACAAGAAAACACATACCCAATCCCTCTCCACTGGCTTTGGACTCACCAATGAAGACCAATTGGCAGGAATTATCACCATTGACAAGAAGCTCAACAAAATGTGTCCACATTTCCATGCTATGCATCAGCTGATGGGGAAGAAACCATTTGTGACGCCCTTGCACAAAGTTGATGCTCAAAACCGTGATGAGAGCTCTGACTCTTCTGGTCCTGAGGACAACAACTTGGACAAAAATGTTGAGAAAGATGACTCAGATAATTTATCTGTGGATTCCAATAACTCTAGGGCTCCACTTGTAAGATTGATCAGTTGTTTCATTGACTTTTTTGATAATTGCTAATATATTCAATATTGTTTATACGTGATGACGTAGTCAGCAATCTTGGAACCTTTAGAAACAAATGAGAATAGGTCTGAAGGCGGCAGAGACAGTGAAGAGGTGTGTTGGAATTTATTTTTATTACTTATGCAATTTCTTCTTCGAACAATTGACCTTGCCACTTAATAATTTAGGAAAGAGTTGGACCTGCAAGTGTTTGTGACAATCCGTCAGATAAAAATGAAGTGGAAATCCTAGTTTGTTATTGGATCAATTATTCACTGTTTTTTGATTGATTAGCTAAAGCCCCATTTTTCCCATGTTTGACATTAGCAAGGACATGAAGCAATTGTTCGTCCTAGTGGAAAGGCTAAATCATCTAAGTGCCATCAAAGGGCTGTGGATTCCCTCACTGCCAAAGAAAGGGCCCTTGAAACAAGTGATTCAGAGGATTACTGTCCATCTGATGCTCAAGAAGATACTCAGTCACCCTGCAAGAAGAAGAAAAACAAATCATGCACCACTTTGACACCTAACAACGCTGCATTGGATTATCCTGCAAATTCAAATAAACTGTTGCAAACTCAAACACCCAAGGACAAGCAAAGGGCATCCAAAAGTGCCAATATCAATCCTAAGAGCCAATAAAACTCAGGGCCCAACACCCCCAATCCTTTTTCTCAATATGAAGAGTATGCGTTGAAGAGGGATGCAGGCCAGTTGGAGATGTAATCCTTGTTCCAATTTTATTTAACTGACATGCTTCTTCAACTTAATTTTTTATTAGGAAAGGCACAAGTGGCTTGAGACAGCCTCAGTTTTGAGATGTTGAAGTTTGAACAACAGGTCAACAACGATAATAAGGGAGTCGAGTTAGAGGAAAAGAAATTCAACCACTCAATTGAACTTGAGGAGAAGAAGTGGGATCATGGAATTAAATTAGAGGAAAAGAAGTGGGAACATTGAATAAAATTAGACAAGAGGACATTAGACTGGGAAAGGGAGGAGAAGGATAAGGACCAAAGGTTTGAGATGGCCAAGATGGAACATTTAGCTTGTCAGGAGCACATTGGTAAGAAGTATGACCTGGTGACTCAGTGTGTTGCTCATGGGAAGAGTACAGAAGAGATTGAACGCTTGGAAAATTTATTCAAATAGTCCTCCTTTTTTGGCTTTGCTCACACCCAACAAATCATTTGAAACATTGCATGTTACACATTAGAAAGAAAATCAAAAAAGCAAACTATTGATTATATTTTAAAGAGTTATCTAAAATAGCATACATATCTCTAATAGTCCAGTTGCTTTTATTTGGATGATTAATATAGTGACCATCTCTAATAAGCTGAATGGCTTTTTGGGTTTTCTTGGGCAGTTGGCAAGATAACCCCATTTGTGTATGTGAAGAGTTGGGAGCAGTTTTTGAGGGAAGAGTCAGGTGAGAATAAGCAGTGGCTTTCCATGAACACTCAACTATACCATCAAATCCTGCAAAGTTGATGCCACAAGAATTGTCTGGAAAGACAAATTCACCTCCAGTGACTTGAAGATTATTCTCAACTAGCTTCCCAGTGTGTTTCTGTCAACTTGCTGTACTCTAATCCACTTATTGTGGCGTGTACAGAAAGGAATAAAAGAAAATATTACACTTTAAAAAGTGTAATTAAGAATTATAAGCTTTATAGAATATTTACTAGAGTGTAATAACACTTAAGTAACAAATAAAAACAGGTTCTAAGCCTGCTACCAAACTTCTGTTGGAAATAATGTTCCACAGACAGGTTAACCAGAATGTGATGTGGTTCTTCCAATAGATTTAATAAGTATTAATTTATTGGGGGGGAGTTTTGAGGAATTTTAACTAATAAGATAGTATATAAGGGAAAAAGGCCAGTCCTCCTTACTTACAGGAGAAGGTGAGCGCCTTGGTAGCTTATAATAAGTTATCTAAGTAGGGGTTACAATTGCTGGGGGAGGTTATCTTCAATTTAGTGAAGAAAACCTCCTCTTAAATAATAAATATTGATTCTTTTCACATGCTTATTGAAAGCAGTGATCAGAGTAAGATCACCAGGGGAAAGTGATCACCCTGTTCCTGATCAGATGTGAAATATGGTGTCATTTCTTGGAGATGGAGTCTAAATCCCAAATAATGAGGGGAATTTTGACGTAAAAAAATAGAGAAAAGGTAGTAATAATTATATTAAATAAATTTGATATAATTAAAACCATAGGGGCCTGATAAAGCAGGGGTGGTTTAATCCTTCTAAGGTATATTTCACTTAAATGCAGAGGATTTGATAACCTGAAAAAATGGGGCCTGTTTGGACAGGGGTGGTTTAAATCCCAGTGGAAAGGAATGGGGAATATTCTCAAGAAGGGAAGGGTTATTACTTACTAGCAATAAAACTAGAGGGACTTGAGGATAATCTGGGTGGAAACAGGAAAGTTTCCAGCCCTTGAAAAGGTGGTGGATGGAGCTGGGTGGTAACTGAATTGTTTGTAGGGAAGACAGGGCTAAAGCAATACTACTAAGGGACTTACCAAGCTATTTATGGAGATTTGTATCTGATAGAAAGGTGGGTAAGTGTCTGGGTGGTATTGTAAAGCATGAGGAGCCTTCTTTGGGCGGTTGAAGAGCTCCTTAAATAGTCTTGAGATCCCTCTGGGGACCCTGTAGGTGTTGTTGGCCAACTTGTTGGTGCCTTGACCACATTTTGGCCTTCTTGGTGACGCTACAGCGTCTAAGGCTTGGAGTATAAGTCACCAAATTAATAAATGTTATTTTTATTTTTATTTTTATTTTTAACAATTACAGTATGTATTACATCAGTACTGGTTGGTATTTTATTAGTATCTGTGGCTTAATGGTATCTTATAATAAGCCACAGTAATTTGTTTTGTACTGTGTTCAGTATTACTGTGGTTATTTTTGTATATCTAATAATATAAAATAATACAATTTATTCATTCTAATCCCCAGTACTCTTTATTACATATGTGACATATGTAATGAAATTACTGGGGCGCTTTTTGTTGCCTTGAGTGTATATTTTATTGGCTCTGGTCTCTGCGTGCCATGCTGAGAGCCTGTAAGGGGTCTAATGGTTGCGCGGCGGCTTGTATTCCAACTTTGGAGCGGGCTCCCAGTCACACGGGTTGATTTCAAGTTATGCAGACTGCGGTACGCGGGTTTGGAGTAAAACACAGTGGATTTACACTATCTCCCCTAATTTACACAGCACCTCATTTCTGTGACTGGAAATGGGGTTTAAGCATATATGTAAATATATATAAGGATACATTGATGTAAGTGCTTTTTATTACAAAGGTACTTGCTAAATATTTAATGCTAGTTTACATAGTCAAGGAGTAGGAATTAAGGGTACCTGCAAGTGAGGTACCCTAGGTTAAATTTAGCTTAGATTTAGAATATCAAAGAATATTCTAACTATCATTTGATTTAATATATTTCTATGTGTATTTTTATTTTATTAATGTTTTCAAATTCTTGTGACAGGTTGCTCTGTCATAGTAGCAAGGTGACAGACTGTGTATTGAATCTAGGTTGATTCAACTTTTGATAAAGTTTGGTTCAAAACCACCAGATTCATTAGAGTTTCTGCAAGTAAATTCCAGTCAGTTGACCCAGTGTTCTTTTCAATATATGATCCTTTTACTCCACAAGGTGAAGGGGTAAAAATAATAAAGAGTACCATGTGTTTGGTTGATTCATATATTTTTTACAAATCTAAAAGATATAATAAATTAAGGAGAGTCCTGAAAGAAGGGGTGGATTGGTTCCTTCCAAAGGATATTTTTCCTGCAGCAGGGGAAATTTTAAGACCTTTGACAATTGGCCTGCCAACAGTGGTGTTTTAGTTACCAGGAATAATTAATGGCTAAAAATGGGCACAAATCCTAAGGAAAAATATTTCTGTAGGAGTTTTAAGGATTAAAAGGGAATGTAGTATCACTAGATAATTCTAAGAAATTTTGAATCTGGGGGGAGACCTCCTTAAGAATCACCTCTGGTGCACCAGTATTTGCCACCCTACCCCTTGAGATTGGAGTTTAGAATTTTCAAGTTCCCCCATGTGGGTGTTGATAATTAAGAACCATTTATTATTGTAGTTTTCTTTTGAAAATCCTGGATAATCCAAGATTAACACATAGTAATATATACTATAAGATTACATATTAATTAAAGTAAATCTTTATGTAATATATACTAAAGAATTATACATTTGATTTCACCCAATTGGTCCTCCAGGGAAAGCACTTTTCCAAGAACAAAACCCAAAGAATTTTGTTCACATGTAGAAATTATTATTTTTAGCTTGATTAAATTGAAAAAATAGATGTCACACTATTTTAAAGAATGTGAAATACATATGGAATCATTTCAATTGAAATGACATGATTTTTCAAATTTTATCACGAACAGGTTGATCACTTTCACCTGGTAATTTTCCCTGATCACCACTGTCAAAATAAATTGACAGAGGGATCATTTAATATTCAAAGTGGGAGGTTTCTTCTCTAAATTACAAAAAATTACCCCATCAGTTTAACCACAAATTTTGATAGCTTATTGAGATAGCTTATTATAAGCTATAAAGGCCCTCACTATCTCCTGTACGTTAGGAGGACTGGCCTTTTTTTACTTAAAACTATCTTGCATAGTTAAACTCCTCAAAATTTGCCCCAATTAAATTCATAAACCTTAATTTAATTTGAAGACCTGTGCCCTAGTCTGGTTAGCCCTGCTGTGGAGAATTTTCCTAATCAGAAGTCTGGCAGCAGGTTAATAACCTGTTATATTTTTATACTTAGTGTTTTATTAACATCAAAGTAATTGTTGTTACAGTTTTATTGTCTTATTACACTTTTAAAGTGTAATCCTTATTTATTACTCACTGTACACACCACAATCAGTGAATTAGAGTACAGTTTGTTGACAAGAATTCCATGAAGGAGTGGGGAAATTTACATGCAATCAAGGTCACAATTGCATGAGTAAATAGAATATGAAATCAAAACAAGGTTAAAACTAAAGCTTAAGAAGATATGAGACAATTTTGACTAGTATAGGGAGAATGAAAAAACAAGGCATACTTTAGGTCAGCTGCACTGACTCTAAGTTTGAAAAAGATTCAATTAACATTCACTTTGAACATGGCACAGTGCCTGTTTCAAAAAACCTAAATATTTGAACAGTTGGAGATACAATGGCGGCTTGGTTGAAGCATGCTGCATGTCAAATGCAAGAAGTTCAGCCAGTTTTTTTTGCAGTGATTTACCTAAACTACTTTTATTAAAGAAAATGTCTTACTTGATATTGGACACATTCAAACTTATTTCCTTTCTTATTTTGTGTGTAGTATGCATTTATTTATGTAATTTGAGCTAGACTGCATTTAATTTTAGTGTAAATTGATATTATCAAAATTTCTTAATACTGAAAGTATCTGGTTTCAATTCTTTTATGTGAAACATTTTATTATTTCAAAGTGTTTTATCATGAGTTAATTTCCCTTCCTAATATTCATTATTCCTTATGTAATAATGTTTCTTTCTTTCTTCTATAATTAAATATTTTTTGGAATGTTGTTGATTATTATTTTTTTAGTTCTGAGCTAGCAGCAAGCTGAAAATTGATACTAAGCAGAAACAGCCATGAGGTTGTAAAACTATATATAAATATAAATAATATCCCTGATTGGAATTCATGCATGCAATATTCTTCTGCATTTTTGGAGTAATAACCATGGAATTCTTTTTTGCTGTTTACTTATCATAAAGGAGGGATGGTCCCGGGAAATGATGTATAATGTAAGAAAGTATAAGCCCCATGTGGAGGCAAATTTTTGGATCCGCTGAGAGCCGGGAACTGATTCAACCATCTCCCGAAACCTTGTAGAAATCATGTCCGATGATTCTTTCAGACGTTTTATCAGCTTGGATTCTAGATTGGTTGAGATATCTTTTGCCTGTTTTGGTATGCTTTGGGCTTCTCGAGAGCGCGTCGAAAATTCAGATAAAATTATACGATAGAGGGTTTGAACGAATTCAGATGAAATTGTGCGATGGAGGGTTTGAACGGTCTTATTATACTTTCTTATCAACAAGCCTTGCACCGGAACTAATTCATTTTAAGAATCATATTAGTATATCTTAGGTAGACCATTGGGCCGTATATCAGCCTTTCGGTAGACTCAGAATTTCTGACTGACTAGTATCATCAACCGAAGTGATAAGTTTTTCATCTTCTTCATCTCCTTCATCTATTGTTGATAATTTCTGCCAGGCCGTGCCGCTCTTGCCTACCCGCGATCATCATGCAGGAAAGGATATGTACAAATTCACTTGTTCTGATATGGATCCATCATTGTTCACCGCTTGTGAAATGAAAAAGGTCCATCAACTTACTTTTCTGGGTGGCCTGGTAGCCTTCCAATGGTTCTTGCATTGCATGTCCTGAACCATCCTCGCTCACTATTCTTGCACCTGAATTATTGATTGTGTTTTGAATAATGGGAAATGACACAGGAGAAGTTACATATCAGCACTTGCACAGGAAGCCGGCTCAACCTTATTGTAGGCGGCGAGGAAAGTATCGCTGAGGGTTTGTCATTAGGAAGATTCATGAAAATTAGGTCACCTGCAACATCTTCACACCTTGCGACTGAGGCCGCGGGGGATGAATTGATAACCATACAGTGCGCGAGCGATAAGCATAGCAACATTGCCAAGATCGACTTTGATTTGAACATTTCATGAATGTGATCGGGTTGGGTCAGTCGAACTGATGACATGGCACATTGCTCAATATATTATGTAGGATTGGTTTGTGAGTTTCTTTCATGCTTCTCCCAATCGCTCCTACGTCGCACCGCGGCATGAGTTTTTTCAAAGAAGCCTTGATGAGGCATGTTCACAGCAGTTGTCTTCAGTGCAACTCGACTTGAAACATATTTTTGCACTCATCACCTCGACTGAACTACACACAAAGGCCTCGGATGCCGTCGCTACCAAGAAAAAATGGCGCACCAGTTGTTTGCGAGGTCGCACCTCGTTGAGTACCAATTTCGACGAAGGAATGATTGAATATGTCTGCGGTTTAGTGATACAAGATTAGGTACAATGTAACAAGGAGGGAAGCTGCCAAACAAACTCCATCCCCTACATTTTTGGCAGAGACTTGGTTTTGAGGTCTTGGTATGCTACTCACAGTATGGGAGAGCTAAAGTGTTCAGATCTGAACCTGATCCCTCTAGAACTCATGCGGAAAAATCACAGTTACCCGAAAAGCCCCGATTATCTAACTCGTCTTTTTGGCAATGACATCACACATGTCATGGTCCTCTTTTAAATTACATCATTAATCTCTTTCTACTCGCTCGAACCCTCTGGATTTAATCCTTAAATCCTTTCTCTCTCCCCCTTGACCCCCTTGTGAATCCTGCAACATTCTACGTTGCTACATAGAACTTCTTACTTTACTGTCTTCCAGATTCACCATTTTATCATTCTCACGAATTGCTTCAAGACATTCTTTGATTCACTTCTTTTTCTTCTTTTTCTTCTTTATCTTCTAAATCCATCCCCTTCTTCTCAACTCACCGCCAATCTTGTCCCTTATTTACTCAACACTCACTAAGGTCTCCTGACTCCTCTTCATTGTAGGTTCTCATTTCATGTCCTTCCTTCAAAACGTGGATCTCATCATTGACCTATCTCTTCTTAGTTGTTCTGTGTAATCTTTCTTCATTTATACTACGTTTTTTGTGTTGTGTTCCTTATTTGTCTTGCTCCTGCCTTAAGGTACCTTCTCTTTCATCTTTTATTCCTCATTCATTAATCCTGTATTTCCTTGTTCTAACAGCTAACATGAAATCCATCACATTAAGTTTGATGATTAACATAAAGTACTGAACCATGACCACCACCCAACAATCTTGGCCACTAAAAGTGTCTATAGGTGGATTTGTGATTTTGGTTTTCACTGGCAACATGTTTGTCTCAGATTCCCACATGTGGAATTACATCAGTTGAAAACATCTGATAATATATCAGACAAAACTGGTAATGTATCTACCCCTATTTTGTAATATTTTTTTTCTAGTTTTGAATATATTCAGGTTGTTTCTCAAGTCAAAGAAAGCTGACATGATTGTTTCTGAAGTATTAGCAAGCTGAAACCAGCTGTATTTGAAGAATATTTCCCTTGCAGTTTCTCCATCTCTTATTTCCTGAGAGAGAGTTTAGAATTGAATTTAAGCACACAGAATGTCAGAAGAGTTGATATGGATGAGATTGGCTCAAGAAAGAGGGGCATTTAGCATGTGTGACTGACCAGATGAAGCTCTGTGTTTTAGGAATTCTTGAGAAGGGGAACTTATGATTTCTTGTTCTGTTGAACTTACTGAGAGAAATTGTGTATATAACTGAAGAAGCTCAGACTTGATGCTTTTTGTTTCATATGCCAGGCAGGTGTTGATAAAAGCAAAACCCTGGTTGCACGCCCACACCAGGGAAACACCTGTTGAAAAAATGGTGTGCAGGCTGCACACCATTTTTGGGAGTCAGCACACTGCTGGATGGGCGTGCAACCTGCACACCCATGCAGGAAGGGGTGTGCAGGTCACATGCTCTTCCAAATGTGTGTGACAAAACACATAAAGGGGTGTAAACAAACTTGGATTGATTGCTAAAAAACTAAAACCAGAACACTAATCATGAATAGAAACATAAGTAATGAATAAAAAGATTTTTATGAAAGCAGAATGAGAAATGAAGACACATACCAGGAATCTATGCTATGTAAGATTAAAGGAGGCTATTTGAGCTGTATAGAAGGAGAGAGAATTTCTAGGAAGTAGCTGAAGAAAGAATAAGTGAGAAAAGAAAAGTAAGTTCTTCTGCCAACAACAAAGAGAGAAAAGAGGAAGGATAAGAGAAAATACAAACAGTTGAGATATGGGTAGTAGGTAATTTTCAAGTAGAGAGAAGATAGTGGGATAGTAGGAAGATACTTTATCTGAAAGGGAAAAAGAAAGCAACAATGGACAGCGAAGGGAAGATTAGGTCAGAGTAGTTTCATTGACTTGAATAGGTGTTGACTGTTTCTTTACTTCACAGTTATATCCAGTTTTGAGTACTTCAATGATTATCAATTAGTTGAAAGTGTTGATGAAGTCAATGATTGTTGGTGTCAAAGTCTTGGTGGAGTCAATGATTATTGGTGTTGACCAGGAAAAACTTGAGGATTGAGATTGGAGAACTGAAGAGCTCAAGAGGACAAGATGACAGGATTTCTTAAGGAGTCAGAAGAAGTGTGCCACAGTCTTTTGTATAATTTCAGCCTGCGCTTTCCTTATTGTTTTTTCTTTGAAAAAACTCAACAGGGTGTGCAGCCACACACCCCTCCATTTGTATGTATTATGGGCATAGCCCATACCACATACTAGCTCAACCAGAGGGGGCTCCTCAGGTCAAGAGATACATGTCTCCCAACGGGAGGAAGCCCCTCCAGTGAGAAACAAGTACCTGTTTACCAGAGGGATTCACTCTGGTTGAGAGGTATGTATCTCTCAACCAGAGGAGTTCCTCCAGCCAATATATACATATATATATATATCTTGACTGGAGGATCCGGGCGTTGATAAACGCATGCCCCTGGCACACACCAACCCAAAATGGTGTGTTTTTCCTGCACACCATTTTGGTTTGGCGTGTTTGGCGGGCAGACCAAGGATTGGCCTGCCCATGGCCAATCCTTGGAGTGCCGGCCAAACACGCCAACTATGTTGGCGTTTTTGGCCGGCACGCCCACCCCTGTGGGAGTGGGCTTTGTAGGCCGGGAGGATTTCCTCCCGGCTGAAGAGGTTGTATAACCTTGTCGGCCAGGAGGATTTCCTCCTGGCCAACATCAGCAGCGTGTGCAACTTGCACATTCTGCTGATGTGTATTGAATACACATACACCATGTGTATGTGTATTGATACACATACATATAGTGTATTATGTGTATCCAATACACATAGGCCATAGGCCAGGGTTGCAGCCCCACCCGCATATCCATTGGTTTGCTTCCAAAGCACGCCAATTGCCATTGGCCTGTTTCACACGCACACCAAACCTGCTGGCGTTCCTGGTAACAGGCCAACGGGCATTAGCGTGCCCACCAAACCGGCTAATTTGGGCTGGCGGTGGCGTCAAAACACGCCAAACACCCCTGGCGTGGGTGTGCATTTATCAAGCCCCATTTATCTGCTTGAGACAAAACATCCTTGCAGCCTACACAAGAGATACAACTAGAGGATAATGGTCAATATATACAAAGAAGGTAATGCAGATAAATAGAAAAAACATCACCACCACCAAAAACCTCCCTAAGCTCTGATGTTTTCATGAATTTATTCCAAGAATTTGGCTACCTGATTGCCATCCACTTGCCTCTATGGTGAATAACAAAGTTGAGTATGTGTGATCACTTTGTGATATAAATTGTGATGCTTAAAATTAGTCATTGGCAACAGGAATGGAAAAAACCACCCTCAATTTCTTGAATACATAGTTCCTTGCACTGCTGCCAAAAGAACTCAGAGAAAAAAAAGCAGTCAGAATCTGACATTGACCATTTGGAATACTTAGATGCCTCTGCAGCCAGCTCAGCCTTGGTCTTTTGCATTGGGGATTGATAAAATCACACCCATGGCCGCAGGCCCACGCCAGGGGCATGCCCATAAAACAAAGGGTGTGTAGCCCACACATCCTTTTTTGAATGGGGTGCTTGACTGCACGCCCTTTTTTGGGTGTCAGCACTTCTACAGGTGTGCAACACCCACCCAAAACAGGGTGTGCGGTCGCATGCCCCATTCAAAAAAGGGTGTGCAAACTGCACACCCTTTTTATGTATATAGGTAGGGGTGTGTGTGCCCCTACCCATATAGATAGAAAGGGCATGCAGGCTGCACAAACTTTCTATGTATATAGGCAGGAGCACACACGCCCCTACCTATGTACATAGGCTTGACCAAAGTTATTCCCTCTGTTTGAGGAGGCTGTATAAGCCTCCTCAACCAGAGGCAATCCCTCTGGTCAAAGGGGTTATACAACCTCTTTGACCGGAGGTATTCCCCCTGGTTGAGGAGATTGTATAGCCTTCTTGACCGGAGGGAATCTGTCTGGTTGAGGAGGCTATACAACCTCCTCAACCGGGGGGAATACCTCCAGTTGAAGAGGTTGTATAACCTCTTAAACCTGAGGGATTCCCTCCAGTCAAAGAGGTTATACAACCTCTTCAACCGGAGGTATTCCCTCCGGCCAAGCCATGCAGCTGCAGGATGATGGTAGGAAGGAGAGGATTCTCTGCGCTGGGCAGACCATGGGGTAGGGCCATCTAAGCCACAGAACCAATCCAAAAGAAATTTCCTCAGTGTGTCAGCAATCACAAAGAAACAAATACCAGCCTACAGACAGCATGTAACCAGCACAACAGAACCCTGCCCTAGAGGACCAGTCAAAAAGAGAACAGGTAGAATCCAGCCTATAATCTAACTCAAAGAGGGACCTATATGTATTTTCCAAGAATTTTTAATTTCCTGCCGGAGCGTGAAATAAGTTACTAGGGGTTATTAGGGGTGAAAAACATTGTTGTGGAAGGGTGTGCCATAGGCGGAGTATTTTGTAGAAAATATTTTAAAGAAACTTGCTACCACTGTAGAAGGGCTGTCTGCAGGTAAATATAATGAGGGTCTGCAGCGTAGCAAAAGCTACATGCGGCAACTACTAAAATAGCAGAATGGTAAATAGTCTGGATTTCTTGTCCAATGGATGGATGATTGGAAAACACAGACAGAAAGGTACTCTTTATTAAGGCCAACAACCAGAGAAAGAAATGGAAAAGACAAAGGGATGAACCCATTGAGAAAGAACTCAATGGTACATACAAATGGGGTGCGGAAACGTGCTGTGCCCTGTACAACAAAAGGGAACTAGATCTAATAAAGCACCGCCCCCTTGCGCATGACACACACGGGGCTTAGGTATCTCAACCCCCTTGCCTTTACTGGCCCAGAGCTTTTTTTTTTTAAGTGCAAATTTTATTTAACATTGTTCACTGTTGTGTATATCCTTCACCAAGTACAAAAAAATGACATATTGTGATGTAGATTGCCTATAAAAACTAACCAGTGAATATGAAAATGCCAGTAACATTGGATGAGGATCAAGCATTCAAGCAGAAGGAAAAAATGAAGTATGATAGGGGAACATAAACCAAATCAAGCATTACACAGACATTGCTTGGGGCTGATGTTGGCTTTTTTCAAATGTGGGCAAGTTTCAGACCATGGGGTTGAGCAAATTTCTTGCCTAATGAATTGATGTTTTTCTTTGAGGATGCCTTTTCTTGAGTGATACACATGCAACAAGAGGGGTTGGTAGCTGAAGATTCCTTGCAAGTTTTTGATTTGTGGTTTCCAGAACATTTTCTGCAGAGTGGGTGATTCTTACACCATTGAGCTGTGTGACCAAAATTGAACTTAAGAGGGGTCTCAGTTTGAGTATTTATTTTTCACCCGGCTGAGCTTTGGATTAGTTATAAATTTTTGAAACCTAATAAAGATTGTATGCAGTTTAAATAGCTTTCAAATACTTTGTATCACATTTTTTCTCTTGATTCAATCTTTGTTGTCTCAAACACTTCATTAACTCATCCTCATCTGAACCACTCACCTTCTAGGTTTGTGGTGTGGTATTAGTCTTGTTAGTCACTGTCTGTGAGCTACAGCAAGGAGGATTTCGTCTCAGATCCCTTTGGTATCATTTTTTCAATTGGTTATGAGCCCAGAGCCGTTGTAACTGCCAACATATCATTACTCTTGCTATCATGAACAATAAACCAACCACTACCAACATTCCTACTCTCACCAGTTATAACTTTCTCAATTGGTCTATTCAAGTTAAAGTTTATCTCAAAGAACGCAATTTGTATTCTTTCATAAGTGAAGATGAACCTCTGCCTATGAATCAACCCAAACTCAAAACGTTCAAAAGTCAAAAGACCAAAACATTGGGTGGTCTTCAACAAACAATGGGAATGGCAAACTACTCAAAGCTTAAGACGGACAAGACTGAGAATGAACCATTTCAAATGTGGAAGAAGCTCAAATCACATTAACTATTGTTGGCCATTGCCAATCAGTCCAAAATCTATAATGACTTTCTTGATTTCTCATTCAAAGGAACTGACATATCTAACTTCATTGTTGATCTAGCTGGAAATATCAGTAACCTACGATCAGTTGTTCTTTGCATTGGAATTCCAAAAGACTTTGAATTCAACAAGAACTTGTGTTGTGAAAATAATCTCAAGAAGATTCTGTCTAGTCTACTTCACACTAATTGAGAGATCTTAATTCAGAATCAACCTCTCAACCTTGAATCACTTCAAAATTTACTTGAAAATAGAAGTCGTGACAACAATACAGTCAAAATAAAGTCTGAATAATCTGCCATGGAATCTACCTCTTCCAAAGTTGATAAATTGTCAAGAACTAGGTGTAACAATGGTATTCATCTTCCCGACTCGAACCACACCAAAGATCAATGTTTTGAATTACATCCAGATGAAAAACTTAAATTTGTGAGAAGACATGCGAAATCCAAAGCAAAGGCAAAGAAAGCATTGAAACAATACTCTTCTCAATCCAGTTCCGGCAGTGCCTGTCACTGTGTACTGAAGGCTCACTCAAAGGTGCTTTATTCAAACACAGCCTATCTTGACAGCAGAGTGTCTCATCACATGATATCTGATAAATTGGTATTCTCCAGCTATTCCAAAGGCAAGAAATGCAAAATTGAGTTAGCAGACGGGAAGATGACTTTGTTGGCTGGTTTTGGAAAGGTTTACGTCAAAACCTTGAGTGGTAACAAGATGAAGCTTGAATGTATCCAAGTTCCTGACCTCGTAGGAAACCTTATCAGCATGGTGAAAAAATCTTTCTTTGTGCTCCAGGGGGTCTTAAAATTCCAAAGGGGAAGTGTCTACATCTGCCAAAGTCAATATATGGCCTCAAGCAGGCTCCTCGAGTGTGGTATCACAAGCTATCTTCATTCTTCAAGTCCGCAGGTTTCTCTCCTTCAGATGCATATCCATGCTTGTTTCTTTAATTGAACGAATGATTCTGTAGGGATCTGAGAGAAAACTCCTCTTCATTTTAGTCCAACCAAGAGTGACTAACGAGACCCAACTAACACGACTAACCTATAGGGTGAGTTGTGTAGAAGATAGTGAGATGAGCAATGATTGAAACAAATATAATGGTTGAATTAATTGCAGCAATCTAACCTGAGAGAAAACTCCTCTTTGTGTTAGTCCACCAAGAGTGACTAACGAGACCCAACTAACACGACTAACCTGAACGAAATAATAGATGAAGACATGATAGATGAGATTGAGTAAGAAGAGAGGAGAGAAACTAAGAAACAAACCTATAGGGTGAGTTGTGTAGAAGATAGTGAGATGAGCGATGATTGAAACAAATATAATGGTTGAATGAAGAAAAACTAATCAATGAAAGAAAACAACATCTATTTAACTACAGACAACCATGGTTAGGTTTCAACCTAATCTCACTAGATCCCACATGCGCAGCCGAGTGAAAAATGACCACTCGAACTTTAACCCTCAAGTTCAATTTCTTTCCCACATTAAGGAATGGAAGTGCTGGGTGCATTTATACGTTGATGAATGGTTCTTGTCAGCAAAAATGTTGATCAATTTAAAGATTTTATTTTGGCTTGTTATCTTATGGACAATCTGGGTCCTATGAGACATCACCTAGGAATGAATATAAGTTCATCTAATTTGTCTATGCATCTATCTCAAGAATTATATACCAAGAAGATTCTTGAGAAATATGCATTGAAAAACCTGCAAATTGGTCATGATGCCAATGATTCCCAACACTTGTCTTCTTCCAGTGTCCAATTCCAACAAAATAAAATTCTCCAAACTTCGGGATCAACTATTGACAAGCAATTGGGCTTCTTAAATATCTGGCTGTATCAACAAGGCCTGAAATCTCATTTGCCATGTCACAATTGTTGCAACATCTGGATAATCCAGCTATTCAACACTGGGCGGCATGCACTCACTTACTCAGGTATTTTTCCGGTACAGCATTGTGTGGATTGACTCTTGGCAACACAATAACTCCAGTTCAGTTTTATGCTGATGCTGACTATGCAAACAAAAAAATGGATGCATTCTCATATTGTGGGTACTTGGCCATGATGAGTGACAGTCTCATTTCTTGGAAATCCAAGAAGCACAAGGAATTGGTGTCATCATCAACTACCAAAGCCAAGTACACAGCTATGTAAAAAGGTGCGCGGGAAGCTGTGTGGCTCAGATGTCTTCTTCAATCTCTTGACATACCTCAGTCAGGTCCAATACCTCTATTGGCCAACAATCAAGCTGCAACCTCTTTGACAAAAAACACCATCTTCCACAATCAAACAAAAAATTTCAAAGTACATCTTCACTGGATCCGTCAAGCAGTTTCAGATTGACAAGTGGAGCCAATCTATATTCCAACACATCAAAATCTGGCTGATTTCCTCACAAAATTGTTAGCTTCACCAAACCACACCGCCTGTGTCATAGGGATAAATCTCACTGGTTGAAAATGTGGGGGGGAATTGAACTTAAGAGGGGTCTAATTTCAAGTAGTTCTTCTTCACCCTGCTGAGCTGTGGATTAGTTATAAATTTTTGAAACCTAATAAATATTGTATGCAGTTTAAATAGCTTTCAAATACTTTGTATCACATTTTTTCTCTTGATTCAATCTTTGTTGTCTCAAACACTTCATTAACTCATCCTCATCTCAACCACTCACCTTCTAGGTTTGTGGTGTGGTATTAGTCTTGTTAGTCACTGTCTGTGAGCTAACGCAAGGAGGATTTCATCTCAGGTTTGTGGTGTGGTATTAGTCTTGTTAGTCACTGTCTGTGAGCTAACACAAGGAGTATTTCATCTCGGATCCCTTTGGTATCATTTTTTCAATTACTGATCCTCCAACATCTGAAACACTGGGAAAAATATTGTTTTGTAAGAACAGCCCAGATTGTTCTATTTTGGTTGCTATTTCTTTGTCAAGGAGGTGAAGGATAATTGATCCATTTTTTCCATTTTCTGTTGGGTTGCCAAGCCATCAGGCTGACTGTATCAAGGATGGATTGATTTTATTTTGTGTGCCCAGTTCTTGTGGATGAGTATGATTGGATGGTTCAAAGTTGGTTGGTGTTCCATGGAGAAGTACTGGGAATCTTGAAGGGAAGGTCTTAAGATTGGAGCAAAATAGTTCAGTCCATTGGTGTTTGTTTGTAAGAAGCCATCATGCCTTTGCTCTAGAGCTAGTTAAGAGCTTTAGATCTTTTGACGCTAGGATTGCAATCCAAGCAATGTCAACAGGTTGAGAATCAACAGAAGTGTTTATCAATGATAGAATACAGTTTATCTTGGTTGTAATATCCTTGGCTGATATTGAGTCAAGGTTGGTGAACCCCAGCAGTGTTTGGATCACTACACTTGCAGTTTTAAGCTTGTTTATCTCTTGATTAGTTGTTACCAATTTTGGATTTGTTTTCTTTGAAGGGTTGGTTTTACTGGCTGGTGATTGTTTCTGTTTATTTGGAGAGACATTAGCCCATGACAAAGGTGCAGCAGTTTGTGCTGGTATCAAGGTTTGACGGTCCAAGCAATCTAGTCATTCCAATATATTATTGATTTTCTGATCTGAGGATTGTACTTTGCAAGATAATGAGATCTCTAATTTTTTTTGTTTGATCAAGTCGTGCTTGTATTTGATGTTTGTGAATTGTCAAATCTGGGTTTCTGGGATAGAGAGCCTTTTTCAGCAAAAGGAGTATGTCGGCAACAATCTTCAACAACAAGTCCAAGTGAGTTGGGCCATGCTGTGCCTGTCCAGTAGGAAGAGGGGGGGATCTGGGATAGGGGGGGAGGCATGGGATTTATTGTGTTCTTTCTCTGTTGTGTCTGACTGAATATTTGAGAGTAGTCCATTTTTGGTTGAAAAAAATGAGGTTGTGGTTCTCTCCTGGCCCGGAGCTTGATTTTTATTTTGAAAGTGCAGTTTTGATTTGACATTGCGCACTATGCATCTTCATGTGTCTATGTAATTGTATGTACATTCATATAAGCTGAGGTGAGTTGTTATGCTGACTTTCTGACTAGATTAGTACAATGCTAGTTTCTTGGTCACAGTGTTAATTTAAGGGTATTGAAATTGGTAAGCGGGGTGAGTGGGCCAAGGGTGTTTTTAAGAGGAAAACTAATGAGGGTTGTGAAGATGAAAGGGGATGTGTAGTAGTCCAAGGTTGGAAGGGGTAGCGATCAGGGGTGGGCTCGCCGGGATTCAAACACCAGACTCCATACATTCTCCAATGTATACTATGCCTCACGCGGGAGACACCAAGCTTCTGTGGGTGATGGTTACTGCTAGGCCATCTGGGCCCTAGCCCAGAGCTTGAAACCCATAGCGCATACAGTGCACCCATAAGAGCATCCACAATTGTGTGGATAAATTTTTGACAACTGTTGAGCTCTTAGTGAGCTCAACAGTTATTTTACCAAGAGTGTCCCCACTTGCAGCTCAACAGCCCGGCTCTATTGCTAGGTTATTGAGCCAGTTCCACACTTGTGCTCCTCTGCAACTCGAGTCGATAACTCGAGTTGCAGGGGAGCACTACATGGGGTGGGTGTTTATGAGTGGGGAGCTCTCGGGGATTTCAAATGGGGGGAGGGTTCACAATGAGGTGACTTGTGAAACTTGTTCACAAGTTACCTTATCGAGCTCGATAGAGGTCCATAAACTATGGACCTCTATCGAGAATCCTAGCGATTCTACAGCTATCGCGCGCTATCGAGCGCACGAGTTGGGGAGTCGTCTCGACCAAGTTAGTCTAGCATGGGCGCCTGTTGCGTGACCCATTGTAGCACGGCTACACACTGGAACCGTCGTGTAGACTCCGACATATTGCATCGACGCTCCACAACGATGACTGAATATTGGGTTTCAAAGCAGTCTTATTTCTGCAAGTACTGCGACATCTTTATTCGAGTAAGTGACATACGCACATCCAGTCTTTGCCTAACTGCCATACATTGTTCTCGGCACTGATGCTAATCTCTCTCTTCACCAATAAAATGTAGGATGACAAACCTTCGAGAGCTCAGCACGAAAATGGATTACGACACAAGGGGAATTTGGAAAGATACATCCGGGACATCTACAAGAAAGAAGACCGAGCCCAGAAAGAACGAGCCGATGAAGCTTGCCAGGTTTCCAAGATAGAAAAAGCCGCACGACTATCACACCAACAGAAAGACTTGACTGACACCCAGACGGAAACAGAAGTGCAAGACGAATCCGAGCTAGCAGGAGAACCTCGCAAGCGTGCGAGATATGAAAAAGCGGATTGGAAAGGAGCTGAAAATGTTCAAAATTATAGCGATGCTCGCAGTTTGGGATTCGTTCTAGACACAGATTTGGACGAAGCTGCGAGAGCTGCAGAAGAAGAAGATGCGCGATCTAAAGAAGGTCTGATGGGGAAATGGGAAGCCGTGGTCAAGATTCAGCCCGGCAAGAGAGGAGCATCGAGTTCAAAGACAATCAATCGTGAAAAGATGGCCTCTCAACTGACGAATGATCGTGATCCGGACAACAAGCCGATTCGGAAATTGTTCACCGAACGAAACTTGGAAACAGAGACGACGGAAACACTCGAGAGTATGGAAGTCAAAGTCAAGGTCGACCGTCGGTTGAAAGCTCAAAAATCCGAAGATGATGGTTCTTCGGGGTCGGGAATCCATGGATCACTACGACCCATTCGACTTGATGGTCTTCAATCTGATACCGACCATATCAAAGCAGAAAACCCGTCACCTCCAGCTCCCGATCCCTCACTCGGTCATGCCGCTCAAGAAGAGGACGTTAAACCCAACGTTGAAGATGTTAAGGAACGAATAGCTGAAACACCAGTGTTTTTCAAAAAACGAAAGGCAACGCAAGCACAACCGCGGCAGAGAATTTAACTTGTAGAATGAGAATCCTCTTGTTGTCTTCTTCGAGTTATAGCTAAGGCCAAAACAAATAACGATCATCTGTGTGTTTCTTATCTCGCGTCATTTCCGCCGTCGCCATTTTTTCCTGTTAATCTTTGGATTAGATTTATAATAAAAAAAAAAAAAAAAAACAGGCACTGTTTAAGCTTTCCCTTGTCAGGTAGATATTCTCGAAGTCAAAAAGCCAGTCAATGGACCTCTTAGAACACCGCCGTTCCCATGCATTCTTCCCAGCCGAATTTCAAATACGCGGTGCACAAAGTGTTTTGCGAATACGGTAAGTTATTATTCAGGGTATCTTTTGGATTCACGGTTCATGGTCTTGCCCTACCTGCACGCGCCACTCAGAATCGAGTCCATATGTAAATAGGTAACATCTTCACACATATTTCGAGCTGTATTGCTGACTAGGGATGGAAATTTTAGTTCTCCCTGGAGTTTGGGACTAAAAATATTTGATTCAATGAAGTTGATTTACGCAACCAGTAGCCACCGCTTCCCGCACAAAGTGATATTTTGTGTTGATGTGTGTGCGTTGGTAGTGCGCAAGCAGGTTGTTGGGGAGAGCAATTGACACCTGATTGTTACTAGATGGCAATTTGATAAACTGAAAATCAGTTGAATGATTAGAGAATCAACCCAATTAAACCTCTGAACACTGGCATTGAGACCATAATCTGCTTCTGTGGTGGGGTGGTTTATGTAACACCACAAATGGAAGCTATGCTGAGCAATCTACATGTGCATTTGGTAACATCTATGAGCACAAGAGTCAAAATGATGTACAGGTGCATGGCGTTGGTCTCTAGAGACTGCAGGACAGTAAGCAGCTTGCTACTAGTTCAGAGACAACCTGACTAGAACAATAAATAAAGTAATAATTAATCAATAAAAATACATATGGTAATAATACAACATAAATTATAATAAACATAAGGAAAACATGTTAAAATAGAAACATTATTAAGAGTAATGCTAGAAACAAATAAATAAATAATAAAATAAATAATAACTCATTAACCTTTGAGATAAGTGAGAATATTATTTCATATTCTGAAAGAGCAAGTAAAATTGTTAGTACCCTAGAAAACTTACTCCTTCTAATAATAAAATTAACTAGAATACTCCTACTGGCAATTACTAAGTATAAACTGAAAAGTCCTCAAAATACGGGACAATTACTTAAATAAACTTGTAATTATCCTTTGAACACATAAATAAAATATTAAATAACAGACATAAATATCACGCTGAAGTCTTTGAACCATACAGTATAAGTTAAATAATATAATAACACATGAAAAACGAAACAGGGGATAAAGGAAACTGATACAAATAAACTAAAAGGAACTTGCAATTAAACTTGACAAGCTTATTTAATCACGGGAAAATAATAAATGTTGACACTTTTCCCAGACTTGTCATATGGAGAGCTGTAAAAGCGCCCTCCATGCTGCTCTCATGGTACAGAACCTTACATATGAAATAACCAAATTAAACAGAAATAAGATTCTGTATTATAATTTGATTATTTCTTTTTTTTTTTATTCTATTGATCAAGTAATCAATACATGTTGTAGCTCTTGTATGATGTCTACAGATGATTGACACTGTATTAATTATTGACATGTACATGTAATAATTTGATAAACTACATCATTTATTTCTACTAAGGATAACTCCTTCCTTGTAGTGTTCCCATAGCCAAAATAACACTTGATGTTTCGCCATGTGCATTTAAGAGGCCCTTTCTTCCCCCTGTATTTTGATTAATCATATTTCTATGAGCTTACAAGTAAATCAGTCTTCACTCAAAGCCTCTTTTCCTCAAACCCAACTCTGTCCAGTCATGCCCACCTTTCCAACCGCTTCCACAACCTTAAGAAAGCCCCCCCTCCTCCTCTTAAAGCCTACAGTAAGTCTTGTTTCACTAGGAGTTGTGGCCCTTTCTTAGCCACTATTTTTACTGGGCACTTAAACACCCCTGCTTGCAGGCCCCAGTGTAAAAGGTTACAAAGTTCCTGTGCTTTATCACGAACACCTTTGGAGGGCACCCAAAACACCCCTGCTTGCAGGGATTAAAATCCTCTAAAATAATTTATTCTGAGTCTTGCACCTTGTGTAGCTAGAAGGTTATCAGTCCTTGGCATCACAGAGCGTGACACCATGAAAGAGGTGTGTATACATGATGAAAGGGATTGTCCAGATGAAAGGGGTAAATCAACATGGTAAATGTGAGAGGTTTTTGGGTTAACTGAGCACTATACACATTGTGCAATTTGCATGAGTTCCAGGGTATAACATTCCAGGATTTGTTGGTTATCAGCCTTGTTTGAATGGAGTAATACATTAAGTATGCTGCATGTCAACTGGCAGCAGTGTCTGCAGTTTTTTTTTTTTTTTTTCATGGTGTGCAATGTCTTGTTATGTTTTTGTTGGTTAAAAATTCTGTTTGTTTAGAAAAGAGGTGCCCCAAAGATTTTTTGGCCTCCACCACTTTCAAGGCCAGAAATGAGAGAGAATTTTGATCCAAAAAGATGGGCAAAGAATAGTGGCTGTGAGCCTGTGTCTCTAAAGTGACAACAGGACATAAGGATGGGGGGCAATAGTTGTATTTCAAAGGATAAAGAAAACAACTACTAGGTCTTTGATTGAAGACAGAGGGAAGGATAAGGGGTAAAAGGAGGGGAAGACAGAGAAGCACTTCTGTCAGATAAACAAGGTTCAAAAAGGGTACTGACTGACAATACTTGAAGTACTGGGTGAAAGAGGCCTTTTGTTGGTTAGAGTGGTGAGCTGTAACTTTCTGAATCCTTGGTTATCTGAGTTGGTGGTTCTGGGTGTCTTGAGGTTGTGTAGCCTTCCTGAAATGGGAGATAAACCAACTTATGTAATCTGGTGTATACATGTGGTTGGCTGACATTCTGTCAGCCCTAGAGATACTCCAGAGTATCCTAAGAGCTGACTCAGCTGTAAAATACAATAAAAATACTGCAGTACTACTGTAGATAATAACATATCATTAAATAATAATATATCAATTGTCTTAGAATGTAAAATTAAGTGGGGTAGCTCACTCAAACCACCACTCAATTCTTACTCCTTCTAGTAATTTATCATATAATAAAGATACTTAGTAAGAAAAGGGAATAAACAAGTGTAAATTATGGATTAAAAATTATTTTCATAAAGGCTGAGAGACAATAAGCTTATTTGCATAAATATAAGAATAATAAAATTATGCTAATAAGAAATAAATTACCTAAGTGCATGGTAATTTACCTGTATTGTTCTATTAAATGAATTGGCCCATGATGTGATTGGTTATACATACATTTCAGGAGGTCATGGGGACATAGAAAATACTGTGCTTAATTCAATACAATTTACCATTGCATCATAGTGCATTTGAATTGTAATACATTAGAGCAGAATGTATGGTGTTGAAAGCCTGTCTGGGCACACACCCAAGTTTGGCCCAAAAAAGGCCAAGTGCACTGGGCCAACCCTAAAGCCCACTTGGAAAACTGTCAAGTGCATGTGGCACACTCCCAACCCCCGCTTGGCACATAGCCAAGTTGGGGTGGGTCAGGCCCAAGCCTTGCTTGGCCAAAGCCAAGTAAGGGTGCCACACCAGTCAAAAGTGATGCAAACCTTGTTTCAAGGTGTGCATGCCTTTCCTTTAATGGCCTTGATTTCTAGGTTTGGCCAAGCCAGAGTTGGACATCTAAAATTAAAAATTAAAAGAAATTGGTTAATTTAATAAATAAATGAATTTTAAATTGAAACAGAAAAAGAAAAAGAAAGAACTTATCTTTTCAAGTGAAATGACAAGGATCCAATGAGTGTATCAATTGGCCAAGAGCTTGGGTTCAGCCAAGCGGGACTTTGGCATGTGCCAAAATCTGGGGCCTGCGCAAGATTGAAAATCAAGCTGCCTGGGCACCAAACCAAGCCCTCTTGGCACAGTGTCAAGCGGAACTTGGGTTGTTGCCCAGTGGCGCTTGCAACACCATACAACAACATTCTAGAAACTTGTCAGCTATGTGTATGAAACACTGGCTTAATGTCTATAAAAAAAGCCAGGTACTATCACTGTGCTGGAAGGTTATCAGAATAATCACAAGTCTTATTCTCTCTATAGTGTCCAAACTATGCACAGAGGATAACCTAAAACTCCTTATAATTGTCTATTTGATATACAAATGAGTCAATCAGGAGAAGACTAACAGCTAACCATATAGGTTTGGCTATCTTTCTGTCTTTTTGAGAGTGTAACAATATAAATTGTTACTAAGCAGCTGGCAAGCACTTGAGCTGATTGGATACTGTCAGAGGTGGTAGTCTTGCAGAAACTGCTTTTTAAGGAATAGTCCAAGGTCTAAGATGGGGAGGTTCTAAGATAGCTTGATAACTAGTCCAGTAAATAAGGTGGGTTGGATAAAGGGATAACACTACTCTAAATGTAGGAGGAGAATATTCACAGTACTTACTAATGTGGTACTGGGGGAATATGCTGAGGAACCAATCCCAGCCCAGAAATGGCCTCCTTTTATATTCTAGAGATTCCTTGAGGAAGGTTCTAGAATTTTATTCTAAATTCTGCTCTAATGTATTACAATTCAAATGTACCATGATGTAATGGGAATCGTATTGAATTGAGCACAGTATTTTCTATGTCCCCATGACCTCATGACATGTATGTATAACCAATCACATCATGGGCCAATTCATTTAATAGAACAATACTGGGAAATTACCACGCACTTAGGTAATTTCTTTCTTATAAGCATAATTTTATTATTCTTATATTTATGCAAATAAGTTTATTGTCTCTCAGCTTTTATGACAATAATTTCTAATCCATAATTTATACTTTTTATACCCTTTTTCTTAAAGTATCTTTATCATATGATAATGTACTAGACGGAGTAGGAATTTAGTGGTGGTTTGAGTGAGCTACCCCACTTAATTTTACATTCTGATTTGATTGATATAATAATATTTTATGATATGTTATTATTTACATTAGTAATACATTATTTTTATTGTATTTTGTAGTTTAGTCAGTGCTTAGGATACTCTGGAGTATCTCTAGGGCTGACAAAACTTCCCCTGAATACCTCTAGAATATAAAAGGAGGCCATTTCCTGGCGTAGGATTGGATCCTCAGAATATTCACCCAGTACCACATTAGTAAGTACCCTGAATATTCTATTCCTACTTTGAGACTAGTTTTATCCCTTTATCCAACCCACCTTATTTACTGGACTAGTTATCAAGCTATCTTAGAACCTCCCCATCTTAGACCTTGGACTATTCCTTAAAAAGCAGTTTCTGCAAGACTACCACCTCTGACAGTAGCCAATCAGCTCAAGTGCTTGCCAGCTGCTTAGTAACAATTTATATTGTTACATATATCTCAAAAATACAGAAAGATAGCCAAACCTATATGGTTAGCTGCTAGTCTTCTCCTGATTGACTAATTTGTATATCAAATAAGACAATTATAACGAGTTTAGGTTATCCTCTGTGCATAGTTTAGACACTATAGAGAGAATAATAGTAATTATTATTCAGATAAACTTTCAGCACAGTGATAGTACCTGGCTTTTTTATAGACATCAAGCCAGTGTTTCATACACATAGCTAACACATTCTTTCACTTGACTCACAAATGGATAAGTCTAAGAAGGAGTACTGGAGCAATTGTAAAGTTTTCAGTGAAGAATAAGGTCAAAATTAAATGAGAAATCTGAATCTTAATCCACAACAAGGTCAAAATATTATTTTAAAAAGATATGGGACATTTGTGACTGAAATAAGAAAATAAGACAGACTTGAGGTCAGATGTGCTGGCTCTAAGGCTGACAGTGGCCATGACAAGTGTTTCACATCCAAGTGCCTCTTCCTGGTAGACCATGAGCTTTTCAATCATTTTTACATACATTGGATGTCCTCATTTGCATCCTGCCTCTTTTTTCTTTAAATTGGAGATTGTTTGTTAGTAGTTTGGCAAAACAAAAGCGCCTGTAGGACCATTCCCTTCCATCTACTTGTTCAAATGGTTAAAAGGCTTTAAACAGGCATAAGAATCATGTATGGAATAACTAACATAATTCTGCAGTATCAAAATATCTAACTCCTGATCCAATTCATTGATCATCATCCATTCCTTGCTTCTAAACTGAATTTCTTAAGTATCCAAATTTCTTGTGATTTTCTTTGCAGCTGGATATACAAATTTGATCATGCAATTTATCATACTCATCATGGAGGATTGCATTGATAATCTGAGGTTAAGAATATCTGTACCATGGAATTATGTGAAATCATAGTGGAATTACATACATCTCTTGCCCTGTAGGTTCACTCTTGGCTTTGATATTTGATGTTCCAGCAAGTTCTGTAGGTATTCTCCCCAAAAATCTACCATGTGATTTCCCTCTACTACTAGTAGCTACTTTACTGTAGCTCCTCTACCTGATTGATCTGAATTTTCATTCTTCCAGCTACCCTACCAAAAATTTGTATCTTTGACTAAATTATCCAGGGAAAAAAGTAAATTTGGAATTGAATTGGATAATGAAAAAAATAAAAAATTAGCATAAAAAGAGTAATATATAGCTATTTGATGTGGGACTTAGTGAGGCCAAGAAACAGATGGCCTGAAATGACAGAAAATTTGAAGAAAATGATATGTGAACCCCTCACAGCCCACCAGACTTAATGAAAAGTAAAACATGGGAGCCACTATGTAAAACATTTTTCCTTGATATTTTTCATAAATGCAGTCAAAAAAAGTCTTTTGAAATTTAGATTATTTGAGTTTCTAAAGACATCAGAAAAAAAGTGGTGGATTTCTATCTCCCAATAAAGGACTGAATACATTTGTTGTTTGATTCGGAATAAATTACCTATAATAGGGGTTATCAAATATAAAGAGTCCTTGATTAGAAACTAGTCAATTAGCCAAAAACAACAAATTTCAGTAATGAGTTTCAAGAGGTTGCAGGTAAAGGACAAAGATATTTTAACAGTAGTTCATTTTTGCAAACTCAACAAGTCAATCACATAATGGCAGATTTGGTCATATTTGATACACAGTATCAAAACATGCAGATTATAATGGAGGCATGTTTTTTCTTGTCCTCATCTGGGCAATCTATGCATATTAACAATTTAATATTAATCTATCCAGCCAATTTCCAATGAAACAACAACACCTCATCCATTCAATCTTGGTCCTATTCAAGGGGCCATGTAGAACACCATGTTTCCAGAATATTCACAATTTAACTGAAAATGACACATAACAGCGGCTCACAGCAGTAATGGTTTCTTTAATTTTTAATGAAATAGAGCACTGATTGCACAATCCTGCTAGCACTGGGAAACATAACCACCCTCAAACCCTAGTACATGAAAAATTGGATGACTTTGTTGCGGTCCGCGGGATTTAACCGAATACAGTAGTGTAAATTTTGAATTTTCTTTACAGAGGCGCGAGTTAATCAGCACCTGTGATTGTGTTCCAAAAAGGAAATGATAAATTGCCAGTCATTTGAGGGCATTAGCAACTCTGGAAGCGAGGAAATTTCAATGGAAAGTGAACAGTAAAAAGGTTAACGAACCTTTCAAAGACTTTGTACAGTTCAGGTAGTGAGGTAACTTGCTTCACGTCATCTATGAGATCAGACGGTGGAGCGAGGTATCTTTTCATCGCTGGAAAGATCACCCGTTTGAGTTGCTCCTTTTCATCCTCATTGACGGCCTCAGCCTGCTCGTCGCTCATAGAGTCGAAAGGCAAACCACTAGGAGTGTAAAAAAATGCCAACTCGCGCAAGAAACTGGAGAAACAGCCCAGTTCATCTGTCCAGTCACATTCTACGGCAGCGCGAACAAGAACTGAAGTATGTAGTGGTAGTGTCAGTTATATTGTAAAACTCAGCTGGTGATATTTTATTTTGACATACACAACGGCAACTTTTCCATGTTCGGTACATGTTCAGGTAACAGAACTGGAAGAGTAACCAAATTGCCACTAGCACAATCAATTTGGAGTGAGAAGTATTCGTCCAACATTTCTGCCTTGGAATACAACATCTCACATATTTTCTGTAAGCTCGAAGAGTCCGTACCCATTAGTGGAATTTCAATGGTAAGAACGCAATTTTCAAATAATGAAACCAGGCTCTCATAGATACACACTTACTTGCACAGCGTGAGTCCTGCCAATCTTATCAAGATATTCGCTTGGTTCACTTTCAACAGCCAATGTGACCAATGTTCTAATAGGCACAGCCGGCTTTAATTGGATTCGGTCGAATGACCCGAATTGTCGAACGCCTAATTGATAGAACAGCTCCTCGCTTGAAATTGTTGCAATTGAAAAACAGAGAAGTTCAATTGATGGAGACAAAGAAGAAATGTATTTCCAGAGAGCTGAACTCACCACAGAGAAAAGTGGTAGATGAGGTGAAGCCGGGTCTCATGTTGGATACATGAATAACCTTTCTGAGTATCGACAACACCAACAAACGTATGATGTCTAATCAGGTTTTCCAGGTCTATAAAAAACAAAAATCAGATCCCTGACATCCACATTTGGGTCGGTCATGATTTCCGACAGATAGAAGCCCGCAAACCATTGTCACGCCTCGAGTTTATCTCTTGTCTTAAATCCTGAATGCTTTTGAGCAGACAGATACTCTCTTCGATTTTGACCATATGACTTGTGGACTGATGAGCTGGAGAGTTGGGGTTACTATTGAGTGCAGTTATCTGTGAACCAAATTGGTCCTCGTTCGGATTGGAGTCTCCAGGAGTCAAATCATCTCCGCTTGCGCCAGTAGCCCGGCGTAACATTGAGGGGAGTGTTCGACTGCGATGGTCGGTGCGAACCATCTTTTGGGGCAATGTTTTGGTGGACTTTGAAGTTTTAGGTTGGCTAGGATCAGCATGTGAGCTGGTGAGTACCTTCTCATGGGGAGTAGCCATTGGCAGAAGCGTCTTGCGAATATAACTGAAACATAAATCAATCGTCCCAGTGTCGTGAAGTCAGAATGATGTGGCTTACCTGAACGTTATAGGATCTACTAGAGTTTGATCCGGCTAGGAAAACGTTTAGTTTGTCACAAATTCTTTCGATAATTTCATCCTGATCCAAAAAATGGACCTCCTTCTTGTTGGGATGAACATTGGGATCTACGCGATCAGGCGCAATTTCTAAGGAAATGTAGATGAAAGGGAAGCTGCCTTTTGGGAGAATCGATTGATACGTAATTTCAAGAGACTTTCGCAATGGACTACAGTCCACCAGACGATCTGCAGTGAGCCCAGTCAGCATTCTTATGCTCCTCGGGATGAGTCCGTACGATGATACTTGGGACTTACTATTTATAAATATCATCGTAGTTGCTTTTTTCGCGTTATAATTCGCAGTAGAGAAATAACCCACCACTTTAAAACCAAGCTTCTTGTCTGTAAATTGCAGATGCATCAACTCCTTCTTGAGAGTTTCGGAATAAAGACGACCGATCGTTTCGAGCATGGTGGCACTTGCTGTAGTGTTAAGGTCGGGGGAAGCAGAACCGGCCTATTGGATTCAAACAATGCTGTCATTTTTTAGCAGTTTACCAGAGAAGCGAAAGGAGGAAATACTTTTTTGCACGAAATAGCAACGCCCTGGTTGTGTATGGCATACCTAGTGACAACATCCAGTATTTTTCGATATTCATCTGATGGGCTTTGTAGTGCTTTTCTGCGTTGAGGGACATTGTAGAACATATCTTCAACCTAAATGGCAATTCATCAGAATTGGAAGCCAGGTTTCACAAACTTCGGTTTGATTGACACGTGCAACTATGGTGCGAAGAAGATGTGCAGACCGTAATCACAGTACCATCGTTTCCCGCACAAGCTTGCGGGTCCGGTGATCCACCAGTCTTTAATGGCACGAGCTTTCCATCGGAGTATTGGGCCCTGGGTGGGATTGTAGTATTGAGCTGGGTGACAAGTGCCGACTTGATGTTTATCACCAAGTACTCACTTCCAACCGACTCCTTGAGAACGCGTTTTTGTGGCGATTGTGAGGTGGGCGATGTGTGAGATTGAAGCTAGCGCCTCGCCTCGAAATCCATAAGTGCGCAAGGAGCTCAAGTCTTCGAACTTGCGAATCTTGGAGGTCGTGAACCTTTCACAAAGAATGGACAAGTCGGCTTTCTGTTGAAGCGGCCAAACCAAATCAGCAAGTTGGATCGGAGGTTATTGTCTTGGAAACCTGGACTAGCCCTGATACCAGATCCATTATCTTGAATCTGCAGCATCTTTGCCCCGCCATCCTTGACAGTGATTTTTACACTGGTTGCCCCAGCGTCAATACAGTTTTCCAGTAATTCTTTAATTGCATTGGCAGGCCTGATAATAATCTGACAGAAGTAAAACAAGGTTATTATCCTCTCAGCGGTACATCAAGTCTGACTGCGCCTTGAAATTTGCGAAGAGAAACCCAGAAGCTGCGTACCTCGCCAGCCGCAATGCGATTGACAACGGAATCTTCAAGTGCAACAATAGGCTTTGGTGTCAAATCTAGACGGGTTTAGAAACCTGTTTTAGTGAACAAGTCCTCTCTAAATCAAGGAAGGAAAATGGGGGCGACGAGGGGTATTTACCACGTGCAGTTGACTGGTGGTGATCCATGAATACGATGGGCTTGAAAGAACACGTCCGGTAGACAGATGCACCGAATGGAAGCGGGATGCCCAGGAGGGTTGTTTGGAAGAACTCGAATCGAAGCTTCAAGCTTGACAAGAACTGGATTGGTATTGATTGGAACAGATACACTGTCGCCTGAAAACATCTAGCCCGAACAACCAATACCGAGGCTGCGGGGCTTCTAGAACTCTTAGGCCCACCAAGCCTGGCCCAGACAGCAAACAATGAGATATTAGACCCTGGAGCCTTTTAGCCCAGGTCAAGCCCACTGGAAAAACAAAAACAGACAAGAAAAAATGAGACAAATAAATGAGACATACAAATCAGACAAAAAATTACAAGACCATTGATTGATATATAAGAAAATGTGCGCCTACGGCTGGTGAAGCTTGAACATGAGAAAATACCACCAGCAGGTGCTTCTTCCTCATTCGTAGCAACCTCCTGGACTCTGATCAGAAACAAATCTTGGATCTCCTCCTCAGTGGGGAGGCAACTGATGTTGAGGAAAGGTTATTTGCATTCTTTTTCCCAACAAACAAATTGGTATTGTATCTCAAGACAAGTTGCCTGTATCTGTTGACTAAGCAAACACAAAATCAGTATGTTTCTTTGGAATTACAAGGGCAAAGCCCCCAAATTTGGGGATTCAAGGTGGATTTTATTTAAAGTGGGTGTTTTGTTTGGGAGGGGGGAAATTAGCAAGAAGAATTATGGTGTAATTACATAAATTCCAATTGAAAAACCATCAGATGACACAAAAATGAAAGAAGAATAAAAGAAAATGAAAATAAAAATGAAAATGAAAATGAAAATGAAAATGAAAATGAAAATGAAAATGAAAATGAAAATGAAAATGAAAATGAAAATGAAAATGAAAATGAAAATGAAAATGAAAAAGTAAGAAAACAAAAAACAAAAAACAGGCCAAATAGCAACAAACAAAAATATATCACTGTTATTGAACATGTGAGAGAACCTCTTTGTAAACAATGTTTGAAGTTTGGTATGAAGGAGGGCCAGATTCTGGCTGAGGGATTACAACCTTTGTTGTGTGACTGGACTTACTTCGAGAAAGAGCAACATACAGTTGCCCATGAATAAAAACAGGTTCAAGAAGCACAATACCAACATTTCCAATGGTCTGACCCTGAGACTTGTTGATTGTGAGACAAAAAGCAAGATTAACAGGAAACTGGGTGCGTATTAGCTTGAAGGGGAGTCCAGTCTCTTCAGGGTCAGATATAAATGGGATGCAAGGTATGGCAACCAATTCACCAATTATGTTTCCTGAAGCCACTTTTGCAAAAATGACTGAAGGACTGAAGTTTTCAACAATCAATCTGGTTCCATTGCAAAGACCAATTGTTCAAGCCAGGTTCCTTAGCATGATAATTGGCACACCCCGCTTTATTTGAAGGAGGTGAGGGGGAAATCCAGATAGTTTTATGCTATTAATATACTCAGGCAAGTAAAGACCTTGAGTATCGTCCTCTACTGAATCATGACTGGTGTAAGAAATAAGTTCAGATGGGATGTAACTCAAGACCTTTGAATTGATTTGATTGACAGATTTGTTCTTGCAGCAGAGGATTTCCCTGTCTGTAAAATAATTGGGATGTGAGAATGAAGTGCTGATATTTGGAAATATTTTGTCTATCAGCAAATCAAGATTTTGGTCATCTGAACCACCAAGGACCACCATTGAGTGAGGTAAATGGATTCTGTTGGAATTGGGAGTGAGCCCCTGACCATTTCCAATGGATAAGAGAAAATTCTGAAACTGAGGATCACCAGCAGCACGCATGTTGACTGAGAGGAGAATTAAGTTGTGACGAAAGTTAATCCAGCAGTGAGAGTTTACAATGCTTGCGTTGACTATCTGAGGGCGTGACCCTTTCTTAACAACAGGTAAAACCTGACGGAAGTCCCCTCCCAGTACCATGACCTTGCCACCAAAGGGAAGGTTTGAATCCATAAGGTCTTGAAGAAACCTATCCACCAATTCAAGTGCATGCCTATGAGTCATGGGTGCTTCATCCCATATGATTAATTTTGCTTTCTTGAGGACATCAGCTTTATGAGAATTTTTGGCAATTGATGAAACTGAATTTGGTGACAGTTTAGGAGGAATCCCAAAAGTGAGATGAGCAGTCCTACCATGGGGCATGTTCATTGCTGCTATACCTGTTCAATATAAAATTAAAAATAATTAGAATGTCAGGAAAAGATGGAAGTAATAGTGTAAAAGGCAAGCATACCACTTCCAGCACATGCAACAGCTATTCTTCTTGTTGATCTCACATTTGCAAGGAGACAGTTGTATAGAAATGTTTTCCCAGAACCACCAGGCCCATCAATGAAGAAGCAAGCTGGAATTTCAGAATGACATGCAAGCAGGATTCTCTCAAAAGCTAGTTTTTTCTGGGAGTTGAGAAGGTCTGCATTGCTGAGTTCATGCTGAGGTACATCAAAGCTTGATTCCTCTTCATGCAACATCCAATTTTGATTGAGGTTATTTTTGCCAACTGAGGGATTATACCTTGGAAGATCAGGAAACGAAAGGTCCACACAAAGGAGACCATTCTGCAGGAGAATTGGATTGATTGCTTCAATGATTTTATTTGTCATCCATGAATCATCCCGATAGCCTTGATGAACCCAGTCTTCAGTCATCCAATTGAAAGAAAAATTCCACAACCTCAGGGGGTCTGAGGGTTGACATGCTGCTAAAAGGATTCCAAATAATTTTCTGAAGTGATATAGTGACATGTGGACATTTGCTTCTTCCATTGTATGTTCCAAGTAGTTATCATTTTGCAAAAGCCCTTGAGCCAAAGCTGCCACTTGAAAGCTGGGATACAGCTGACCCTGAAATGTGCGGAGATCCTCAAAAGAAGTAGGGCCTGTTGCATTATTCAGGAGCAACCTCATATGCCATCTTTCTGGATCTGAGGGGTAAACTGAATATATTCTTCCTATTGCATAACCACGTTGGTGTGGTCTCCATTCCTTGCGCTTTGGATGCCATGTATAGTGTTGAGGGAAGTCTGCATATTTCAGAAGCCGAGCATCTGAATCAATCCAATTTCTTTCGAAGAATGCTGTAAGCATTGTTCTGGTGTTAGCACCTCTTTCAATTACCTCATGCAGGGGCTCATCTTGTGAAAACATAATGTTATGCTGGTTGGGTAGGTGTATATCCAAGCGGTTCACAGAAGGATATGTTGCAGATAACTTGAAAGAGAATATACGCCAGCATGCCTCTGGAGCTGCAATCCAACGGGAATCACGGAATTGGTTGACTTCATCAAAACTTCTGCCCAAATCCAAGACAATCTTGTCATGCCCCTTGTAAACATATTTGTACAGATATTTGACAGCTGAAATCTCTGCACAGATCTCCATGTTGATGTGACATTGGTACTTTGCAGATAGGTAGGGACTATATGGAACAACCCATCTGTTGTCAATGTGTAAATCAGAGTTTCCCCTCCTTATTGTCACAGCTTGAAATGGCCTTCTCCGATATTGTGGGTATGAATTTTCAGTGATGACAGTTTCATCACAGAAAGGCTTTGGAAATCTCTTTGAACAAACTCCATCACCCATACATGGGGCATTTGGGTTGTATGGTCCGCAGGGGCCATGAATCATGTGGCGAGTGACTGATTTGTAAAGTAATGGCTGTGATAGTGGATCTTCAGGGATTTCAGCTTTGACCAATTGATTGATCTCATGGGTTGTCTGAGGTATGTCATTTGGATCAAGAATAAGTAAGATGTGGGCATGGGGTAGCCCCCTCTTCTGAAATTCAATGACGTGGGTGCAACCCAAGGGTTTCCCAAAAATACCCCGCTTGAACAGTTCATCACAGATTTTCTTCAAGCGTGCATTGAATATGCGAGCTGTTAAATCAGGTCGGTCTTGTGCTAACTAACCTGGAAGCAAATTATCCTTGATCTCAGGCCATTCTGGGTTGCAGGTGACGGTTATAAAGAGGTTGGGCTTTCCCATGGACTGAACTAAAGCCATGGCATCCTGAAACCTTTCCTTCATGTCACGTGGTCCGCCTATAAAGGATGTAGGCAGCACTATACGGCGGCCTGTGTGAATATGCTGTCAGTAAAATTTTTGTGTGCAAAGAGTAAATAAGTCATGTACCTGTATCATTTCCCAATTGAACTCCGTTCTCATAAGCATCAACCACACCATAGTATTGCTCCACACGGAAGTTAGGTTGATTCAATAAAATGTAAAGCAATCTTTCTGATTCAATTTTTACATATTGGTCGGTGCAGTACTGTTGGAAGAGGCGGCCAGCCCAATGAATGAGGGAGTGATTTGGGTTGCGATATGCCAAACAATATGTGTAATAGTTCATTGCAGTATCCTGTGGCACCTGCTGCTTTAGCTCAGGACACCAACCAAGATCACCTGTTGGATTTAAAAGTACATAATGGAGTGGTTCATATTTGTTGTCAAGTTCAGAAATCCTTGAAAGTGATCCACCTCAATATTTGATGATGACCTCGCGAGTGCTATGAGATGAAGGGTCATTTCCTTTAAAATAAAGCATTTCAGAATGAAGTTTTGTTGAATGATAATTATTAGCAAAAAAAAAATACCTTCAACCCAAATTGCAGCAATCTGGTCACCCCTTGGGAGGTTGTAAACCCTTTGGTCCACATTTGTTGCATTTGTTGTCAAGCGTATGGAGCGTGAAGGTGAAATATCTGATGCAAGTGTTGAGTTTTCTCTGTCTTCTGTTCCTCCCAAAATTCCTTTCTTATATTTTCTTCAAATCAACTTGGCTGGATTAGACTACACCTTATATTATACTTGTTTTTTGTAATTACAACTCAAGTTCTTATAGCTGTTTTTTCCTTTTTCCTTAGTCATTTTTTGATTTAATAAATCTGATTAGTAAGAATTAACGACTCTCTCTATTTGTGACTCATATAATATTTTGTCTTAACTAACTCATCTAGCCTGACTAAAAGAGAATGAGAAGTCTTGTCTAGTTTGTTTTTTCTAAGAACTTATTGTTTTGTCTCTCAGTTTATTTTATTATTCAATTTGTTTTTTATTCATTTTTATTTTTCAAACACAATTTGTCACACTTGTATCTAGACTATAAATACATAGCCGAGTATGAGCAATAACAAAATTATCAGTTCTCCTCATAATAAACTAGTCCCCATTATTGAGTCACCCCAGAGTCTGTTCAAAAATCCTCCTCTCCTCTTTTCTCTTTGCCTAAAATCCAACAGCAAGGGATTCAAATTGCCGAATCAGAGGATTGTGTGCATGCAGAATTGATTGGATATTTCTAATTAACATCAGTGAAAGATGTTGACCATGATGCTGTCTGTTTTCAAACTCATTTGAATTGTCATAGATATAAATTTGTAGGAATTTTGGTTGCTCTTGTGTGAGTGGGAGTAAACTTCCAATCCTGTGATGGATTGTACCCTTGACTTTGAAAGTGTAAACTCCTTGACCTTGGTTTTGCAAGGCTGATCTGGTCTCTGTGTTGAGTCCCAATGAAGTAAAAGTGAAGTTTCTGTTGATGAGGCGAATGTTTTCAATGAGTTGCCTTCCTTCCTGTGTGCGGGATTGAGTGGCCTCTTGGAACATACGGAGCAACTCAGGTGGTGGTGGTGAGGGAGGAAGATTTATACTTCCATTACGGTAGCAAAGATAATTTGTTTCACCTACAAACAGGATGGCGTGGCACTTGTGACATCTTCTTGGTTGTCTCATAGAGTAAGCCCTGAAACCTGGTGGCTCCCTCCAGCCCCAAGCAGCAGGCCTGTTTTGTGCAATGTTATGTGGGTGTGATTGCCTTGTTTCTGAAAAATTAATTTCTGGATTGGATAAATATTGGAGCTCTTCATTTCCTAATCTGATTTGATCAAGGCCATCCTCATTGTCTATATTGGCAGGATGAGAAGTTTCAAACCCAGCGTGAGACATTTGGTTGTTGACGTGGTCCACAATGTTTTGTAGATCAATTTCTGGAAGCTCATCACCCCAGTTTCTTGGTACATCAACAGGTGAGAGGCTTGGAGAATAAAGGTTATCTCCCAGACCCTGGGGGATTGTGAGTGTTGTCTATGATGAGGATGAGCGGATCCAAGGGGATTTCCAAGTGATAGTGAGTTTGTTGAGTTTTCTTCTTCTTCTGTTCCTCCCAAAAATCCCCTTCTTTATCTTTTTCTTATATCAACTTGACTCAAACCAGAATACATCAATTTTATATTAAGTTTTATTGTATCTACAAACTCTTAGTTCTAATTGATTGTTTATTCTCTTTCTTGACTCATTTTCTGATATTAAAGTTTGATTAGTGTGAATTAACGCCTCATGTTATCTGTGACTATAAGAAATATTTTATCTTGATTAATTTGTATTGCTTGACTAAAAGAGACTGAGACGTCATTGTAGTCAATTATCTTACAAGAACTTATTACTTATGTCTCTCAAATTTTATTTCAAAACTTCTTTGTTCATTATTATTTTTTATTCATTATTCACTACCACAACTTGACACTCTTGTATCTAGACTATAAATACATAGCCTGATATGAGCAATAACAAAAACCATAAGTTCTCCTCATAATTAATCCGGTCCCCATTATTGAGTCCCCTTGAGTCTGTTCAAATCATTTTCTCCCCATTCTCACTTCTCAAATTTTCTCAGAGTTAAGAAGGTTGCGGTGGTGGGATTGTGAGTGGCTTCTGTGATGATTTTGAGAAGAAAGAGGAGCAACCCCAAGTGAAATTGGCTGATGTGTTTGGTGGTGAATGTTGTGATGGGATGGGATTGTGATTGGCTTCTCTGATGGCTTCTCTGATGGCTGTTCTGATGAGACTCGTAAGAAACAGAGGGCTCACGTGATTGTGAATGCCGTCTTTATAACTGAAAGTTGGCAGGGTTGGATTGTAAGTAGCTGGCAGGGTTGGATTGTGAGTAGCCTATCCAAAGAGATTGAGAAGAAGGAGGCGGAAGCCCACGTGAGCTTTGGCTCAGAATGTTGGTCACATGTGGGTGTGATGGGTGATTCTCAGGGTGTGAAGGGGAATCATACAACATTGGTCTTTGATGTTGAGATTCATTATGATGCAAAGGGTGATATTAGTGGAGAGTGTTGGGATGCAGAAGGCGGTGGTTTGATGATTGTGAATGAAACCTTGGGGATTGGTTGTTGAAATAGTTGTTGTGAATTATGGTTGGAGGAAGGTTTTGATTATATAAGTTGTTGTAATGATTCACATTTCCATCAGCAGGAAGTCTCTGGGTGTGATACCATCTTGATTGCCATTGTCGGTTAGCAGCTCTTGCCTGTTCTTGTCTTTCAGTTTCATAAGCTCTTCCCCAGTAATCAAAATTGAAGCTCATTCTTAAAGAAATATAAGTTTTATATAATGTGGGAAAGACAAATTAGACAGCAAAGTAAATTAATTGAGAATTTATGAAGTGTTTTATTTGTGATTTTGTGTGTAAAGAAAAAGACCAAGATTTAGTATAAATGTTTTTTGATGGTTTTTTGTTGAATATTGTAATTTTTCTAGTGAAAATTTTGGAATGGATAATGAAGCTTTTGGGTGTGGCAAAAAAAAGGAAGAAAAAAAAGTGATTTGTTCAAAAGAAATAATATTGTGATTTGAATTATTTGTTTGGAGGGAGAGGCTTTTGGGTGTGGCAACAAAAAGGGAAAAAAAAATGATTTTTTGAAAAATAATATATTTGTGTTTTATGAATTTTTTGGAGGGGGAATTTAACAGTATATATAGTGATTTAACCAATGAGTCCTCCTTGCATGGTGCAGAAATTGGGTGTTCTCAGCAAGGAGGGGAGGAGACATGTATGTAACACCTCTTCGCTGCGATGGATGTCGATGACACCTCTTTGCTGGGAGCAGCCATTGTCAATGGCTGTTCTCAGCAAAGAGGGGAGGTGACATTGAGGCCGATGAGTCCAATCAAGGCCGATGAGTCCTCTTCGCTGGACGCAGCCATTGTTGATGGCTGTTCCCAGCGAGGAGGGCAGGTGACACGGATCAACGTTGACCCGTTGTGGAAATAATGGCGACCTCGGTAACAGAAATGTTAGGTTGCCCTTCTTCCTGGTTGGTTCCGGTGGTTCTTTGATTTCCTCTGCGGGATAAACACTGTCAGCGGATAATCAACTGGTTTCCCTGCAACACCTGATACTCAGCTACTCAGCAAGGGGACCGTTCCTCTTGCGTTCGTTGTCCTGATGATGCCCTACGCAGTTCCGCTTATCCGCACACGCTGAATAATCGCTGAGAGAACTCTAAAACACTGAGATTTTCTTATGTACGCTGTAGTTGATAGCTATCTACTGTGATGATAAGATAAGATAAGATCCCGCAACCCTGGTACAACACTCTTTTTATACAACAGTCCCCCGATCATGTCCCGCATTCCCCGGTACTGTCCCTGGAGCCCTACTTGCCTGTCTCCTTGATCCCGCATCGCACCGCAGCCTGTCCCCGACTACTATACCCCGTTGACCCCCGCAGCCGTCTGTTGCTTCCCTGCGCACGACTCCGCTTCTTCTGCCCCCGCTCCGCTTGCGGCCTGGCGCCCCAAACCCCGTGGTTCCGCCCGGTCCATTACGTCGCGCATACTGAAGCGGCCTTCGTCCGCTCGACCGATCGCCCGCGCCAACTATAGAATGTCACATGCTGCGCCCTGTGCTTTTCCCCGCGGAATGTCCGATGACATTTGGTAGATACCCCCCTTACCTCAGCCTCAGTCTGCCGCTGAGCCCGCGGCTGCGGGCTCAGCTTCAGTGCTGCACCTCTGGTATATAAGTTCTCCCACATCCCCCTCGCTTTTGAATCCTGTCCTCAGCGATTCCCACACTACCCGCCACCTTCCCATACCTTCGATCATACACCCACCATACCCACCTCCCTATCCCATACCCACCATGCCCCATCCCCGACCCCCCTGTGATCGTTGCGCTGCACGGTCCCGCCACGCTTCCTTGTCTTCTCCCTGCTCCCAACCCGCGCCTGAAGCTGCCTGCACGGCCTGCGCTCTGTCCCATTGCCAATGCTCCCTGTCCCGCAGAAACGGCCCTCGTCCCCAGCCTTGTTCTCGCTCCGGAAATCAATCCCGTCAGAAACGGCGCCGCCGCGAGGATTCCTCCGACACTCCGGACCACTTTTCCATCTCCTCTTCCACCCCTTCCCCTCCTTGACGCCGCCATCGCTCCGATCGCGTGAGAACTCCCGTCGGAACTGATCGTATGACTCCAAAACCTGAACGGAGGAACTTCCCCAATGGACCAACCTGGGCCGCCACCCTCCGAGCCTGGGCGACTTGCCACCGCGTCAACGTTGGCGCCGGAATGGACCCAAACGCTCCTCGCCGCTCTCCGATCCCTCCGCCGCGCCCATCCCCGGTTCCCCTTCCGCGCCGCCGAGCCCAGACTCCCTTCCATGCTCCCCCTCCTCCATCACCTACCCCTCCTCCCCCACCTTCCACCCCACCCCAACCACCCCCGCGAACCACCCTCTTTGTCCCCCCTACCCCAGACCTTCCTCCACCCCCTTTGCCTACCCCGCCACCACCACCTCCACCAACACCTCCTCCCCCTCCTTCCCCTCCCTTACCTCCTCGCCCTTCACCTACTCCTCCCCCCCCATCTATGACCTCCCTCCTACCACCCCGTCCCGCTTCCCCTCCCCCTCTCCGCACTCCTTCTCCGGCTCCCGTTCCCTCTTCTTCCCGACCTCTTGGTGCTGCTCCCGCACCCGGATTTCTCGAGTCGCCATACCGGGCCGCAATCCCCGACGACGAATACGAGTCCGGTGTCCCTGAGGCGGACCTCCTCCCGTTCCTGGAAGGTCAGACCTCGCTGGTCAAAGGATTGTTGAAGAAAGCGGTGACGATCCCCGCCAAAACCCGCCGAGAAATGCTCCGAGAATTCCACCGGTCTTCCGCCGCGCTGCGCGCCCGCCTCCGACCCGCTGTGTTCTTGGACTGAGCGCTTCGGACTTCCCTTTCACTTACTCTATACCTTGTATCCCTTTCCCCTCTTGTATTCCCCTATGCTGAAATACTATGCGCCATATGCTTGCCCCCGCTAACCTGAGACAAACACCTGTGCCAAAGTGAGGTACTTGAGAGAAACAAAACCAAAAATAAGTCACGAGTGCCCGGACCGCCCCGGATTGAGAACCACTTAGTCCCCGCACTTCCATTTTTTTTTTTTTTTTTTTTTTTTTTTTTTTTTTTTCAAATTGAGATACTCAAACCTGACACTGAGATTGAAACTTTGAGAAAAACTTGAAGAAACTGATAACTTGATGAAACTGATGACTTGAGGAAACTGATAACTTGAGGAAATTGATGACTTGAGGGAAATACCACGCCGCAATCCTGAGAGAAAGAGAAACCACACCCGCAACCTGAAAATGAGAGAAAGAAACCACGCCCGCAATCTATGAAGTCCTGAAACGAAAACCCAACCCGCCCGCCGAGGTACCTGGACCGCCCCAGATGGAATTTCCGCACAATTCCCCGTACCCCTCGCCATCCTGAATATATAACAGAGAAAACCAGTAAACCCATTCACAAAACACAAATACAACCCGCTTTAGGGTGACTGACATCCTGGGGTGGCTAGTTTATCTGGCTGTAGACCAGCTAGCGCACCCCCTCACCAATTAAGGCTTGGCCTATGGCCCCCATCCTCCCCCCGCTTTTGGCCGCTGTCCTCAGCGGTTTGTTCCTCGCACTTCGCCGCAAGGAACGCTCCCCGGCCACCTCTTCATTGGCGCCGGGAGAATCCGATCGACCCGCCTCATCGGCGGGCTGCTCCGAAGGAGTTGGCTCTAAATCTGAGTCTTCATCGTTTTCGTCCTCAGATCCTGAAACAAGGGTTTCGTCGAACGACGTCGATCCCCGAGCATAGAACCGCTTCACGTGGGATGCCGCCGCCTTCCGCTTCAACGGGGTTCCGTCCAATTCTTCCAACTGATAACTTCCCCCCGGAAATTTGCTGACCACGCGATAAGGTCCGTTCCATCGGTTGGCGAACAACTTTCCCCACTGGGTTTCCAAGCTCCGATTGTACAGAAGGACAAGATCGCCCTTCCGCAAAGGGTCCCGCAACCGGTGAGCGCAACGCTTGTCCCAATAGCGGACCGACTTCACCCAAGATTCCCGCAATTGCTTCGCCGCCTTCTCAACAACTTCCTCTCGTCGAAGAAGTTGTTCCGCCCGCGCCTCCAACAGTTCTTCTGAAGTTTTCACCTTCCACCAGTTGATAGCGAGATAAGTGAGCATCTCGATATCAACCGGCAACACAGGCTGTCGCCCATACAGGAGTTCGTACGCTGAATAACCGGTGCCCCGCTTGGTTGAGATCCGATCCGCGAAAAGGACTGCCGGAAGAAATTGATGCCACTTCCGGCCGTCTTCCCCGCACATCTTTACCAGCGTGTTCTTGATTGGCTGATGTCCCCTCTCAATCATCCCGGCGCCTTCCGGATAATACTCCGTGACCCTACCGAACTTCGCCCCGCATGACTGAACCAGCTTCATCAGACTTCCTCGGAATTCCGCATCCCCATCCACCGTGACCAGCCGCACACATCCGAACCGCGAGAACCAGAACTCCTCCAGGAATTGGCCGATCTGCCACGGTTAATGGGGTATCACCGGAATCCAATAAGGCTCCCCTATTCCCCTGTCCAACAGCCCACGCTCTTCAGGGGAAAACGCCAAAGCCTTCGCCCGCAAGGTGACGACCTGGGCTAAGAGCTTCCGCTCTTCCTGGCTCACCCACCCCGGAGGTCCGAAGTTGAGACTCGCCATACGTTCCTCCGTGATACGCTCTGTCGGCACGAATTCAGGAGGCCGCACCCAAAGTGGGGTAAGATAGGGGTCTCTCCCCCACTGGATGGGTTTCAACGGTGAGTTCAAGCTTTGAGGCATTGGCTCATTCCACGGCCTAACCTTCCGCGCCACCGGCTTATACTTTGCACCGCACGATTCCACCCTCCGTAGAACGACGCCTTCTTCCGCTGAGATCCTGCGGACTGGGAAACCAAAGACTCTCGTTTCGCTCACGACCGTGGCACAAGGTAGGGTTTCTCAAAACGTAGTAGATACCCTTGGCGGTGCACAATTGGGAGGACTTACTTCTGCACTATTTGCCCCCGCCCCAGAAGAACCTTCCGCCCTTCCCTCCTTGTCCTCCTCCCAAACCTCCGTTGCCTGATGCGGACCGAACTTCCGAGATTCCCACCTATGATCGGGCGGAAAAGGATTGCTCACGTATGTGGCACTTGGTAGGGTTTTTCGAAAGGTAGTAGAAACCCTTGGCGGTGCACAATTGGGAGGACTTACTTCTAGACTGGTTGCCTCCGCTCCATCACCTTCCTCCTCCATTCCCTCTCTCCAGACCTCCGGTTCCGAGTGCGGACCGACTTCCCGATAACTCCGCCTATGGCCTGACGAAACGGAATTGCTCACGTACGTGGCACTCGGTAGGGTTTTTCAAAAGGTAGTGGAAACCCTTGATGGTGCACAATTGGGAGGACTTACTTCTAGACCAGTTGCCCCCGCTCCATCGCTTTCCTCCTCCATCCCCTCTCTCCAAACCTCCGGTTCCGAGTGCGGACCGACTTCCCAGGATTTCCGCCTATGGCCAGACGAAAGGAATTCGCTCACGTACGTGGCACTCGGTAGGGTTTTACGAATGGTAGTAGATACCCTCGGAGGTGCACAATTGGGAGGACTTACTTTTGGGTCTTTTGCCTCCGCCCCATCATCCCCTATTCCTTCCCGCTCTTTAGGAGTCAACCGTCCGCGCGATGCTAGAGCTGACATCGTGCGGATTGACCGGCCGAAACCTAAAAACCCCGTGCCAAGGGGGAAGCCTCCTGCTTCTCCCTCCCTCGGCACTCCTCCTCCCCCACCTCCGGCCCCAGCCGGGTCTCCCATCGCCCGCTCGATGGCCGACAGATTGTTGTCGCGAACCGTTGCCCTCGGGAGTCCGCCACCGAAAGAACCTCCTCCTTGCGGACCGAATCGAACCGAAGGCCGGCTCGGAAGGCGAACAAGAACGGCCGTCCAAGGATGACTTCGGAGGACCTCACCACCAAGAATGAGACCCTCCGCCTGTTCTTCGCCACCTCCACCCACTCACTCTCCACCACACCCGCCACCTCGCACTCATGGCCGCCAATTCCTTGCAAACCGATGTTGGCTTGTCGGGTAACGAGATCCGAGTCTTGCGCCACCTCCGCCGGCAAAAGGTTGACCATCGACCCGCTGTCGATCATCGCCCACACTTGCTGGTCCCCGATGGTCATCTGAACATAACCAAGGGGGCAGGAAATGGAGTCCGACGGGAACTCCTCCGGATCGTGTTGGCACGAGTGTTCGGCCTCCGCTGAACTCACGTCGAAGGCCACCCGATTACCTTCCGCCTTGAGGCCCGCACTCTCCTTAAGAGACGCTATGAGCTCTTCCGCCATCAGAGGGGAAATCGAAGCTAACTCTTTGATGGAAAGAGTCAGCGGGCCATCCCCGTTTAGAGCGCGCTTGGCCAACTCCGCCGCCTTCTTCTTCCCGGTGGGCACTGCCACTCCTCCAGGCTGCAAAACTTCCTTTGCCTTGCCCTTCTTTGGAGGGTCCACATCCATGCGGTCGTACCCCCTCATTGGATTGGATGGCCCACACCTCTGATTGGACAGCCGGGGGAGTCCATCCAGACGTCCCGACAACTATACCCATCGAGGATTTGACCTCCGCCTTCGGGCCTTCCGCCGTCTCCCCCTGCCCTGCCGCCGCTGCACGAACCACGTCGCGCGGCACGGCCGCCTCGATTGGTTCACGAGATCTAGGGAGGAAATAATCACCGTTATAGATCCTCACCCGCCTACCATTTAAGTCGTCCGTCAACTCTTGACATCAAGACTTATAATGGGAATTCGACCCGCAATAAGTGCAATGAAGCCCCGGAGGCCCCGCACGCGGAGGACCGCTCCGCTGACCGTCGGCCGGTGCCGACGCTTGAGGCTGCGACTCCCGTTGGACCGTCTTCTGCATGAACAAACGAAGCTCCTTCAAGGTGTCAGCCAACTCCGCCACTTCAGCGGGCGCCACCGGCGCCGTGTTCCGGGAAGAGATCACCGGCCCGATTCCGCTTGAGATCACCACTCCCGAGTTCTCGGCCACCAACTCCATCATGTCGAACTCCGCCCGGACCGCTCCCCTAAGCGACGCCAAGTCGGGCAACAGGGTCCCTCCATCCCTCGACCGCTGAATGAGGTTCTGATTGTACAGCCTCCGCTGCACCCGCTCCTGAACCGGCGTGGCGAGCCCCTTCAGGAAGCTCCGCTTGACCGATGCCGGCTCCCCAATGATCACCTCATTGCGGTTAAGGTACTTCACGATGCGATCAAAGGAAGTGACGTACTCATCGAACGCCCTTCGATCGTTGACCCCACCCGATGCCGCCTTGCTCGACGCAAGATTCTCCAAATCCGCCTCCCGATACCGTTGCTGACGCGGACCCCACTTCTCCAACATCTCCTCCCTCAGACGCTCCCAGTTCTTCGCCTCGTACCCCTCCATTTCCTCCACATCCCGCAACTCTTCTTCGGACTGAATGAAGTTGACGATTTGACGGACCTTGTCGCCGTCCGACGCCCCTTCGGTTTCCGCCGCCAATTCAAAGCGACTCAAAAATCGATCAACCGCATCGATACTGAATCGGACTGCAGGAAAATCCCGCGGCCAAATCTTGACGCCCGTCGGTGGGTCTGACGCCAACCCTTGCCTCCTCACCCCTACCGGCGCTTCACCAGCCGCCTGCTTCCCCTTCCGATTCTCCTCCGTTCCGTCGTCCATGTTGACCTCCGACGTGATGCCGTAGGTACCCAGACCTCCCCCCTTTGGAGGGGGAGGGAGGGTGAACTTGGAGGAGGACGCTCCGCCCGACGCAGTCGTAGGAAGATAAGTGTCAGAACCACTCATCCTCGAACAATGATAAACGATATATAAAAAAAATAGAGAAAAGGACAGATGTCTTGAACCGTCCGCAGGTTGGAAACAGAAAGAATTTCCCGGCCAGACCCCCAATATGTGGAAATAATGGCGACCTCGGTAACAGAAATGTTAGGTTGCCCTTCTTCCTGGTTGGTTCCGGTGGTTCTTTGATTTCCTCTGCGGGATAAACACTGTCAGCGGATAATCAACTGGTTTCCCTGCAACACCTGATACTCAGCAAGGGGACCGTTCCTCTTGCGTTCGTTGTCCTGATGATGCCCTACGCAGTTCCGCGTATCCGCACACGCTGAATAATCGCTGAGAGAACTCTAAAACACTGAGATTTTCTTATGTACGCTGTAGTTGATAGCTATCTACTGTGATGATAAGATAAGATAAGATCCCGCAACCCTGGTACAACACTCTTTTTATACAACAGTCCCCCGATCATGTCCCGCATTCCCCGGTACTGTCCCTGGAGCCCTACTTGCCTGTCTCCTTGATCCCGCATCGCACCGCAGCCTGTCCCCAACTACTATACCCCGTTGACCCCCGCAGCCGTCTGTCGCTTCCCTGCGCACGACTCCGCTTCTTCTGCCCCCGCTCCGCTTGTGGCCTGGCGCCCCGAACCCCGTGGTTCCACCCGGTCCATTACGTCGCGCATACTGAAGCGGCCTTCGTCCGCTCGACCAATCGCCCGCGCCAACTATAGAATGTCACATGCTGCGCCCTGTGCTTTTCCCCGCGGAATGTCCGATGACATTTGGTAGATACCCCCCTTACCTCAGCCTCAGTCTGCCGCTGAGCCCGCGGCTGCGGGCTCAGCTTCAGTGCTGCACCTCTGGTATATAAGTTCTCCCACACCGTTAGGATGCGTCAGTTCATGTGTCATGCATCCTAACGGGTCGACGTCAATCTGTTAGGATGCATCAATAAAACCTGTACACTCGGTACAGGTTTTGTTTGGCTCCAGGAGCCTATATTTTTATAGTAGATACATGAAAAATGGGACTTCTACTATTTTTAGTCATGTGACTTGCTTCACTTGGTCTCCAGTTGTCAATTGATGATCTCCCAAGGCAAGCAATCCAAAGTAGTAGTTTGACCATTCCTGTTGCTGTTGCATGTACATATGCAGCCCAATGTGCAGTGTGAGGATGATATGTATTGAGCTGAGTAGATCAGAATGGGCATTGATAAACACATACCAACACCCATGTGCACACCAATTTTTATTTTTGGTGTGTGACCTCTTCACACCAAAAAAAACAATGAATTGGCTTGTGGAGCCACACATGCCAAAAAGAATGGTCTGTAGGGCTGCATGCCCCCAGGTGATGATATCACCATATCTCAACTGGCATTTGGTAAATTCATTCCAGCTACAACCTTTATTGACAGCTGTTGTTGAAATATGAATTCTTGGCCATTAAAAACTTCTGAGCCTGTTTTCCAATGGTCCAGATAACCTCTGGTGTCTTCTTTGCTGATGCTACAAGATAATGTGTTTCTGCAAATGATTGTGTGGGTGGGAATTTTTCCTTCAAGAATTTGAAGACTAAGAACCTAGAATAGAATACTATAACACTGGTTACTTGTCCTGTTTTACTTGGGACGTTTTCCCTATGTAGTATGCTACGCTATTCTCCAACCCTAATATCCCACCTCCACAATTTATACCTCCTGCAATGCTAATGCAGCCCTAAAATTTACAAATCTACCAGTTCAAAAAATAGGGACCTTTTTGGATTTGATATCTGATATTTATAATAAAAACAAAGAGGAACACCAAGGAAGTTGGTGGTATTAGAAGACTCAAATATTTTTTTATCAATTTCTTAACATTCTATCATCTGTCCTTATCTGATTTTGAATTAACTTTCTAGGCAAACAAAGTTAAAATGCATGGATGTCAACAAGCAAAGAGAAATGTGACCAAAAAGGAGGATTCTGAAGATTAAGAGGTGTGTAATTTATCTTCTTCTCCAATATTTTACCTTGGTTGAATTTTTCTTTGGCTAGGCTATGGGAACAGATGAAGGGATCCAGGATGAATCAGATCTTCCTGAGGATGTATTTTCCAAGTCAGATGACAAATCATGAAGGTTAAAGACAGTATGTTTATTTCTTCTTGATATGTTTGTGTTTGTTCTCTTTATTGGAATTATTCTTCTACTTCTCCTGTTTTCAGAGGTCTGGAAGAAAGCTGAAACCATCTTCAGTTGAATCAAAGAAGAAGAAGACAAAGGACGGTGAAATTAAAGGAGAAGATGAACCTTATGGGCCATTTGATGTGATTTTGCAATATTCTCATCTTTCTTGGTTTTTGAACTGAATTATTTCTTCTTTTGTAGTATCTATAATTAAATTACTGCCACCTCCATCTCTGAAAAAGCTGAAACTTATTCATCAGAACTTGAAGCACTTTTCTGGAAATTGATATTGGGAGTAGTTCCATTTATCTATACTAATTCTTTCCCTCTGTGTTCATTCCCCTCAATTTTTTGTTTTAATTTCCTCTAGTACAAGTACAAGCACACCATATTTCCACCACCAGTAACTCTTAATATATCACACATCAATGATGCCAAAGGAGGTGGTCATTCTGGATTTGGAGCTACATTTTCATGGGACATGAATCTGAAGATTGGGATCAAGTTTGAAAATAAATGAAGGCAGAATTCTCCTCCAACCTGCTCTATTCAACCAAACAAAATTTAACCAATGTACGGGATGAAGGAGAAAAACAACAAGACCTCATTGATTCTCTATCTTGGAAAGTAAAAGTAAAGTAAGCCCCACTCAATTATTGGATGAATTTATTTTCTGATACTTACAAAATACCAGTTGTATTATTTTCAGAAAAAATGCCTTCCACTTATCTCCCTCTTTACTATTCCCCAACCAGAAATTGTTGAGTTTTCAGTATATCCTTGTACCTGTCAGCCGCTCTCTACTCTCTGTTGCTGTTGCTCTCTTTGCTCTATTGCCTTCCTGCTTGTGCAGAAGCTCAGTGAAAAGAAAAATAGCAATCAGTTAGTGTTTGAAGATCTAGGAACAAAAAGAAGATTGTACTGCTGTCTTCAAACCTTGACCTCAACAAGTTTCTTGGTTCACTCAATACCTGTATATCTGATGGCCTCAACTCATATTTGAAACCAAGACCTAAAGACCTCAATACTTCAAGCACTACTGTAAAGTCTCCTTTCTCACTGCAAATGTCAACATAATCGAATTTTTCCTTTACTTGAAATTTTCTTAGACTTCTTCAAGAAAATAGTATATTCTTCCTATTAACAATACCACATCATATCTGTTCTGCTGCTGTTTGTTTCTTTTTTCTTCTTTATTTGTTTGATGAGTAAATAACTGATATCCAATTCTATTCACTTATTTCTTAGTCTGATTACTATTTAAAACACTAGCTTCTCTCCTTCATTGTTTTAAAGTCCTCACTTCTTTCACATATCCCATCTCATTAGCAGTAATTCTCTCTCATCTTATTTCTCACTTTCTTTCTTCTTTTATTGCTTGATTCTGATTTTATCTTTTTTTTTCTTTAGTCTGGTTGTAGTTTCTAGAAATAAAACTCTCATTTTATTAGAAACCCTCCAATTTGTTTGATACTTTTGGCTGATCTTTCCCACCTCATTATGTTCACTTTCAAGTCCAAGTACCAGCATTGATCCCATAGTGGTAATTTTATGTCAAAAAAGAAGCACGCACCTGGTAAGATTGGACCCAGCTCAATTTTCACCTGGGCCAATCATTATTATAGCCAGTTAGAAGATCTGCTAGGTTTAACAAAATTGTTGATGTGCAGCTTTAATACATCAGGAATCTCAACTGTTCACAAATAGATTTTGAGAAACAGCCACATCAACTGGTGAAACTAAAAGTTAGCAGAAAGCGGAAAAACAATCTGCTATTTCAGTGCAGAATATCATGGGTGTTATGATATTACACTCATTCAAATACTGTATAGCTGATACAGTGAATATGCAATGAATGTAAGGACTAATAAGGTGATTGCTAATATGATGGGTATAAGATACATATAAAAAGTGAATGAATGAATGAAACAACTGGCCATGAAGGCCTTCTTGAATTAAGAATGAGAAAAAAAGAAATTATTCATACCTGCCACATATTGGATTTGGCAAGTTGACACCCCTCTGTGAGTTCAGAAGAAAATGCCCCAGGTGGGGATTCAATCCATGCCCTCTTTCTCACAAAGAAAGGAGCATGGAGATTCCTTTTACAATGGTAGCTCCACCTTGGTTCTTTGAATACAAAAGCATCAGGTGCATGTATTTTGTGCCTTTTGTACATAAAATACTTATTTGTGTATTTTCCTTTTTCTAGGATAACCCCTCCGGATAGCCTTGAGTATAAAAGCTGGTTTCATGCTTTTATAACATAATCTAAAGTGGATTTCTGAAGGCAACTTATCAATGCTAATTTTTATTTCCTTTTCTATTACTTCTTCAATGAATTCATTCTCATTATGTTCTTAACTTTCATGTTCAATCAGATTATCTTCAATCAGATCTTGAACAGAGCCCTCTCCAATAATACCAGGTATTTATGATATCATTAGAATCAGATCATTGAGCTCTACAACTATGTTGCACTTGAGGTAATGACTCAATTCTGGTAAGTAGTGAAGTTAAAATAGCAGTGTTTTTTCTCTCTTCAGGGATTAGAACTTAAACAACACTGATGGGAGCCTGAAAATATGCTAGCAGAAAGAAGATTGTGCTACTTGTTAGTGGAGCAGTAGTTTTCTAGTACCAATGCTAAACAAACCAGGTGGGAAAATTTCTGCTACATTATATGTCAAGTTGAGCTAACACTACACAAAGACCTTGAGGGAAAAAAGCCTGCTACACTAACCATTAGTGGTCAAACAGGGTAGCAGCCCACTATTTCTCAGATTCTCACATCAAAAATCTGACATTAGCTTCAAGTCACTTCACACAAGGGCTCTGTACCAACCCCATCTAGGGGCCAGCCCAGGTTTTATCAAGGCCCTCTGAAGCAACAGAATTGTGAAATTGAGGCAGATGTACACCTTGGGTGTGCTGTGACATGATGTCACAGGCATCTTCAGGACTTGCCGCACCATGCTTAACCCTTCTCATCCTGGGTCAGACCAGGGATGAGGAAGAACTACACCATAGACACACCTTTACAGTTTCACTTCAAAGTAACACCAAAGTTTTATTTTTATTTATTTTTACCAATGGATTCAAAGTTATTTCAAAGATAAATTGAAGGCCAGGTGGAATCTTCAAAGAGCAATTGAAGATTCTACCTGGAGCATTGGAATATCCATGCAATGCACAGGTTTATGCAGATGAGGCATCCAATTCAAAGTACATTCAAATTTAATTTTTGAATTTGAATAATCTTTGAATTGACATCAAGGTCCATCAAAATCACTTTGATTTGCTATCACCATCAAAGTGATTTTGGATGACATTTGAAGTCAATTCAAAGATCATGCTACATGAGACCAGATCTCATGTTGAGATTCTCTCCAAGCCCTGCACATTTCAACATGGCTCCTCCATTTGTGAAGTGTGCAGGAGGACAGGCAAGGTGATCAGTCACTGCTTGAGGGGTGACTGATCCCCTCCAGTGGTGACTGATCACCACTGCAGGGGGACTGATCACCACTGAAAGGATGATCAGCTGAAGGGGTGATCAGTCACCCTTCCAGCTGATCAGAGGAATGATCAGCTGGAAGAGCATTGATAGACGCACACCAACGGCGCACGCCAACGCCAACCCGCATGCCAATTTTTTTTGGCGTGCGGGGCCTACACGCCATTTGTTTTTGGCCTGTAGGGTCTACACGCCAAAAAAAAGGGTGTGTGAGACCCGCACGCCAAAAATGGTGTGCGGGTCTCACACTGTCAGCCCTAGAGATACTCCAGAGTATCCTAAAAACTGACTTCAATGTAAAATATTAATAAAATATTGTATTAGCAATAATATATACTATAATATTATTAAAGCAATCAACTTTTCATGTAAACTTAGGTGGGGTACCTCACTCAAACCACCACCAAATTCCAACTCCTTCTATTACTGTACCATATCTCAAAAGGTACTTAGTAGGAGATGGAATAACCGTAAAAATATAGATTATAAAATATTGTCATAAAATCTGAGAGAAAATAAACTCATTTGCATAAATATAATAATAATACAGTTATGCTTATAAGAAAGAAATTACCTAAGTGTGTGGTAATTTCCCAGTATTGTTCTATTAAATGAATTGGCCCATGATGTGATTGGTTATACATACATGTCATGAGGTCATGGGGACATAGAAAATACTGTGCTCAATTCAATACAATTCCCATGACATCATTGTACATTTGAATTGTAATACATTAGAGCAGAATTTAGAATAAACATTCTAGAACATTCCTCAAGGAATCTCTAGAATATAAAAGGAGGCCATTTCTGGCCTAGGATTGGTTCCTCAGCATATTCCCCCAGTACCATTTTGTAAGTACTCTGAATATTCTCCTCCTACTATTAGAGTAGTGTATCCCCTTTATATCCAACCCAACCTTTATTACTGGAATAGTCTCAAGTTACCTTAGAATTCCCCATCTTTTGGCCTTGATCTGTTCCTTAGAAAGCAGTTGCTGCAAGACTACCACCTCTGACAGTAGCCAATCAGCTTAAGTGCTTGCCAGCTGCTTAATAGAAATTTTTATTGCTATATCTTTCCTAAAAAGACAAGGAATAGCCAAACCTACACGGTTAACTATTAGTCTTCTCCAATTGAGTGATTTGTATATCAAATATTCAATTATAAGGAGTTTTAGGTTATCCTCTGTGCATAGTTTGGGCACTATAGAGAGAATAAATGTACATATTTATTCAGATAACCTTTCAGCACAGTGACAGTACCTGGTTTAATTGTAAAATTAGGCCAGTGTTTCATACACATAGCTGACACACACGCCCTTTTTTTTTTGGCGTGGAGGCCCCGCACGCCAATTTTTTTTGGCGTGCGGGTCCCACACGCCAATTGTTTGGCGTGCGCTCCCACACGCCAATTGTTTGGCGTGTGGGAGCGCACGCCAAACAATTGGCGTGCCGGTCCCCCCCTCGCTCACATAATCGAATTGGAGGGCCAATTTGATTACGTGAGCAAGGGGAGGTGTCAGGCGGGAGGACTTCCTCCCGGCTGACAAGGTTATACAACCTTGTCAGCCAGGAGGAAGTCCTCCTGGCCAACGAGGTTGTATAGCCTCGCCGGCCGGGAGGACTTCCTCTCAGCTGACAAGGTTGTATAGCCTCACCGGCCGGGAGGACTTCCTCCTGGCCGACGAGGTTGTATCTCCTGGCTGACAAGGCTGTATAACCTTGTCAGCCGGGAGGACTTCCTCTCAGCTGACGAGGTTGTATAGCCTCGCCGGCCAGGAGGACTTCCTCCTGGCCGGCGAGGTTGTATAACCTCGTCAGCCAGGAGGAAGTCCTCCTGGCTGACGAGGTTGTATAGCCTTGCCGGTCGGGAGGACTTCCTCCTGGCCGACAAGGTTGTATAACCTTGTCGGCCAGGAGGAAGTCCCGACGAGGCTATACAACCTCGTCGGCCAGGAGGACTTCCTCCTGGCTGAAGAGGTTGTATAACCTCGTCAGCCGGGAGGAAGTCCTCCCGGCTGACGCCTCCCCTTCCTCACGTAATCAAATTGGCCCTCCAATTCGATTATGTGAGTGAGGGGGGGACCAGCACGCCAATTGTTTGGCGTGCGCTCCCACACGCCAAACAATTGGCGTGTGGGAGCGCACGCCAAACAATTTGCGTGTGGGAGCGCACGCCAAACAATTGGCGTGTGGGACCCGCACACCAAAAAAAATTGGCGTGTGGGGCCTACACGCCAAAACAAATTGGCGTGTGGGACCCACACGCCATTTGTTTGGCGTGCGCTACCACACGCCAATTCCTTTTGGCGTGTAGGGCCCGCACGCCAAAAACAATTGGCGTGTAGGCCCTGCACGCCAAAAAAAATTGGCGTGCGGGTTGGCGTTGGTGTAAGCTGTTGGCGTGCGTTTATCAACGCCCCAGCTGGAAGGGTGATCTGTCACCCTTCCAGCTGATCAGAGGTGTGATCAGCTGGAGGGGTGAGGCATAAAATGACTGCTGAGGTGCAGTCCTTTTATCCCAATCCCCACCGGCCCCCTTCCCACTTTACATCCTGTTGTTAAATCCATAGGAAGATCCCACACACATACTCTTTACACAATACACAAAGTAGATGTGAGCCTGTGTCTCTTAAGTGACAACAGAACACAAGGTTTGGGGGGTTGAAGTAATAGATTACTTAGTAGAAAAATAGAAACAAAGGGTTATAAAATAATAAAGAAGATCTCAAAAGATCTGAGGAGCTGCCAACTGAGGGTCAGCCTCTTCTTCCACAAAAGAAACTGGGAGAAGGTGCCTTGTCAAAGGAAACTGAAGCCAGACAATCTTTTTTTGGTCAAAGGAAACTGACTCAAGGATTCTTAGATGGAAACCTGGTTGATTTTCCCTGGATAAAATCAGCAAAAAAGTAAGGGGATAAGATCTAAAATGATCAATGAAATTTATTGCAGGCTAAGGCTTCAATTGAGCAGGATTCAATCCTCTGGGTTTATGCCAATAATGGGGAGCCAATGATATAGTCGAAAAAGGGAAAGACAGGGGGAGGATAAGGTAGAACAGACAGACTTGGGAAAAAGCATGGTAGAAAGAGTTGAAGAGGTGGCAGAAGAAGGGACTCACTGTTTGATTACATGACAGTAGAACTGGGAAGTAATCAGAGAAGTGAGGGCCTTACTTAATATTCCAAAACCTTGGTAAGGAAGCTGCTTGAGGTCAACTGATCAAAGTCCTTTTTTCTGAAGTGTGTGGTCATGGTATCCTGGAGTCTGTGTATCTTCTGGGGTGTAGAGGATACTCAGTCTCAAAAATTTTCATAGTTTGCTGACATAATCAGTGCTTGCTTGTGGTCAGCTTGCATCTGAAACACTGCGCAGCAGTTTTTAGAATAGATTTACTGATAATTCACTAACTATATGAAGGAGTAAGATACGGAGAAAATGCTCAGTTGTGACTAGGGTTAAAATATGATGAGGAAACAGAATCTGAAGTCAAAACAAGTGAAAGTTCAAAACTGTAAAAGATATAATTATGTTTTGGTCTTAAATTATACTTATGGAAGACTTCACTGCCAGCATAATTGCCTAGGATGAAGTCATCCCAGTTAAACTGGGGTGCACTCAAACAATTTAAACTTGGTTGAATTAAACTGATGAAATATATATCCAAGGGACCCCCCTTGGTTTTATATTTCATTGGTTGAGGCCAACCTACTTTAAATTGGTTGTTTGCATCCTAGTTTAACTGGGATGAACTCAACCTAGGCAATTATGCTGGCAGTGCTTGTAGGCTAATTGTTTTAGCTCTAAGGCTGACAGTAGATGAGCTAAAGGAAAATGATATAGAAGTTTTGTCTGAGGCAACAAGCAACTGGAATTTGATAAAAGAAAGAATAAGGTAACAAGAACCAACATTGAAGACATTTGACTGTTGTATTGAATGAAGAGAGTGGGGTCAAGATAGAGTTAAGGAAGAGGATAGAGGGATAATGGTCAAGATAAATTTCTGGAAAGAAGGATCAGGATAAAGGATAGATGTCAAGAGGATAGAGGTCAAGATAGTAGTTAAGGATAGATGTTGAGAGGATAGGGGTAGAGATAGTTATGTAACTTGAAGATGATGTAGATGATGTAGTTAGAGAAGTGGACAGGAAGTGAAAGAAGTGGGAAGCATAGAGGATAGGGATTATGAGGAGGAAGGAAAAGGGATCAGGATTAGAAGGATAAGATTTTAGATGATTGCAGAGAAATTGGGGCTCAGACTTGATGATTTTATTTCTTCTGGCACACAAGCCATATCAAGTAGTCTAGTACAAGAGTGGCTAAAAATTGGTTGAGCTAAACAAAAAATAAAAACATAAACTTATATTATTTACCTGTCACTAAAACTGAGGGTGAAATAAAACTGTCACTAGACAGAGTGAATTAAATGAAACTTTCAGACTGGCAGAGTGATGTAAAGCAACAGAAGTTGAGTGATAATAGAAAGAAGAATACTTTTTATCTAGAGTGACATAATTTTTAGATGGGGGGTTAATGATGCTTAAAGATGATTGGATAGAAAATAAAATTTGAGCAGAGAGACAACTTGGAAATCTGACAGGTTCTGTAAATGCAAACTGGGGGGGGGGGTGAGTTTTCACGTTAAACCTATGGGATGGTAATATTTCATTATGGCTGTCCAGTAGCTTGGGTCTCAAAAAGCCTAGCTATGGTGGGCTCATCCACCACGCATGCAGAGTATATGGCATCAGGCCACTGGAAAACGCACATCCTGCGGATCCAGAATTTCCTGTCCAATGTGTATGGTTGCTGGTTGACTGGGGAAATATGTTGCAACAATCAAACTACTGTCAAAATTTGCTCTAATGATTCATCCGATAAGTGGGTAAAATTCTCTCAAAACAGATTCAGGAACCACATCAAAGCAATGAAGCCTTGGGAACAAGGCCAACAAGTAATCATGTGGGATCGCATCGGTGGGTAATATGTTCCTGATCACCCAATAATCCATACAATCTTTGAGTGAGCCATTGGTACAAGACAACAAGGGCTGGTGGTTCCAGTGGGTCTTTCCAGTGAGTGAGCTTTGATGCAAGTTCTACTTTCAATTCAAGTTGTCCAATTTTCCCGATGGAATCATATCAAAGCTTGCTTAAATCTCACCCTGCCGAGCTTTTTGTTTCTCTAACCTAGTTTTGGTTTTACAGTATTTTGATTTTAACAATCAGTTACAAGTGTTTCTAATCGGATTGCCGAGTCTAATACCTCCATCCAGACTGACATCCACGCTTAAGGTTCTCTGTTTGTGCCCACTATTTGTTCTTCCACTGGAGTGTTTGAGCTCCGTTTTCTCATCCCAAGATTACTTATTGACAACGGATATACTTAAAGCTAACCTACATCTTTCCCAAGTCTTTTGTTGTTTACCTATTCCAGCATATAACCAATACAATGTGTGGAAGTATTGAGTGACAAGGTATAAATAAATAATACAGCAGATAATGATAGGTAAAAAAATAAAATGAAAAATCAAAGAAAACATGTGTCCGAGTGGGTTGATTAAAGATAGAATAGACGAGTAGGTGGAGAAAAAAAAAGATCCAAGGAGTGATTTGGTGGCTCGGCTGGGTGAGCTGATTAACATTTAAAACTAACTAGCTGGTATAGTACAGATTTGAAAGATGGACAAAAAATGTGTTGTCCCACTTCTAGACAAACGAGACATGTGAGAGAATGACGATGTAAAAAAAAAAGAACTAATTAAGGCGCTTGAATGCCTGCGGTAAAATATGCTCTACCTGATCTACAAAATGTTGGCCTTGAATGATTTGAATGTAAAGTTTCAGTTTTTGCAACCGTCTAGCAGTTCATTTAGCTGTGATTTCATTTGGGATAACACGTCTTGATGGGTTTGAATGAGCTCGATTGATTGCTTGAGCATCTTTTCCGCTCGACTTCTATTCACAGCATGACCTGAGATTCGAATTTAGATCGAATCAGTACTCTTCATGCTTAAAAGCCACCAAACCTAAAGAAATAAGAAACAAAATGAAAGCTTCTCGACTGACAATCGCAATGTCTTCCTTGTGATAAAGTTTCTCTCAGCTGCAGCCCTTGAGAGATCAAGTTGTCGACTTCGTTCGTATCGAGGCTTTTCAGCGTTTGACAGCAGGAGACAGCTACACCAGAGATTGGGATTGTTTTAGATCTCTAGGATTCAAAGTCACGTTTTTTTTTTTTTGGAGGGGGGGGGGGACTGCTCAACAACCGGAATACTCACCGGAGTGACCTTTTGCAACACGACTAGTTGGCTTCGATTCCACCATGGGCTTATCAGCCGTCGGCTTCGTCGATCCTGAGGTTGGCTCTGGGTAAGATATAGAAAGCGTTGTGTGTAAGTTGTTCGGGTGTATGATTGGGAGACAAGTTGGTGGATCCAGCAAAGGTACTGACCATATGGTTCATTAAGCACTAATATCTGTGTTCGCATCGAATTCGATCCCAGATTTTCTTCCCTTGTGAATAAACTTTGGCGGCGGAAGGGTTCATCTAAAGCAGTGAAGGGGTTTTAAAAAATGAGTCTCTGTGCTGTGTGTCTCTTTGTTCATGTGGGTAAAATGAGGATACCAACCAATAATGTCAGGACTAGTTTGCTCGGGTTGTGAATGGTCATCGCTGCTACCGCCCAGGTTTTCTTCCCTTGTGAGTAAGCTTCGGCGGCGGAAGGGTTCATCTACAGCAGTCGGGTTTTAAGAAAGATTAAAACTTGTACGTCTCTTTGTTCATGTGGGTAAAATGAGGATACCAACCAATAATGTCAGGACTAGTCTGCTCGGGTTGTGAACGGTCATCGCTGCTACCGCCCAGGTTTTCTTCCCTTGTGGGTAGGCTTCTACGGCGGAAGGGTTCATCTACAGCAGTCGGGTTTTAAGAAGATTAAAACTTGGACGTCTCTTTGTTCATGTGGGTAAAACGAGGATACCAACCAATAATGTCGGAATTAGTTTGCTCGGGTTGTGCATGATCATCGCAGCTACCGAAGGACAGCTGTGTCTCTGTAGTTACTTCGGGGATGTTCGCTGCGAAGCACATGTACGTGATCGTTAGCAGAGCTTCGCACACCAACAGACCACCCGAAAGAAAATTTACTCACGCATAATCTCAAATTCAAGGACGGGACTAGCTGAGTCGGATTCTGGTAGGCCTATGCTGGCGGCGATCTCATCCAGGGAATCCAAAGTCTCCTGTTTGAGGTGGCCTACCTGTTCGTCCGCCACGGCAAAATTCTTTTCATGAGCTTCATAGCGATCGACTATGTGTTGCGCAGAGCTATTTGATTTCCTGAGGTAAGAATGGGAGCGCCACTCGAGTAGCCTTCTCGAGCTAGCGGACAACGGCTCTATGACATCACCAGTTGCCAGGGCATCCGCTGGTTCAAGGTCAGGAAGAGTAGCATCTTGACCGACCATAGGGGTTTCCGTTGGGGATCGGTAAGAGGGCTCTGGAGAGCTGGGCTCTGACATGACTGGGGTTTGAGCCGGAGCTTGGATTGGGGAATCAGAGAAGTTAACGGTGAAACGTTCGTTCAACAAGCCGTCGGTGAGCAGATTCCAATTTTCCAACACCCATTTCAAAGCTTGTATGGGTCGTTCATCCGAGACTGGACTTCTTTGGGTCCTGCTTCCGAAAAGGGCTGGCCCAAAAATCTTTGCAATGCCCGTAGAGCTGAATTTACATTGCGGGAAGAGGGGGACTTGCGAAAGGAATGCGACAACGTAGATGAGGAGGCTGAACGACCGGGGAGGCATGAGCCTCATGATACATTGTGCCGCCGCTATCGTACTCTTGAAGTGTCCAGGATTCGTTGACTTGCGTTGTCGCACACAGAACGACCAAAGAATGTGAAAGAGCTCTCTCGACATGAGTGGTTCGGGTAAGGCTCTCAAGTAACGCTTGAATAAACTGCAAAGAACGTGAATATCCTCCGAGGCAAGGTCTACTCTGTCTCTGTGGAATGGCCCCTGTTCGAACGCCTCAGCAAGGGCGTCAATTTTCTCGGCTTTGCCTGCAATCCGCATGAAACCAGGAGTTTCCATGCCTACATGAATTGGTAAATGATAATGAGATTCGAATTTCTTATATCTTGCAACTCGCGCACATGATGAACATAAACATACCACGGGCATAAATCTCTTCAACCAGTGAGAATATCACAACAGGTATGAGATGCTTGTGACCACCAATGACCGTTACGCAGCTGAAAGAATCACTGTCCTCCAAGGATGACCCAAAGACGCCATGTTTGATGGGGCGCGTGGGATTGCCAGCCCATAATCCAAACGTAGCCCTCCTATCTTGATCAGCAGGAGCATCGGATCGTGGGTTGGATTTGCTTCTGGATAGGGGCTCAGGAGTTGATGTTCCTTTCTTGTTTTTCCATCCTAGACGGCCTAATATTCCGTTTCCGATCGACCTTCGGTTTGGATGAGTGCTATCTTGAGGGGCTTGCTTGGTGCTTTCACCCTCGAGAAAAGTATACATACATTGATGAAGCAGTTTATCAACATGGGTGAGCAACCGAAGTTCATCGTATCCGATCAGCTGTTCAAGGTACTGGATCAGTTCCTCGGGTGACTCATGTCGAATCGGAATTGAAGGTTGCTGATATGAGTGTGTATGTTCCTCGAGCACCGTTGGGTTGAATTTGAAGCCCTCTGGTGCCTCGGTGGTAAAATTGATTGGCGTTATCTTAGACTCTGGCCGCACTCGATTAGGTTGAGCTGCGTTCGGCGTGACCGATTGACGACGAGGTGGTTTATGATGTTCGGGGGGTGATGTCTTTTGCTTCTGGATAGGTCTTTTAGCTTTTGGAACTGCCAATGAAGTAGACGAAACGCGAGTCAACGAATGGGCTGATCTTCCAGCTTTGGGTCGAGCGCCGGTATCAGTTAACGGAGCTTGATGACCACCAACATGGGTGTCTATTATAGACCAGCGCTTCTGGGGCTGTGATCGGGCGGAACTAATTGATGAAGACTTTGAGGACGGTGGGTCAGATGGTGGGCAAAAAACACGGCCTTGTTGGCAATAGCTAGAAGGAGTTGATCGAGATGTGTGATTGGGTTCGGGGGTGACAGCGGGGAAGGTATTTGCGTGCAAGGGTGTGAGGATAGGGCGCGGAATGAAGCTATGACGCCGCTCGTTACGTGGGCCTTTCTCGACCAAAGGAGGTGGCCGATTGCCTTGGTTCTGGGATGAACTGCGACCGGGGACATGAGCTTTTCGAGGGAATTCTTGAAGGTTTGAAGACGATGTGGGACTTGAGAGCAGGTACTCTTCCAGCTGTTGTGGGCCAGAGTTTGCCGTGGATATTTGATCAGTGTGTGCTCGGCGATGTTGTTGTTTTTGTTGCTGCTGCTGCTGCTGCTGTTGTTGCTGCTGCTGCTGCTGCTGCTGCTGCTGGTGGGGCTGTTGATGCTGCCCATGCTGGCGCTGAAGTTGATTTTCTAACTGCTGTGGCTGTTGGGCTGAGCGCTCTCGACGCATCGAGAAAGAGGCATTAGAGAGAGTTCTGAATCTGCTTCGCAGGGGAGGGGGTGTACCGCGACCTTTGGATGATGAGACCGGAGAGTCTTTGGAATGAGTGGAATGGGCAAAGGGCAATATCAATGCCCGTGTGGCTGTCTTGGGAGGATAATTGATAGATGAGCCCTGACTAGCCATGGAGTCTGGTCGAGTGTTAGATGGGATGCCATGGCCTGGTTGGAAGACGCCTGGAGAGGTTGCGGAGTTAGTGTTGGTGGTATGAGTCGAGCTGGTGCGAATCGAGTTCATCGTCTGAGCCGAATTAGCACGCAACCGGCCTGAATAACGGGCTGATGACTGTTGGTCCGGGTTATGCTGACACAAAGTCTCGAGTTCACTATTGAAATGGTTTTCTGGGTGACGGACGGACTTGTGTCGAACCTCGCCGCCATCAGCGGAGGCGAAGTGGGAATCACTTGGCAAATGGTCTCCTGGTCGGCCGCTAAACGGCAGGCTGTGGGAGCTCAAACTGCTCGACTTGGATAGTTTCGGAGATTTGGCGAGGGAAGTGAGATGAGAAAACATGATGGGAGTTGGACCGAGGTAGACGGATGGGTGCTCCGAAGAATGGCAGGTCAAGATGATGGTCAATGACAGAGGAAACGACAGATGAAACTCTTATGATATGACGATTCGAGGAGGAAAAAGTGGAAAGGCCCTGGGATGATGGGAATGGATATGGTCTTAATCTTTTTAGGAGCTAAGTAGTCCACCCGGGCTGTGGACGGTACCCAGGAATATCTACCTATCCACACACCACACACCGGGCATGGGAACGAAACAAGCAGACCGTCAGGGTTGGGTCTTGGTACATAATCCGACCCAATTAAAGAGCTCATGAAGGTTCAGGTCACTGGGGATGGGCTCAGAATTAGAAGTATGGATACGTGATAGGGTCGCATTAGCTTGCAGATGACAGCATCAAGCTGTGCTTGCAAGTCGAGAGTAAGTCCGAGTCGTGAGGCCGCCTTCCGTGATCCAAGCTCAAAGCCGTGGGTAAGGAATTAGATGGATATCTTGACTCACCCAAGCGTCAGTTGCAGAGTTCTGCAGAAGTTTTTAACCAATTTAAACGATTCCTCGTCGAAATCGATTGATTTGGTTCTCTTTTGTATCCGGAGCTACAATGGGTAACCAAGCACTCACGTCACTCACTTTGGGAAAGGTGATTCTGAATTGAGTGGTTTCCCCATTATGTATGTATTTATGTACAGCATGTATGCATGAGCATCAGCGAAATTCACCTCGCCTGCTGCTGGCCCAGACAACGGGAGAGACTATCGGTGACTCAACACACCATTGATCTGGCAAATGTCCGCACCAGGCAGGATGATTGGGCTTTAGTCACGGCTCCCAGGGAAACATCATCACCACGTCAATGAAAGCATCCCCTAAATCTTTGCACAAAGTCCACCAAAGCTCACATGAGCTCGACTATTCCCCAGTACACTTGGGAAGAACCCGAGTGCTTGAACTAGCTTATGTTAGAAGGTTCGCTTCTGCAGATATGTTTTCCTGGACCCAGGAAATCCCCATTATAGATAGTATTCTATCGGTTTCGGGCCCAAGAACACCAAACACCTCACAATACTAAAGATGCATTAATCACCACTTTTTCCGCATCTGCTTATCTGTTGCCATCAAAATAACATCCTTCTGGCGCATGTTTGGAATTATACTAATTTAACTTGATTTGGCTTTCTTTGTTTAGTGATTTCAGAACCATTGCCGCTACGCTATTTGAGCGCTAAGAGCATCTCGGGCCGAGGGGTGTTTCACAGATCTGTCTCAGATCTTTCACCCCCCGTGCCACAGCAGACTGTGGATAGCCATCGATCCAACCCAGACCGACCCTCTACGCCTCACCGACCGCCGACCCGGCTACCGATACCTACCCGCAGATACGCATCAACACCGTCAAAAACAGGATGAAAGCTGTTGACCTGTTGAATTTCATGGACGACAATGATGATCGTCTTGCATACGAGATCGGCGAACAAGTCCTTTCACACAACCGGGTCCATCCAAGAGGGGGTTCTACCTTTGGACGGACAACATATAATCAAGGCCGACTGCAAGCAGACAGGCAACTCCATGCAGATTATTTTGCTGAAAACCCAACATATTCAGAGGAATTTTTCCACCGCCAGTTTCAAATGCGCCGGCCATCGTTCCTCCAAATCCTCCAAGCGGTTGTGGAATACAATGAATATTTTGTGCAAAAGCGCAACGCTGCAGGACAACTTGGGTTTTTGCCTCATCAAAAGATCACCGCTGCACTCAGAATGCTTGCGTACGGTGCAAGTGCTGATTCACTTGATGAATACATTAGAATGGGTAAGTTTTTTCCTTTTCAGTCTTTGTTGCAAGTCTGCTTAAAACTGATGAAAAGCTGTTATTGCTTTAAAAATGAAGGTGAAAGCACGGCTCTAGAATGTTTGAAGAGATTCTGCCAAGCTGTGGTTGGCATGTTCTCCAAAGAATATCTTTGTACCCCAAATGAGGCAGACTTGGCTTGGCTCCTTAAAATTGGCAAGATACGTGGTTTTCCTGGAATGCTAGGGTCTCTTGACTGCATGCATTGGACTTGGAAGAATTGTCCAGCAGCTTATGGCGGTCAGTATATTGGTAAAGAGAAAGAGCCAACTGTAGCATCATACAACACCTGGATTTGGCATGCTTTCTTTGGCTTGCCCGGAACTCTCAATGACATCAACGTACTAGATTGATCTCCTCTTTTCAAGCACTTCCAGGACGGTATTCTCCCTCCAATAAAGTTTATGGTCAATTTAAAAGAGTACGCAATGCCATACTATCTTTCTGACTCCATTTATCCAAAGTGGGCAACTTTGCTTCAAACAATTAGCTACCCGGTTGATGAAAAAGAAAGAAATTTTGCCAAACATCAAGAAGCTTGTCATAAAGATGTCAAGAGGGCGTTTGGAATTCTACAGGCTCAATGGTCTATCATCAAGCAGCCAAGTCGCATATGGGAACATGAGGACCTTTCTTACATAATGAAAGCTTGCATTCTGATGCACAACATGATTGTAGAGGACAAACGGGATTCACACCTTCATGGAAATCTTGAATACAATCAACACGGCCAAACGGATTCAAACCATCACTCTGGATCCCCTTCAGAATTCAATTTTTTCCTTGCTTGCTACCAAGCTATTTGCTGTCAATTAATGTATGGTAATCTTAAGGGTGCCTTGATAGAGCACCAGTGGAAGTTAAACCTAAAAAGGCTCAGGAAGAAAGAGGCATTGGGAATTGTGGGGGTTGACTCTGAGGATAGCTTGAGTGATGGGGAATTTTCCTCTTAGTATTTTTTCTTTGCTGAATACTTAACACTTGTTCATTGGATGCCTTTTGCTCAACAGTCTCAAATTTTTATTTTCTTGAATCAAGAGAATATCAACTGTCTCAATTGCTTTTTTTCTTGAATAAAGAGAATATAACCTCAACTTTCTCAATTGTTTTTTTTCTTGAATAAAGAGAATATAATAAAATTTCTTGTGTTTGATAATCATGAATAGGAGAAAGAAAGAACAAATGACACTAATGATAATATAAAATGAAATCAACAATTATCTACTATCAAGCCAAGTCTTTTGGCTATATCTTTCTGCTTGGCTTCATAAAATCTACACTGTATTTCACTCATGGTAGAAGTTTCAGCCCTAGAGATACTCCAGAGTATCCTAAAGACTGACTTTAATGTGAAAAATAATAAAATATTGTATTAATAATAATATATCCTATAATATTATTACATAAATCAACTTTTCATACAAAATTAGGTGGGGTACCTCACTCAAACCACCACCAAATTCCAACTCCTTCTATTACTTTACCATATCTCAGAAGGTACTTAGTAGGAGATGAAATAACCGCAAAAAATATAGATTATAAATTATTGTAATAAAAGCTGAGAGACAATAAAACTTATGTGCATAATTATAAGAACTTAAAGTTATGCTAATAAGAAGGAAATTACATAAGTGCGTGGTAATTTCCCAGTATTATTCTATTATTAGAATTGTCCCATGATGTGATTGGTTATACATACATGTCATGAGGTCATGGGGAAATAGATAATACTGTACTCAATATAATACAATTCCCATTACATCACAGTACATTTGAATTGTAATACATTAGAGTAGAATTTAACATAATATTCTAGAACCTTCCATAAAGAATCTCTAGAATATAAAAGGAGGCCATTTCTGGCCTAGGATTGGTTCCTCAGCATATTCCACCAGTACCACATTAGTAATTACTCTGAATGTTCTCCTCCTACTATTAGAGTAGTGTATCCCCTTTTTATCCAACCCAACCTTTTATTACTGGAATTAGTCTGAAGTTACCTTAGAATTCCCCATCTTTTGACCTTGATCTGTTCCTTATAAAGCAGTTGCTGCAAAACTACCACCTCTGACAGTAGCCAATCAGCTTAAGTGCTTGCCAGCTGCGTAATAGCAATTTTTATTGCTATATATTACCCAAAAAGACAAAGAATAGCCAAACCTACACGGTTAACTATTGGTCTTCTCCAATTGCGTCATTTGTATATCAAATCTTCAATTATAAGGAGTTTTAGGTTATCCTCTGTGCATAGTTTGGACACTATAGAGAGAATAAATTGAAATATTTATTCAGATAACCTTCCAGCACAGTGACAGTACCTGGTTTAATTGTAAAATTAAGCCAGTGTTTCATACACATAGCTTACAAGAGGTGTCCTTGCTCATTATAGCTTCATCAGCCACCATCTGCATAGCTTCCATTTTCTCTCTTGATATCCTAATTAGCTCTTTCTGCCCCTCACGGAAATCATTGTCCTTGTATTTGCAGTTTTTAGCGGCCTTGCGACCTTTGGGGCGTGACAAACCAACAGTTTGTTCAGACTCTTCAGCATCCTCATTGAGCTCGATTTCCTTAATTGTTGATTGCTTGGATGATGGGTAGGAAGAAGATTGTGGGGGTCGTTTCCTGGTTGGTGTTTTTGATTGGGCAGCTAACTCGTCCATTGTTTCTTGCCATTTCAGCGAGTTTTGTAAAATCACCCAACAATGGTCCAGGGTGAACGAGGTTCCCATGTTGGCCTTGAAGAGAGCCTTTGCCTCAACACCCTTTGGCATACAGTACAGGATTATGTCAGTAGCTGAAACCACAAGAAGAGGAAAGGCAATGTGTGCTTACAATTTCATTGCGGGTTTGGCCAATCCCAAGTTGGCGTTGCACATTGGAAAAATAACCACAGTACTTGTTCACTCAGTGGAGGATGATGGACCATTGACTTTCAAGCGCGCCTTGCAAGCGAATCGGAAAGGGCTTCATTTTGGTGTTGTGTTTGTGATTGTTGATGTGTTTGTCCATCATCTTGAGGAAAACTTTGTGTATTCTTTCCCAAAACGCGCTCAATTTCTGACCGGTTCCAACGTCAGCGTCTTTGCTTGTGTGAAGCCAGCTGATACAGAGGAATATATCCTCCTTGATACGCTAATTGGGGTTTTTTGTTTTTTTCTCTTCAAATTCGACATCAAGCTCGGGGGTTTTTTTTTCTTGTTTGTAGTTGGGGTGGCTTGTGCAGAAGACAACAAAACGGTGGAAGGCAGTAATTCCATCACGTTTGATGGCCCAACAAGGTTGAGATTTGGATTGATTTTCATGTTGATTTTATATATGTATATCTTTGATATATTTTCTGTTTGGAGAGAAGTTTTTGGTAGTCAGTTTTGACGTCAAGAGGATGGATGGCGGACATCGAATGGACCGGACTCACTTTTTTGGGAGGCCTTTGAAAGCCGCTATAGGCTGGGGTTGGTAGCCAGCTGGGATGAGGGATGGGATTGGATATGATCCAAGTCCCATCCTGTAGCGGGTCTGCTGGACCCCTGTTTTCCCGCGCAACCCGCTAAATTTAGCACAAAGTTGTGCGGTCCCATCCCTGCTGGAGATGCTCTAAGGCCCCATTTGGCAGCAGTTATGTTATGTCATGTTGCAAGATTACCTAATATAATGCAAATCACCAACAATTTTTATATTATTCAACATAACACAGGTGTTTGGCTACCACTCCTGTCATACAAATTTCACATAACCACCAGGCAAGAAGCTTTTGGATTGCCATAATACTCATGTACATATCATGAACTTCTCCCTGAGCACAACAACAAAAATGCCTCCAACTCACACACAGCTCTCCAGCTCCAATTGCGACTCTGATGTTGGATCCGATTCTTTGATTTCTAGCCAATCAATGAGCTCCTCTGCCTCCAACGGATCATCAAGTTGGGATTCTGATTTTTTTTTTCTCCTGAAAGTTGTTGCGCTTGTCACTGTTTACAACTATCTCCAGACAAACAAGAATCCTTACAATACCTTGGTCCTAACTGGACGGCTTTACATGACAGAATTGCTTCAAGGGAGCAATCAAAAATTTCTTGACATGATGCAAATGAAGAAGGACATATTTACAAAGCTCTGCCAACATGTTGCAGCTACAAACATCAAACCTGCGTTGAAAAACTTGCCTTTAGAGGAGCAGCTTGGTATTTTCATGTTCATTGTTGGCCATTCTGCCAGCAACTGGACTGTGCAAGACAGATTTCAGCATAGCAGTGAGACTATTTCAAGGTTTGCCTCTTATTAATATTACTTTCTACTGAAAAATAAAGAAACTGATCAGTTAATGCAGGATATTTCATTATGTAATGAAATGCCTGGTTTCTTTGAGTGCCAGGTACATAAAGGAACCTCAAATTGGTGTGATACATCCAACCATCAAAGGCAACTCAAAATTCATGCATTTTTTTCAAAACTGTATTGGAGCCCTCAACGGAGTTCACATACCGGCTCATGTCTCCACATTGGATAACCCAGCCGCTTACCGGAATTGAAAGGGCTACCTCTCCCAAAATGTCCTTGGGGTTTGTGATTTCAATTTATGTTTCACTTATCTTCGCGTTGTGGAACTACTCAAGGGACAGAATAGAGCTTGGAAGGGAGATGGATGACTACACTAGTATTAATGTAAGTTATACCAAAGGTGCTGATATAAGAGCTGCCTTCCTGACTAATGCTATGGGGAATGAGGGTAACACTAAGAATAAAATAACGGTGTGGCTAATTTCTATCTATTCTTAGAAGACTAGTACTGATGAGCTTACTTACTACACACACCAGGTGAGAGCAATGGATAAAGGGGGGGATGAGTTGTATAAAGTATATGTAATATAATTTTAATGTGGGGCAAGGGTTTGTTATAGCTCTGGAGTCAAGATGGGTCAAGCAAGAGAGGGGGCAATCTTCTTATATTGAGGTTCAAGCTGGTATTTATATTTATATATTTTATAAGGGTGATGGTAACTCTACTAAGTATGTATACTAATTTATGGGATCTGTAATGTTGGTATATGTAGGGGGTAATTTATTAAGTCAAGGGGTCCATAAGGGAACAAGAGGGAGTAACAGCTGTCCTTATATATCTGAGAAAGAGGAGGAGCCATCAGGCTGGAGGGAGGAACAACAAGGCTGCCCCTTTTTTTTGGCGTGTAGACCCTACACGCCAAAAAAAATGGCGTGTTGGCCCCGCACGCCAAAAAAAAATGGCGTGCGGGTTGGCTTTGGCGTGCGCGCTTGGCGTGCGTTTATCAACACCCAACAATTTTGTCCGCAAATACACTGTAAAACTGTTCTGGATCTCAAATACTCAACAGTTGGCTGACATCTTTACCAAACGACTTGGCGCCTCAAATCACCTCTCCAGTTGTGATGCCCTGAGCTTACAGGACTTTACCAGCACCAGCACCTCTCCCACTTGATTTTTTTACTGTATTCTCATATTTTATAAAATTGTGTCTATTTTTTGTTATAATTTTTTTTCACTCATTTTCTTTATTTTTTTATACTATTAAAAGTTCTTCATGGTGCAGGGGGCTGTAATATAGCGTGTGATCAACATTGCAAAGTTTCTTTTTTTGTGCTTGTTCAATATCATGTCATAAACTGTATTTACATACTGGATAAACTACTTGGTAGCCATAAGTTGGTGGACAGCACTTCTATATAGTGTCACCGCGGCTTACTGTAAGGTCCCAATCTCTGGCACTCATACATTTCATTCACGGAACCTGTACTCACATCATCTTTCTTATGCTAGTTGAGTTCACCCCCGCGCTCTCATGCCCATGGGGAAAAATAACAGCTACCTGTGGGATTTGGGCGTTAATAAACGCACGCCATTACGGCGCACAGCCAACGGCGCACGCCAACGCCAACCCGCACGCCAATTTTTTTTGGCGTGCGGGGCTATGCGCATTTACTATGGCGTGTATTTACACGCCAAAAAAAAAGGGCGTATGAGACACACGCCAATAAAATGGACGTGTGGTTCCCAACATGCCATTGCAATTTTTTGGCTTGTGGGCCCCGCATCTCCGCCAATATAAAATGGCTATTGTGGGCCCCGCTACGCCAATGTGTATTGTCTCAATGTATAGACTAGCGTTGACGGGTCTCTTGTTCTCACACTCAAGTGGGTCAGGTGATCCACACAATATCAGCACATTGGATAATGACTTGGTAGCCTAGTTGGTAAAGGCAGCACTTCGGCTTCTGACTAAGGTTATACAACCTCGTCAGCCGGGAGGACTTCCTCCCGGCCGGCAAGGCTATACAACCATTTCGTCGGCCAGGAGGAAGTCCTCCTGGCTGACAAGGTTGTATAACCTCGTCAGCCAGGAGGACTTCCTCCCGGCCGGCGAGGTTATACAACCTCGTCAGCCAGGAGGACTTCCTCCTGGCCGACGAGGTTGTATAGCCTCGCCGGCCGGGAGGACTTCCTCCTGGCCGACGATGTATAACCTCGTCGGCCAGGAGGAAGTCCTCCCGGCCGACGAGGCTATACAACCTCGTCAGCCAGGAGGAAGTCCTCCCGGCCGACGAGGCTATACAACCTCGTCGGCCAGGAGGACTTCCTCCTGGCCGACGAGGTTGTATAGCCTAGTCCTCCCGGCTGACGAGGTTGTATAACCTCGTCAGCCGGCCTCGCTCACGTAATTGAGTGGTCCCTCCCACTCGATTATGTGAGCGAGGGGGGACCCGCACGCCAAACAATTGGCGTGTGGGCCCCGCACGCCAATTGTTTGGCGTGCGCTCCCACACGCCAATTGTTTGGCGTGTGAGAGCGCACGCCAAACAATTGGCGTGCGGGGCCCACACGCCAATTTTATGTGGCGTGCGGGGCCCACACGCCATGGCGTGTGGGAACCACACGCCATTTTTGGCGTGCAGGTCTCACACGCCAATTTATTTTGGCGTGTAGACCCTACACGCCAAAAAAAATGGCGTGTAGGCCCCGCACGCCAAAAAAAATTGGCGTGCGGGTTGGCGTTGGCGTGCGCGCTTGGCGTGCGTTTATCAACGCTACCGTGGGATTTGGTGGAACCTATTTGAGTTGAATCTTATTGTTCCACATATGATTCTTTCCCATCCCTGGCTTGGCCCGGGATGGAAACACTAGGAGATTTATGTGAAATCAGCTAGTGACATCTATGTTTTGAAACTTGTGCTCTCAATGATGCTCTGTCTGCACGCGCATGCTCTACTTCTGATATCATCAAGATAAACCTAATCAATCACTCATAGAGGTTTGACCAAAGACACTCCTAATTGATGACTCATCATCTGCTCCTCATCTTCTCAACTAAAATCTCAGATACCTCTAACAATCGGCTACACTCTCATTCTATCAAGACCTTGGAGCAGTTAACTTGGCCAGCCTATCTAGCTTCCAACTTGGTGAGTGTCAGCTATGTGTATGAAACACTCTTAATGTCTATAAAAAGCCAGGTACTATCACTGTGCTCAGAATAATCACAAGTCTTATTCTCTCTATAGTGTCCAAACTATGCACAGAGGATAACCTAAAACTCCTTTGGAATTGTCCCTGATAAGTCAATCAGGAGAAGACTAGCTAACCATATAATCTTTCTGTCTTTTTGAGAGTGTAACAATATAAATTGTTACTAAGCAGCTGGCAAGCACTTGAGATGATTGGCTACTGTCAGAGGTGGTAGTCTTGCAGCAACTGCTTTCTAAGGAATACTCTAAGATGGGGATGTTCTAAGATAGCTTGATAACTAGTCCAGTAAATAAGGTGGGTTGGATAAATGATAACACTACTCAGTAGGAGGAGAATATTCAGAGTACTTACAAATGTGGTACTGGGGGAATATGCTGAGGAACCAATCCTGGCCAGAAATGGCCTCTTTTATATTCTAGAGATTCTTGAGGAACTAGAATGTTATTCTAAATTCTGCTCAGATACCATGATGTAATGGGAATTGTATTGAATTGAGCACAGTAATGTCCCCATGACCTCATGACATGTATGTATAACCAATCACATCATGGGCCAATTCATTTAATAGAACAATACTGGGAAATTCACTTAGGAGCATAATTTATTTATTATTATATTTATGCAAATAAGTTTATTGTCTCTCAGCTTTTATGCTTAAAGTGTCTTTATCATATGATAGTACTAGAAGGAGTAGGAATTTAGTGGTGGTTTGAGTGAGCCATTAGTAATACATTATTTCTATTGTATGCAGTTTAGTCAGTGCTTAGGATACTCTGGAGTATCTCTAGGGCTGACAGTGAGAAATGCACTGTTTCGCATTTCACTATGTCATCTTTCTCTTTCTGTCATTCATTTCTTTTTTACTAATCTTCTCATTTTCTCTCTCAGTAGTGCCACTTCAAATATTGATCATTATTATTATTATTATCTCTATCATATTGTTAGACCTATCTATAGGGTTTGTTATTCTAATCTTCTTTGTTCAATATTGTTCCAGAACTAACAACTTGTAGAGACTGTAAAATGGAGATGTGTCTGGTGAGATTCAAACTCACGACCTCAGCTAAGCTGAGAAACATGCTAGAGTGCTGCCTTTACCAACTAGGCTACAGACGCTTGTGACTGCCAGGGTGTTGGTTGGTAATGCTCATGGTTCAGCTGGTGATACATCATGGTAGAAGACTAACAGGCAACTCAACACCCCCCCTTGATACATGATGTGGAGAGTGGGGATTGAACCCAAGAATGACATGTAGCTGGTGGGAAAAGGAAGAACATGACAGATGAGTAGTGGGAAAGTCACTTATATGAAATAGTCATGATAGTGACAGATGAGTAGGGGGAAGGTAGAGTTTATGTACAGTAGATATGATGTAAGATGTTACTGAATAAAGCCTAGTCATGTGCAGTGTATGTTATGTAGTGTCTATGTATTTTATATAATGTGTATTTTGTATCTTGGTTGTGTAATATATCTACTTATAATATGTACTTATTATATTCTATAACTTGCTTTACACTGTAACTTGCTGGATTATTCTTGGTTTGCCTGTAACTCTTGAACCATGAGGAATTTGAGGGTGGTTGGGTTGAGTGACTAGGGTTAAAATGGGGTGTAGAATCTGATTATGGAATAATAATAATGGTGAATATGTGTAAGGTTTGGGATTTATATGTGTATATGTGTAAGTATTTGGGGTTTATGAATGATAGTTAATCTTTAAAATATAGTAATGAAGTGGAATGGATCACCACAGCGTGGGATGGGAGGGGTTGGCCCACAATGCTCAAGTTCTGGCTTCAGCAAGGAGCAAAAATTTCAAGATCCCAGACAGCTACTTTTACTTAGCCAATGCAGGCTATGGCCTGGCAAAGGGGTTTATTAGTACCTTACCGCAGGGTCCAATATCATCTTTGTGAACAGCAGCTAGCTGCTAACAGGTAAGCCAGTTTTGATATTCTTGCAGATATCAAATTATTAACTCCCTCAATTATGAATAAACAGGCCTGAAAACCGTGAAGAATTGTTTAAACTTTGTCACACAATGTTACGAAATGCTGTTGAGAGGATATTTGGTATTTTTAAGTGTTGTTTCCCAATTCTCACCAGGCCTCCCAAATATTCAATCTCTATCCAAGGACAACTAGTTATCTGCTTAGCAGCAGTAATACATAATCTTATCATGCTTGAGGGTCCCTGCCATGCAATTATTTTCCTGAAAAACCTGGAAATTCAAGTATTGGAGACAAAGAAGAAGATCAGAACACAGTGGTTGAAGATCAAATGGATCATTTGGCTTGGAGAGATGTGATTTCTGAGAGTATGTGGACTGAATATGTATCATACAACAATGCACGTGGGAGGGGAGTAAATCACTGTCCCCGGGAGCCACCAATTAACAGGAGAGGACAGTGACAAGGTTGTGGGCGCCTGCAAGGTCAAGCACAGAAATCAAGATCATAGATCAATTGGCTTTGGTTAGTAATCAAGGTGTCTTCTAATAGCTGTTCATAAGGAAGCTGACTAAACTTCTGCTTAGCTTTACAATTTGGTGTAGGTTGATCCATTGAGCTAAGATGGGCTTCCCAATCGTTGTCTGACAATCAATTGGAATAGTCATCACATGAATCAAGCTATCATCATCTGACTTTTCTTCCCTGGAGCCAATCAGTTTTACAACATTGTTCTCACTGCTAACAAGAACAATGTTGTAAAGCTGCCCCTCAAAGATTTTCCCTCTTATATAACATTGTTCTTGCTAGCTGGACCCCTCAAATATTTTCCCTCTTGACATTGTTCTTCTGCTTCTTTCCCTTTGTAAACCCAATTGATTGGAATGCAAGCTTGGGGAGTAGATTATTTGCTTCTTACTTAGAATTGCAAAACTCCAATTGATACAGTCTCATTTTATAAACAAAAATTTGATGAATGATAAAGTTGTATATTTTAATAATTGGCAAAAATTAAATAAATAAAACTTTTTTTCTTGGATTTGTAATTGCAAATCTACAAACACAACCAGATATGAAATTAATTACAACCCCAGAGAGAGCCCTTGATGTGTTTTACAATTCTTGGATCTGCCTTTCAAGCCATTGGACTCAAAGGTCCTGTTGCTGAATTGACATGTACAATTCAGCTTGCCGCTCGGAATAGAAAATGTTGATGATTGACAATTGTTGAAAATCATCTAATTCACCAGCATCATGCTCTTGGAAGAAGTGCATTCGCCTGTGCACCTTGAGTTTTTTTAGACAAATATTGGTTCAAGGTGATCAGGTCTCTCAAGGCCCCCACGATTTGGGCTCCGGTTGATCCACGTCCAGCGGCACAGTGAACCTGTGGGGAGGATCCCTCCAATTGAGAGGTGTTGCTAGGTTACATATTGGTTGAATGTGTACTGAAAGGTGAATTTTCAGAGGCACCGCTATCCTGGGCATATCAACTTTGAAACAAGAGCGAGGAGGTTTGATTTACCCCTGTGGCAACAACCCTCTCAAAGATCTCAACAAGTAATGGCCACTCAGGGAATGGTTTCCCCTTAAACTTCCTGGCTTGCGGGTGAGACTACAAAAAAGATATGATTAGAATCTATTGCAAGGAAAAATTAAATGCACATAAACTGACAAGGAGGTAATTGTTCCAAGCTTGCTCCAATGCAGTAACCTCACAGGTCTCGTCATTCCATCTGAATCCACTTTGGTTTTTCAGCTCCAGGAACACATCATAGCTAATTTTGAATCCCTGTAAGATTTGATATTGTCTCAGTTGTGTGTGTGTAAATAGTAAAAATCACAACTCAAGGCATACCTGATTGTATTTTGACTTCACTTTTTTCTTGTCCAAATCACAGGTCAGGAACTTTGCCTGAAGAGCTGCTGCAATAGCTCTGTGTGTCTCAGGTTTGAAGCTGTTTTCAGATTGTTTTCCTTCTTGAACTGCCTGGAAGTAAAGTTCCATAGCCGCATGCTCCATCTTGGAGCTCCAGAACAATTTTGTGGATTTGTGAATTGTAGTTGTATTACCTGAGTCAGTATTTTGCTGAAGTGAAACCTGCCCAGATTCATTCATGTAGATGTTGGATTGGGTTGATTTTTGGGAATCTGACAGGGAGGTGTACTGAGTTCCATCTGATAGAGATTGGGGAGTTTGACTGTTGTGACAAGCTGGTTGAAATCTATCCGCAAGCCTGGTTGGAGTGGTTTGCTGTTGTTGATCTGGATGACAAGCGGATGGATTGTAAGCAGCTGGGTTTTTTGGGCTCCAGGGATTGAATGAAGGCATTCTTGAGGTGTCAAAGTGAGGTGGGTGTATTTTGGATAGTGTAGGAGGGCTCTATGTATTGGCACTGATATGACACCAAATACACCCCCAGGGGTACTATTTGGGAAATGGCGGGGATTATGTTGAATGATGAGGAAAGTCATGATGACCTTCCATAATTTCCCAAAACTGCCAAACACACATGTGATGTGATGTGGGCCTCTGTGAGGCCCGGTTATGAAAAAGCAGTGGTTATTACATAACATAACTGCTGCCAAACGGGGCCTAAGTGTTAGTGTAGCAGTTTTTTTTTTCCCCCAGAAAATTTGTAGCGTTAGCTGAAATTTCACTGCGCTACACTAACAGTTGGCGTAGGAACAAATTTTTCAAGCCATTTTTTTGTAGCATTAGCTGGGAAAATTCACCTCTACGCTAACAAGTAGCGTAATGTTTCTGGCACTAACAGATTTTGAAGTTCTCAGTAGTGTAACGGCATTCGGGCGTTGATACGCACGCCGATGGGCGCACGCCCACGCCCATCGCACGCCTTTTTTTTATTCGGCGTGCGGGCTGCACGCCCATCGGAGTGCGACACTTCTGGCGTGCGGTCGCACGCCCTGCCCGTTCAGAAAAGGGCGTGCAAACCGCACGCCCTTTCTATGTGTATAGGCAGGGGCGTGCCCCTACCTATATACATAGAATCGGCGTGCAGGCTTGCACGCCGATTCTATGTATATAGGTAGGGGCACGCCCCTGCCTATATACATGCTGATGTCATGCGTACACACGAATGTACGCATGACATCAGCTCCGGTCAAGGAATACAGCCTCCTCAACCGGGAGGGATCCCTCCCGGTCGAGGAGGCTGTATACCCTCCTTGACCAGAGGGATTCCCTCCAGTCAAGGAGGTTGTACAACCTCCTCGACTGGAGGGATCCCTCCGGTCAAGGAGGTTGTACAACCTCCTCGGCCAGAGGGATTTCCTCCCGGTCGAGGAGGTTGTGCAACCTCCTCGACCGGAGGGATCAACCTCCTCAACCGGGAGGGAATCCCTCCAGCCAAGGAGGTTGTACAACCTCCTCGGCCAGAGGGATTCCCTCCCGGTTGAGGAGGTTGTACAACCTCCTCAACCGGAGGGATCCCTCCAGTCAAGGAGGTTGTACAACCTCCTCAACCGGAGGGATTCCCTCCAGTCGAGGAGGCTGTATACCCTCCTCGACCGGGAGGGAATCCCTCCGGTCAAGGAGGGTATACAGCCTCCTCGACCGGGAGGGATCCCTCCCGGTCGAGGGGCTTGCAGTCCTCCCCGGCAGGCGTGCGGCTGCACGCCCTTCCTTCGGGGGGTGTTGCACGCCTGTAGATGGGCGTGCGAACTGCACGCCCATCTACAGGCGTGCCCACGCCCAAGGATGGGCGTGCAGCCCGCACGCCGATAAAAAAAAGGCGTGCGGGCAACACACCTTTTTTTTTATTCGGCGTGCGATGGGCGTGGGCGTGCGCCCATTGGCATGCATTTATCAATGCCCAACGGCATCATTGCTACGCTACGCTAAATATTAGCTGTTAGCTGATATTTTTCCCGCTAATTAGCTTTTTGGATTACATGCTAACACTGATCTTTGACAGCTAACAAGACAACTGTTAGCTGTGTAATTCAAATTATATCTCTTGTGGGAATTGATCCCATGCTCAAAAGGAAGAGGGAGGTTAGCCATGACCTAGTGGTCAATATTGACCACTACACCACAGCTAACCTGAGAGTTGGAGGGATTGGTGGGAATACATCCCATCCATGCAGCTCAGGTTCTAATTTATTTTATTTTATTTTATTTTATTTTTTATTTTATTTTTTTTCAAATCCCAGTTGAATTTTCATTTTATCATTAATTCCAGTCTCCTTTGAAAATTTGTCACCTGATTTTTTTTTTTTCAAATTTTTTTTGGTGATCACTTCCTCAATCTTCAATAATTGATTTTTTTTTGAGTTTTTTTCTTTGAGATTAGTTCTTGATTCCTAACCGGCAGTCTTACTCAGCTCCTCCATCTTGCTTCAACCTCTCAAATAACCAGGCTCAAAATAGCTCTCAGGACCACCCCCTTCCCTCTTAGTAAGTCCTCTCCAGTTCTCCTCCACCCACCATTACTTACCACCTTGCTACCCTACCCTGCCACTTTCAGCCCAGCTACCCAACTACCATTGCTACCCTGGGGCCACCTGCCTTGTAAGTCCCTCCCCCCCACCCTGCTGCCCTGGCTAAATCATCCCTGCTATCTCCCAGCAGATACCAGCCACCACCCACGCTACCCTGGGGCACTCACCTGGTAAGTCCCCTATTTCTCTCTTCCCTCCCTGATCAATCAAACATACCGCTAAACCCTGCTGCCCTGCCCTGCCCAGCCCGGCCCAGCCTAGCCCTGCCCTGCTACCCAGCCCTTCCCAGCCCAACCCTTCCCTGCTACCCTTCCCTGCTACCCTGCCCTGCCCTGCCCAGCTACTCTGCCCAGCCCTTCCCAGCCCTGCTACCCTGCCCTGCCCTGCCCTGCCCAGCCCAGCCCTGCCCAGCCCTGCCCAGCCCAGCCCAGCCCTGCTACCCTGCCCTGCCCTGCTACACTGCCCTGACCTAACCTGCCCAGCCCAGCCCAGCCCAGTCCAAACCTGCTGCCCTGACCTGCCCTGCTACCCTCCTCAAGCCTCTGTAAGTCCCCTAACCCCCCCCCCCCCCAATTACTAACCGTGGCCAATTGATCAGCTTGCTCTGATCAATTGGCCTTTTTTTTTGGAACCCCCACCTCATAATCATCAGCTGACTGTATTTTTAACTCCTAAAGGTCTACCACGTCTCATATCTGCCATGGGGAAAAGAGAACTGTATTTATTTCATTATATTAATTTTGATATCAATACTAATCATTGTTTTCTTTTCCCTTTTCCAATTCTTTTTGTTTTGATCCCTGATTCCCTTAATTACTCTTATTGTGTTGGTTTTAATTTTAAATGATGGATCTCGGGACAATGCCCTTCTGGGATCCTTATTGAATCATCAAAGCCATAAAAATAAGAGTATTAAGTCAACCAAGCATCAAAACAAGATGAAGTGTCAAAGGGTAGAGAGGCTTTAGGAGTCAAAAGTGTTTGTTATGCAGAAGATGAAGGTGTGGAAGGATTCTTTTTAGAGAGGCTAGAGAGAAACATAATGAAAAACATACCTGGGACAGCAGAAGATGAAGGTGTGGAAGGATGAGGAGTCACAAGATTTTGTGACAAAGTGAAAGATCTATGAAAGGTATGTAGAAGAGAAAATAATAAAATGAATAAAACATATTGTAGACCATGAACAAATCTAACATATTGTGGCCCAGGGTTATATATAGTCCTCACAACCTCTAACCATCCCTTTGAAGAATGAAAAACCCACTTGCCACCCAACACCATCAGAAATCAGCATATGATTAAATCAACACCTATCACTTTATGAAGTCTGGGATTAATGTTATAGATCCTCTTGACAAGACATTGCTATTGTAGAATTCACTCCTTATAAAGACCTCACCCCTTCCCAATTGGACAATCTCAACTATCTTTCCACTTTCCTCCACCAATCTAAACATTAACTCTGTCTCATCCTGTGCTCAATGTGGGCCATTGGTTGGAGAAAGTCTTATGAGGAGCCTAATTGGCCGGTGTCATCACTATGACAGAGCAACCTGTCACAAGTTTACCACAAGAATTATTATAAAAAATATAGAATATCAAATAATATGTAGAATTTATGATATTCTGAATCTAAACTAAAGTACCTCACTCACAGGTACTAATTCCCACTCCTTCACTATGTAAATTGGGATTACCTTTTAAATAAAAAGTATGTGCTTATATATATATATCATTGTCACAGAAATGAGGTGTTGTGTAAATTAGGAGAGATAGTGTATACACCGTGTTTTACTCAAACCCCGCGTACCGCAGTCCGCAGAACTCAACCCGCGTGTCTCGCCAAAGTTGGGATACAAGCCCCCGCGCAAGGCAGCTTGGCACGCGGACTCCACAGACTCAGGTACACCCAAAACAGTAAAAACACGCCCCAGTGACCTCATTACTGAGTATTATTATTTATACATATAATTAAAATATATTGTGAACAAACAGTACAAACAATATTGCTTATTATAAAATATAAGCCACTGTATTAAATCTATAACAACCAGAATTCACTAAGACAATATAAATATGTAAATAATAATAAAATACATTAATTATTGGTAGTATTCAAAGAGGGGCTGCTGAAGCTCACCAAGAAAGCAAAAACCAAAATGTGGTCCTAAGATCAAGTTGGCCAATAATTCCCCAGGGGGGACTATTTAAGGAGCTCTCAACCGCCCAAAGAAACTATATTTCCACTTTCCTTTATCCACTGGTAAGCTTATTAGTAGTTAAGCCCTGTCTTCCCCAACAACTAAGTGCCCACATCCACCAACCATTCCTAACTGTCCACTCTGTCACCCAGAATATCATCAAGGTTTATTACTGTGTAATAACCCTTTTCTCATTTCCATTCCTGGGATTTGTTCCAACAGGCCCCAGTGTTCCAGGTACCTAAATCCTCTCATGATACCTTAGAGGGATCTAAACCACCCCATTGGTTGGAGAAAGTCACAATTCCCCCATATCTTGGGAATGAGTACCTTACCCAGAGTTTATATAACTCTTTCCATCATCCTTCAACCTGTATAGAAATTGGCCGGTATATCAAGGCATTTGATTAAACTGAGATGAAAGCATATGATGATCAACATATTAAATCTTCTCAAGTTGGCAATATTATTGATAATCTCCTCAAAGATCTTGCTCATACTCCCTTTCAACAGAATCAAGATCTTATGAAGAAATATAATATCCCTTCCTTTCCCAATCTTTCTTATGGCAAACTTCCTGAAGACACCACCTGCACTCCCCACATTACTTTTAATACAAATGGTTTCTTCAATCCCCCACACACCAAATATACTGAAGATATATCCAAATTTGCCTTTGGTTTATTTCTTCCCACTCACACTTCTGATTATACTCTGGTAGACTCTTCTCAGTATTATATCACATCTGGTACTTCTATTTTTCCTGATCACTGCATTGGTATTGATTTTGATCATCAGCATGGTATTGTTAAAATGATTTGGCAAGCTAACAAGTATACACATTAACAGCTAGTTCACTTACAATCTTGTTTTTATTTACTGTTTTTTCCTCTTTTTTTTTCTGACTTCTGAACTCTTAATTTCCAAGGCTTTAACCATTAAATACTGAATGTGTCATTTTGTGGTTTATTCTTTTATATCTAACAAGTTAATCATGATAAAAATCAATGCAAGCATGGAAAAAGATCCAAGCTTGGGAATTGATTTTAAGAATTAAAACAGGTAACAAAAAATTACCAAATGGAATGTGCCTTGAATCAATATTCAAGCAGGGAAAAAGAGTCATGGAATTAGTAAGCTTGGGAGTTGATTTTAAGAATTGAAACAGGTAACCAAAAATTACCAAATGGAATGGGCCTTGAATAAATAATTGTAGTGTGTAGATTGGTTTTCTGTCAACAGGGGGAATTGAAGATGATACATTGTTCCTATTTGAAATAAACATCTGACGTGGAGCCCAACTTCAACATGAGACTTTTTTCAAATCCAAACTTCAGAGTCAACTCTCCAATTAATTTCTTTTTGTCAAACCAAACATATCTCAATCTAGTCAACCAGCACCAATGCTCAATCAAGATGGAAATATGCCTGATTCATCAGTTGGCTATACCCGCAGATATTCACAAGTCACCACATCAATAAGGCAATCTGGAATGATTCATCCCTCACCAGATTCACGCCGGTCAATTGTGCAACAATTTTTATCACAAAGAAATCACATTTCATCAGAATCATTGGTATCAAATTCCCAATCAAACAAACAAAAAGGCCCTACATCAGAATCTTCAAATGAAGAACAAAGAACTCCACTCCCTGGAAAGAAACAGAGCAATGATAATCTGAGTCAGCCCTTATCAACCTCTGAAGTTCCAAGCTAACAGGTGATTGATCTTGCTCAAGACTTGGATGACAAAAACACAAAGGCAAAACCCAAACGTAGAAAGAAAAACCCCGAATTTGATGATCCAAAGGATTTTTTTCCCAAAACAACTTGGTGTTCAGGTGATGTGTGTAATTCTTGATAGCTAAGTGTTTGAAATGAATGTATACTAATATAACTGATAAAAAAAGCCATTAAGTAAAATACCATCAACCTATACCTGCTTGGGGTGCAAGAAGGATTTCACTGTGTCTTCAAGCAGGTATTCAAATCTTTGTACCCATTGTGATGGTTCCCGTCAAAAAGGAAGGATTTCTCATGGATGCCCCAATTTTCATCAAGCAATCTCTTCTGGAGCCAAGCTTCCACCAACACCGCTTGAAGAGGAAATAATCAAACAGACTACCCAATCTGGATCCCTCACCAAAAATTTTGCCCCTGTTGAAAGGTTTGAAAATCAGGTTCTCAATCAGATAATAACTCTATGGCTGTTACAACAATCATTACCTTTGAATTGTGTTGAAGACCCCTATCTCCAATCTGCCTTCTCCTATTGTCAAGCTGGAGCAAATTTGTTTAAACAAAAGTGGGCTGCAACTTCTGGACAAGTGGTATACTTGGATTTAAAAGAGGCTATGATATGCCGGTTGAAGTTGAGTGATACCATTGCGTTCAATTACATGTAAAAAAATATACTTATTTCCCTTTAAACAACATTTCAACAGGATTCTGAGAGCAAGTTTAACTTGATACACAATGTTTGGACAACAAAAGGAAATTGCTTTGGATTTATTGGAGCTTCTGTCTCTTTTATTGATAAGGATTGGAACTATCTAGTGCTGCATCTGACTCTCAAGCTAGTGGCCTGGCACCATAAGGGAAGCATTCTGGCTGAACCTGTTGTGAATTTATTGAAGAAACATGATTTACATAATAAGATAAGCACCCTTTGATTCATCACTGGTAATCTGCCAAGAACTTATTTATTTTTTGTCCTATAAACACATGCTTTTCCAGACAACTGATTCTGGATCAAATAACAACACAATGGCCAAAACAATGCACTCCAAACTTGTTGCCCTTCCCCAAACCACGGATTTGGATTGGAACTACAAGACAATGCATATCAAGTGCTTTTGTCATAAAATGGCGCTTGTTGTCAATGCTGGATTGAAAGAATTGGGCCTTGAATCTCCTCCTCCACCAAAGCTCAAAAAGTCATTCCTTGGAATTTTCCCTTTTTCCGACACAATGGACCCAATAATTGAAGAGGACAAAGAAGAGAAATCTGTAGAACTATTGGTTGAAGACAGGGTGGAAGATGGGAAAGATGTTGATAGCAATAGTGTTGATGAGAATGAGCCATATCTTGAAACTGACAATGACAAAAATGATGAGGGGACTGGATCTGGAGACAAAAGCTATGATCAATTTACCTCACACTGCCAGCATAATTGCCTAGGATGAAGTCATCCCAGTTAAACTGGGATGCACTCAACCAATTTAAACTTGGTTGAAATCAACTGATGAAATATAAATCCAAGGGACCCCCCTTGGTTTTATATTTCATTGGTTGAGGTCAACCTACTTTAAATTGGCTTTTTTGCATCCTAGTTTAACTGGGATGAACTCAACCTAGGCAATTATGCTGGCAGTGTCAATGAATAAAAATAATAATAAATCATCTGCAAACAGAAATTATTCTAATGAGTTGAATGAGTTAACCAAAGAGGTCAGGTGTATTTTTATTTTTTGTTATTTTACTAGCAATCAATTACTGATTCTTTCCTTCTTCTTTTATTGATATATAGCTGGACTTTGTAGTACGAAAGATTACCTCATCAAGTGCATGGAGAGCTGATTTTGACCGCTGTGCAGAGGATTACCCAAAGCAAAAAGGGGGAACAAAAGTGAATGGTCTGATTGCTGGTTATGGAATCCGCTGGAACATCAAATATCAAAGCCAAGAGCGTGCCTACAGGGCAAGCAAGGTATTTCATTAAGCTTCACCACCAAATAATTTGATGGTACTGATAGAAATATTTTTAAGCTCAGGTTATTGATGCAATTCTCCATGATGAGTATAGTAAATTCCAAGATCAAATTGTTTGGTCCAGCCGCAAAGAAAATCACAAGAAGTTTGGCTACTTCAAATAAATTCAGTTTACCAGCAATGAATGGATAATGATCAATGAATTGAATCAGGAGTTAGAAGTAAGATATATTCATTCCACAGATCCACTTATTTATTTCATACATAATGCTTATTTTTTTTTATAGCTGTTTAAATGTTTGACCAAGGAGATGGAGGGGAATGGTCCTACAGGTGCTTTTGTATTGCCAAACTACTATCAAACCATCTCTGATTTAAAGAAGCAAGAGGCAGGATGCAATTGAGGGCATCCATTACATCCAATGTACGTGAAAATGATACAAAAGCTTGACTAGGTCTACCAAGAAGAGGCGCTTGAATGTGAAACACTTGTAATGGCCACCATTCTTCACCCAAATTTTCACATCAAAATCTTCTCTCATTGCTGGCCTGAAAAAGCGGAGGTCCTCCTGGCCGACGAGGTTGTATAACCTTGTCAGCCGGGAGGAAGTCCTCCCGGCTGACAAGGTTATACAGCCTCGTGCCGGGAGGAAGTCCTCCCGGCTGACGAGGTTGTATAACCTCGTCAGCCGGGAGGGCTCGCTCACGTAATCGAATGGGCCCTCCTATTCGATTACGTGAGCGAGGGGGGACCCGCACGCCAAACAATTGGCGTGCGGGGCCCACACGCCATTTTTGGCATGTGGGTCTCACACGCCCTTTTTTTTGGCGTGTAGACCCTACACGCCAAAAAAAAATGGCGTGTAGGCCCCACACGCCAAAAAAAATTGGCGTGCGGGTTGGCGTTGGCGTGCGCGCTTGGCGTGCGTTTATCAACGCCCAAGTTTTGGGTGTGTCGAGATCAGCATCAACATCAGCAGTCTTAGCCCAGTGGCCTAGACGATCGGGAGGCTTACGCTGTCAAGAAGATGTACGCCGTTGCGGAGATCCCGCAGGAAGGGGAGAAGAAGGGGAAGGGGGAAGGGGAGGGAGGTCAGGGAGAGAGATGAAAGACAAATCATCACCGGGCAAGGGGGAAGTTAATGGAGTTTTGTCATCATCCTCTTTGACGGATACAGGAACGGATGTGGCAGGGCAATTTGACGGAAGGGAAGCAGTGATTGGCCAGGAGATTTCCACTGAAAGATGTTTTGGGGATGGTTTCAGTGGTGACCCGTAAGGAAAGATGAGCTCATCGAATATAACATCTCTGGATTTGATGACTGATTGTTTGTTGAGATCCCACAAGCGGTAGCCGTTGCCGTCCGATAGATAAGAGAGGAGGATGGAGGATCAAGCCTTCGGGTCAAGCTTCTTTCAATCGGGTTCGGGGACCTTGTACCAAGTTAGACAGCCAAAAGGGTGAATCGTGGACAGGCTGACTTGAGGGAGGTTAAGGATGGAGTTGGGAGACTTGAAGCCCGCTGGTGTGTTGCATGGGATTGAGTTGTAGGAGAAGAGGGTATGGCGTAGAGCATCCACCCAGAAAGATTTGGGGAGATGAGCCGTGAGTAGCAATGACCAAACGTAGTTGTGGATTGTGCAGTTCGTCCGCTTGGCTACACCGTTTAGTTGAGGAGAGTGAGGGGGACCGGGATCGTGATTGATTCCAGACGTGGTGAGGTAAGTGATGAAATCCGACGAGAGATACTCGCCGCCATTGTCGGTCCTAAGAGCTTGGATGATGTGGGATCCAGATTTTTCGAAGAATGACCGGAAGACTTTGAAACAGGAGAATGAGTCGGACTTGGTCTTCATGGGATAGAAGGTGAGTGATTTGGAATGGTGGTCCACAAAAGTGATGAAGTATTTATAGCCTTCTCGCGATGGTACTTCATAGGAGGCAACATCGGAATGCATGAGTTGACCGGGAATGGATGAGCGATAGAGGGAGCGGGAACGGAAAGGGTAACAATTCATCTTTGTTTGAATGCAGATGGGACATTTTTGAACATCAATGTCGTTGGACGGCAAGGGTACAATGTTGTTTTGTTTCAACAGCAATTTGAGTGCTTTGAGACCTAGATGAGAGAATCGGATATGGTGTCCAAAGAGAGATGAGTTAGAATAGGGAAGGGAAATCTGAACAGAAAGACATTGGCTCACTGGGTTGGAAGGCAAGTAGTACAGGTTGCCCCAACAATATCCCCGACCAACCAGTGGGCCAGAAACCTGAGACGTTGACGCATTGAGAATGTCACATGAGTCCTTCTTGAATACAACGGTTAATCCTTTGTCACACAGGTTTGCAATGGACAGGAGCGGTTCGTGAAGGGAAGGGACCACGAGAGCAGTTACAGAAGTGGATCCATCGATCGGAAGAACCAAAGTACCTTTATGGGAGGACTCGACTACCGATTGGTCTGCAAGGTGGATCGGAGTGTTGTCCGGCTTCGGATTATGGATGGAGGAGAGATCGGGAGTCATCGACATTGAACAGCCTGAGTCGAGATTGGGGTCCCCCGAAGCTTGGCCGCTTGGAGGATTGGAGAGAGCTGCAACTTTTGCCATGACCTTGTGGTCCGACCCTGAGTAGTCTGAATTGTCTTCTTCATTTCCTACTTCGGCAAAGTTGCCTAGAGGAGTAGCAGAAGTACTCCCAGCTCGGGTTTGCGGTTTGGATGAGGTCAATGGGGTGTCAGTTTGGGAAGCTTTCCATCTTGCCTTTTGTGCTGCTTTGTGTTCGAGAATGAGGTTCCTGGTGTTGTTGCAGGAATTTAGGTCGTGCCGGTCACTGTTGCAGAGCAGGCACCTCTGAGTCGATTTGGACGGCTCGTCCTCTTGTCGCTTTTGTTTGGTGGACTGTTGGCCTGGTGTTGTAGGTTTGGGTTTGACTGAGGAAACGGAGATTATTTTGCCTTGGGATTCTCGGCGGACACCTTCATTTTTGAGGGCCATAACGATGGTCTCGGTTTTCACTCCCTCTTGATTCATGAGGCCCAATACGCAGTGAATCCAGTCGGGAGGGATGGAACTGAGAAGTGCGGCGTTGTGTACATTGTCTGGGGTTAGAGGTTTCTCGGTCGTGACAAGGGAGTCAAGAAGTTCATGGAACTGAGCAAGAGAGTCGATGTGAGCATTGATGTTGTCGCCCTCCATCCTTGCATTGACAAGCTTTCGTATCCAGTAGACTCTGCCGCCGGCTGAAGAATCCTTGTGAGCTTTGGAGAGAGATCCCCACATACCAGCAGCATCGTCGGCGTGCTCTCGGAAGTAGCGGAGGTTGCTGCAATCAACAATCTGAACAAGAATAGCGCATACCAGATTGTTGTTGTCTTCCCATGAAGCAGAACAAGCTGCCGGTTTGATTGGGGATAGAATGTATCAAACCTTTGCCGATTTGAAGACTTGAAGGAAAACCAGTTTCCAGTTGAGGTAGTTAGACTGCGGACCTGGAGCTTTGAGGATGGGGAGCCTGGCTGTGGAGATTTTGGGAGCATTCGTTGACATTGTGCTGGGTTTGAGGTCAAGTGTCAAGTGGGGGGGATCCTTCGAGGGGTTGGAGGTAGACTCTGTGGACATGAAGCTCGGGAGAGTGTGAGTAGGTGATCCGGCCTACTTCACAGTTGCATCCGATTTACCTTGAAATCGCGTAGTATTAGCTGGAAGCTATCTGGGCTCATAACCTGATGAGTGAGACAAGGGGTCTTGGACTGAGGGGTGAGTGAGTAGTGAGCAGAATGGATAAAATAGATTGCATGAGATATCAGAGACATGATGAGAAACAACTGGAAGAGAAACTGAGATGGGAATATACCTGAGGGGTGAGTGAGTAGTGAGCAGAATGGATGAGGAATCCATCCTGTCACCATAGGCTCCTCAGGTATAGACCTCTATATGTGACACCTGTGCAACAGGCATGTAGCACACGCGGAAAGGGGCTAGAGGTCTAGCTCAACACAATCCAACGACGTGTTTCCTAATTCAGTCAGGCCCTCTCACGCCCCTTCTATTGTGCGGTGGGCTACCAGGTGAACTGCATCATCAATGAATCTTGCGTGAAGGAAAAAGATTTTCTCAGGAGTCCGCTGTTATAAAGGATGTAGAGTATAACAGAGAGCGGTGACCCCTGAGGGAGCCCCTTGTCTACTACAAATTCCCGGGACAATTATTCAGCTAGCCTGAGTTGTGTCATTCTTCCTTCCAGAAAACCGCAGATTATTTTCCATAAATATGCCAGGCAACCTTGTTTCTTGAGGGAGTGAACCAGTCTAGTTGGGTATACAGACAGATAAGCCAATTTCACATCTAGAAAAAGGCCCACCACTGTTTTCCCCTTGCGCCATTTTTGCTTTGTCCACATTTTCAGGGCAAGCATTGCGTCTTCCCCGCTTTTCCCTTGCCTACCGCCCATATGTCTGTCAGGTAGGATGTCCCTAGTTTCTGCCCAAAAAGCCAACTGGTCAGCAATGATCTTCTCAAAAACCTTGCCTATTGAGTTTAGGAGCGCAATTGGTTGATACGCGCCGGGGGAGGTATAGTCCAGCTTGTTGAATTTCCTGAGGATTGTTGTAGTTGTGGTCTTTCATGCCTTAGGAAATTACTCTAGCTGCAAGCAGTGATTCATCATTTTAGTCAACAGTGGTGTCAGGATAGAGTTTGAACACCTTAGCAACTTGTTTGGTATCCTATTGGGACCCGTGGCCTTCTTCTTTGCTAGGCCTGCCAACACCTTCCAAGTTTCTTCCTTGGTGATTTCTGGATAGATAACAAATTGCAACAGTGATTCCTGGGCAGCATCCCTTAAATCACATGCTTTCTACGACTGAATTCTTGCAAAAAAGTAAGTCAGCTTGTTCTGCTTTGTTAGATGTAAGAGATCCCAACGCTGTTCTCAATGGTAAGACACCATTGCCACTCCTTGGTTTTGTGAATCTGAAAGCCTGAAAAACCGTTGTGGCCGTGATTGTTGCTAGAAAACCTTGCCAGTGAAGTTTTTTGAGTTCCACAACTTTCTCCTTGAAGTGTGCGTTCCAGTAATTGAATCTGTGGATATTCTCAGGTGTGTCAGTCAGTAGCATGAGGCAACGGCTTTTGTTCCTTGATTTGACTAATGGGTCTAGGATTTCCGGATCCCACCACTTCTTGGCTCTATCAGGGTTATCCCTTACTACCCTCCCCTGTTGAAGCCAAGCCTCACGTAGTAAAGTAGTCAGTTTGGTCTCCAAGCTATCAATTTCAGCAATTGTGTTGGGGGGACTTAGCTTAGTTATGCTATTTTCCAAATCACGGCTGAGTCGGTCCTTGTCAACCCTTGCCCATGGTGGTGGGATACATCTGGAGATAGGGGTTGGCTTTGAGAGAGTTAGATTGATCAGTATTTTTTGATGGTCAGAGCCATGGTTATCCAAGCTAGTTGACACTGCCCTGACTATCCGGCTCACCAGGAAATTTGTCCATGTGAGGTTGATGATTGTTTTTGCCCCTTGACTTAAACAAAGGTCAGGGCACCTGCTTCAATGTTCAGTCTGAATCCAGCTCTGCCACAGATCTTTACCAAATCCACTGCCTTGGGGTGACAATGGGTGTAACCAGCTGGGTTCCAAAGTTGGTGGTGTAGATTTGCGTCCATCACAATAATGGTGGCTGTTTTTCTGCAATCCGCCCCTGTCAACCAGGCCTCCAGAAGCTTGCTCCCGGAGAAGATTTTTGGTTGGTTGTATAGATTCACCAAACAAATTTTTTGTCTGTTGTCCAGGCTAACCTTGGTTGCAAGAAGAAATTTTGAGTTAGTATTCAGTATATCAATTGAATCAGAAGGGAAAGTTTTTCTTATGTAGGTAACCACTTGGTGTTTATCCTGGAGGTTTTTATGGGGTTGTTTGGGACTGCAAATAGTCCACCATGCTTCATGATCTGGTGGGAGAAGTTTCAGCAGATTTATCCACGTTTCTTGAAGGAGTAGGAAAAAAGATGAGGCCGGCTCAGTATTGAGAATACTTAATGTAACAACTTGGCTGTTGTGACAATTCAATTGCACAATTGAGGGGGTAGAAAAATTTGCATTACTGCATATTGAGATGCTAGGTACATCATAGGAAAAATTCAAGGGAGGGGTAAGCATATTGGTTGTACTAATCATGAGGGAGATGATTTTTAGAAATAAGCCAATTTTGCTTGATACCACACGCCTTGTCAAAAGGTGTGTGCAATTCCCAAACCTCCTTCTCTTTTCCCATCTCCTTGCATATCACACAAATCTTCCTGGTACCCTCAACAGGGGCAGGGCATTCACACGTTTTGTGAGCATTTCCACATCTCCCGCATTTTGGTGCTGCACAGCACCAGTTACCAAAGTGACCCATGCCCAAGCACTTGAAGCATTGTGGCGGCAGTCTTTTGAATTGATCCAATCTGAAATGTTGACACTCCATGTATACGCATTGTTACTCAATCAACTTATTGGCTAGATTGGAGTCCAACAGGGAAACCGCAATTGTTCCCGCATTTTGTGGGTCATCTGGTTCCCTGCTACCGCCTAACCATTGGATTCAGTGGATCTTGTCCAAAAGGATAGAGTTTTCCATAGCCAACATGATCTTGCTTTCCAGTTTGTCAACATCAAAGCTGCAGGGTATTCCATGAATGAGGATTGAATATGTGCTGGGCAAGGCTTCCAGATCAGGGTGAAGCTGCTTTCTCCACGTGTGTCTATTTTTGTCTAACCAATCCTTGTGATGCCGGTCCTTGGAGTAGCACAAGACGTTCCCCAAAGGCAAGAATCTGACCACTTTGACTGTGACCTTCTCACTGTTAACTTTGGGCGTTGATAAACGCACGCCAATGCTAACCTGCCCGCCAAAATTGGCGTGCGGGGCCTACACGCCAATTTTTTTTGGCGTGCAGGGGCTACATGCCAATTTTTTTTGGCGTGCAGGGGCTACACGCCAACAAAATTGGCGTGTGGGAGCGCACGCCAAACAATTGGCGTGTGGGCCCCGCACGCCAAAAAAAATTGGGTGTGGGTCCCACACGCCAATTGTTTGGCGTGCGGGTCCCACACGCCAATTGTTTGGCGTGCGGGGGTTGGCATGTGGGGATATTGCATGTGACATCCCCAAATACATACATGATACACATATGTGTATATGCATGCATTTGCATATACACATATGTGTGAGAATGTCATCAAACCGGTCCACCGGTTCAATTAGTTGAGCACCCGCGGGTCTGATTCCTGAACGGAATCAGACTTGTGGTTCTGGTTTTTTCAACCAGAACCACAACAAAGCAGCTCACCAATTTGATAACAACCAAACTGGTAAGTCTGAAAATCCGAAAAAAAGAAAAAAAAGAAAGGCATTAATAAAAAAACCCGGGTTTTCCGCGTTTACACCCGGTTTTCTGCGTGGTGCACCCAGTTTTCCGCGCAGGCACCTGTTTTTTTTTAATTTTTGATTTTTATACAAATAGCATATGGAGGGCGGCATTTGATGCACGTGACCTCCCCAATCAGCCTCATTCAATATTTTATTTAAAACAAATAAAGTAAATAAGTAAAACAAGTAACATAAACAAAACAAAACAAAACAAAACAAAACAAAACAAAACAAAACAAAACAAAACAAAACAAAACAAAAGAAAACAAAACAAAACAAAACAAAACAAAACAAAACAAAACAAAACAAAACAAAACAAAACAAAACAAAACAAAACAAAACAAAACAAAACAAAACAAAACAAAACAAAACAAAACAAAACAAAACAAAACAAAACAAAACAAAACAAAACAAAACAAAACAAAACAAAACAAAACAAAACAAAACAAAACAAAACAAAACAAAACAAAACAAAACAAAACAAAACAAAACAAAACAAAACAAAACAAAACAAAACAAAACAAAACAAAACAAAACAAAACAAAACAAAACAAAACAAAACAAAACAAAACAAAACAAAACAAAACAAAACAAAACAAAACAAAACAAAACAAAACAAAACAAAACAAAACAAAACAAAACAAAACAAAACAAAACAAAACAAAACAAAACAAAACAAAACAAAACAAAACAAAACAAAACAAAACAAAACAAAACAAAACAAAACAAAACAAAACAAAAGAAAACAAAAGAAAAGAAAAAAACAACACAAAACAAAACAAAATAAAATTATGGAGGGCGGCATTTGATGCACGCAACCTCCCCAATGATCCTCATTCAAAATTTTATTTAAAAAAAATAAAGTAAACAAAGTAAATAAGTAAAACAAGTAAAATAAACAAAATAAAATAGAATAAATGAAATGAAATGAATAAAATAAATAAATAAAATAAAACGCAAGAGACAAAATTGCAAGTTAATATTTTATTAAGAATTAGTAAATGTAATAAACAACAAAGAGACATTAGTACAGACTAAGAATGTGCACACAAATAATAAGTATAAGAAAGAGAAATTGTTATAAACACTACTGATAACAAATAGAAAATGCTTAAAAATGGTGAATCTACACCTGAATTACATTCCTGAACCTATATGTAATGTGTAATAATTATCTTACATGTAACACTCCAAAGCATCATACAATGTACCATACCTCTGTGTATCATTATATTTCCATTTCTTTGTCATGAAATCTGGTAGCGAGTTAATTTCATAATCAGTATTTGTTTCCAATGAATTATTCACCCTCTACAGTGTATGAATCCATTTAAAAACTCCCCAAATATTTTGAAAGACAGGCGTGAAGGTGTTTAGAAATAAATTCTGTCCAAAAATTGTAAAAAAACAAACAGTGATTTTATAAATAAACTGTTTGTCAAATTAAGTTCTACACCCCTTAAAGTGTTTTAAAAAGATTTAAAATTTTGAAAAATCCTGAAAGTTGAGCCGTGGGGATTTTTTTTTTTTGAAAAAACCCGGTGTATAGGCAAAAAAAAAATAGAAGCCATTGTTTTGTTGGAAAATAAAAAATACCAGTTTCTAAACCCCTGGAAGTATATTAAACAATTTCAAAATGTTGAAAACAAAAAATCCACCCGCAAAAAAATAATTAAAAAAACCGGGTGTAAAAGCGGAAAACCGGGTGTGCTGCGCAGCAAATTTGACGTTGCCGCTGCGTAAAACCGGGTGTCAACGCGGAAAAACCAGGTTTTTTTATTACAGGCCCAGGGCCCTCTCCAAGACCCAACTGGCCCAAAAGACAGGGCCCAATGGCCATAAGAAGGGGCCTGCCTCTGCCCATCACCTCCAGTGGGCCCACAGGCCCACTTTGATGCTCCAAAGGGGCAATAAAACATTCAAAGGGGCCATTCAAACCCCCCAGGGAGCTCAAAGGGCCCCATATAAGCCCCAGACGCGCACCATCCCCCCCAAAAGTGGCCCAATGGGCCCATCTCAAACACATCCATTCCCCCACATCTCTTCCTATTTTTTTTAAAAAAAATTACCGTAGATATAGTAACACGTGCTGACATACTCTCCCATTCAAATGCATACAGATTCCGCACAATTCACCAAATCAGCAGCAAAAGATGTCTCACACCGGTGATTACAACTCTGCAAGCAATCAGCCTCCACGCCCATACAGATTCTATGAGGTTGACCCCAACAAGGAAAATTTGGATCATCTTATCACACAAGCATTCCCAGATATTTCCAGGTCTTTCTCCCAACATGATTACTTTTTGGACCAGGCTATTCTTTGCTGCAAGAATATTTCAGTCAAAAATATAAATGCTAGGATCTTGCAAGATATTCCATCAGAAGGCAGGAATTACACAAGCTATGATTCAGTGGAAGATGATCCCCAAAACCTATACTTGCAGGAATACATAAATAGTCTAACAATTTCAGGCTTTCCACCTCATAATCTGAAATTGAAAAGGGGTGTCCCAATCAGCATGCTGAGGAACCTTGATCAAACAATGGGACTTTGTAATGGGGCTAGATTGATTGTGGAAAACCTGGGTCCAAATGTTATTTATGCAAAGGTAATTTCAGGAAATAGAGTCAACAACTTGGTGGCCATACCACACATTCCCTTCATATCAGACCCTGATGAGTCTGGATTGCCTTTCAAGCTCATATGGAAACAATTCCCCATAAATCTGGCTTTCTCACTAACTATAAACAAATCTCAAGGTCAGACAATTGGAAATGTAGGTATTGTACTTCATGATCCTGTGTTTAGTCATGGACAACTCTATGTTGTATTGTCACGAAGTAAGTCCAGCCGTACTAGTAGTCCCTCAACCTGAAATTGGCCTTCCTTCATATGAAACATCAAATATTGTTTACAAAGAAGTTCTTTCAAATGTCCAGAGGCAATAGTTTTATTAATATTTTTAGTTTCTCATCCTTTTTGTTTGTTTTTTTGCTTCATAATTTCATTGCTTTTTGATTTCAGCATGTAATGTTATCTTTGTCCTTATATTTCCACAAATAAAAACTTGTGCACCCTTCTCATCAAGCCCACTTTTCTACAAGCCCCTCCCCAATCCCCAAATTTGGGGGCTATACACTCGTTATCAATAATTAATCAACACGTAACGGTCGGAGTATGTATTTAAATAAATATGTAAATAAATATTTATGAATTATGGAAGATGCAGATTCAGTCCCCCCCCGACCTCACCTTTTCCCCGACGGGGAGTGAATCAAGATTATTCCCTCTTTGTCTCTTGACCATACATACATCGTCATCTTGACCTTCCCCTTGGCTGGAACTACTAACAAGAACGAAAACGAGAACGAGAAGAACAAGAACAAGAACGAGAACGAGAACAAGAGGCATGGAACAACAATCAAACCAACCCATCACAGTCCTACCTGGCTCACCATCAACCGATCGAAGACAGATCAGAAGAAGAAAGAAACTAAACCATCCATCAACCACCACCACCACCATCACTAACAATAACACCACCACCACTACCACCACTACCACCACCACCACCACCACCTCAACCCAACCCACGAGCACACAAGCCGATAACGAGCCACCCACCCCAATCCTCCTACCACCCGATATCAGTCTACCAATCACTATCCAATACTTATTCGTACCCCCGCTCAACCAACACCACCTCTCAAACTCGAACTCATATGGCCATCAGCTTCAGGACCATCATTCGATCTCTAAAACTACTCCACTCTTCAGCTATTACGCAGGTGAAACTACCAGGCCAATTAGGGATCTATCATCATCATCTCCATTACCATCATCATCCTCGAATCTAAACTTAACACCCGACGGACCGGCTGCCCAGTCTAACCGCGATCACCCCCACCCTGGAAAGTCAGTCTCATCGGACCAGATCATCACTTCTGCCGATTCTATCCCTGACCTCAAGACCTACGAGAGTCCAGTCAAGGGCGAACTGATCGAGTGGTCCATCACCGAAGGTCAAGTCTTATACGAGCGCGACGGATGGAGAACGCGTCCGATCGTCAAAATCAAGGAACCCTGTACTCATGCAGTCCAGTGGCACGGTCAATGTGCTATTTGTGGCAGCGATCTAACCATGTACGTCCAACCATTCAACTACTCTTATCACTCCGATCAAATTGCCTACCTACTCATTCTCACCTCACCAACAGTGGTGACTATACCGGAATCTCAGAAACCTCTCGAGCAAGCATTCCCATGTCACATGGACCATCCACCTTAACCGTCTCAGTCTCAGAGGCACAGAGGTTAGAATCAGAGACTCGAAACCGACTACTCAAGGCTCAAAAACTGTCACTGATCGTCGATCTAGATCAAACCATCGTCCATGCTACCGTCGATCCAACTGTGGGCGAGTGGATGTCTGACCCAACCAATCCCAACTGGCCAGCCCTCCAAGGAGTCAGTAGATTCCAACTCAACGACCCACCCAACCTGCCCAACGAAACTGGCTGTTACTACTATCTCAAACAACGGTCAGTCTTGATCCTCCCCACCCTTTCTCCCTCAAGCCCTACATAAGCTTCATTCCATAAATACTAAGAAGTTGAGCAATGCCCTAGTCCTGGTTTATCAGACTTCCTACATTCCCTGGCGGATAAGTATGAGATGCACGTCTATACCATGGGGACCAGGGCATATGCCGATGCTGTCTGTAAGATTATTGATCCGACAGGTGAAATATTTGGCAACCGAATCTTGAGTCGCGACGAAAGTGGTAGTATGTTTCATCCTTCCTTCTTACCTCCTAACATCTCACCCTATCATTACAAAAAAAACTTATCTCTCCTCGTTTCCTGCACTATTCAAGGTATGACTCAAAAATCGATCACCAGACTCTTTCCCGTCGACACTAGCATGGTGGTCATCATCGACGACCGGGGCGACGTGTGGGAATACAGTCCAAACCTGGTTTCCGTTCTGCCCTGTAAGCTTCTTGTACGTATTTATTACCAATCCCACTGAACCTTATTATTCCTTGTAGACAATTTCTTTGTGGGGATCGGGGATATCAATGGTGCATTCCTACCCCCCGCCCGTCCGCTCGAGCCCCCTTCGACCCAGACCACTGAGCCAATAGCGCCTGCTCCGACCGCCCCAGTAGAAGTTCCCGTGATGACAGTGACGGACGACTCTGGGTCAACAAGTTCGTTAATGAAGGCAGACTCCTCAACGACGACAGATAGACCAAGTTCGGGGGCGACGAGTGAGATGATAGCGACTGTTCAAGCGTGTGAGACCTCTACAGTACCGGTCTCTTGTTCGACGATCGGTGGGCAGGCTCCGGAAAGCTCGAGCCCAAGCGCTCCGTCGACAGCAGAAGAGATAGCCAAGTCGGCCCGGTCAAAACTGATTGCCGACCAAGTCTTGAGTCGACCCTTGAAACAGAAACAGATCGCTTTAGAACAAGAGGCCCAACGCGCCCACCAAAAGGCCGGCTCCCTCAGACGCAGTCATAGTAGCGGCGTCGCTACTAAGGGCTCCCAGAATGGCGGCTCATCTACCGAGTCCAAGTCTGCTAACTCTTCCAGAGCTACCACTCCCGTCCTCCCCATCCCGTCCTCCTCCTCCTCATCCTCATCCGACATCCCCTCCACAGACCCCGTCCCCATTCATCGTTCGTCTCAGCCTATGAACCCATCTCTGGATCCTGAACCACAAACTGGAACAACCGGATCTTTAACTTTACTTGGCGGCCAAACCCACCCCAATCTTCGTCAGCCCCTCTCTCAAAAGCACTCTTCTTCTCTCTCACTCTCTAGGCCTCCGCACATCTTGTTGTTGTTGATGCGTTTTTTTCTTCGTCGCTTGATCGATTTCTCCTTTTTAGCTGCTCATAAACCTCTGCCACTCGAAATCGAATCATCGGACGATTCTGATACTAATACTGACCTCAGTTTGGACGATGAATTTGATGACCATCTCAGCCGTCCTGAACGTGCTGTCCTTGTTGACCATGATAATGAACTTAGTCGTCTCCAAATAGTTTGCTATCCCTACTCTCTTTCTTTTTATTTTCCTGTAACTGTGATTAACCCATTTTTTTTTTGGTTTGGTTTGGTTTTTGTGAATAGATTCTGGGAGATATTCATAGTGGGTTTTATTCTCAAGATTCGATCGAAGAAGCTGATGCTAGAGTTGAGTTTCATTTTCCTCTCTCCCTCCCTCCCTTAAAATCATGATCATGATTATCTTCCAAAGCGAGAGAGAGAGAGAAACTGAATGTTGTGTGTGTATTTTAACAGTCAGTTATCTCGGCCATCAAACACGACGTCTTGCACGGTACCCATCTCGCTTTCTCGAGTCTTTGGCCCATGGAAGCCGTCTCTCAAGAGTCAGCCCCCCCTCCTTCTTTTCTAATGCTACTGTGGTATTTATTGTTCGTTCACCATTTTACTTGTTCTTTAGACAATATGCTTGGAAATTAGCCGAGCAGTTTGGCGCTTGTTGTTATACTCAGCTATCGCCTCGGGTCACTCATTTAATTGCCGCTAAAGTAATTCTCCCTCAATTTCCACGTACACACACACCCTCAAATCCCCCCATTTGAGTTTTTATACTTTGAAGTGTTGGAGAAGTGAATTGATTGATTTGATGTGTGTGTGTCTTTTTGTAGTTAGGTACTTCGAAAGTTAATCAAGCATTAAATCGACCCAACGTGACGATAGTGGGACCTAAATGGTTATACGACGCGGCATTACTATGGACGCGACCAGCGGAGGCAGAATATACGTGGCGAGTGGGAGCGGATGAAGCGCCATCGGGCAGGTCAGAGACGGGAGTCGGAGTCGAAGGAGGATTGGATGATGAAGAAGAGGTTGGAGTGCAAGAGGAATGGGGAATGGGGGCGGCGGATTGGAAAGAAGCGACGGCGGAAGTGATGGCTGCCTTAGAGGAAACGGATGACGACGAAGAAGATAGTCTTGACGAAGGCTCCTCTAACTCTTCTGACCTCCATCATAGACCCCATCGTAAGCGCGAACGCACTCCCTCTTATCCCTCCGAAACATCCTCGCAAGACCCTCCTCTCCTCACAAACCTTCAAACAAACGACAACCATTCCATCGATTCTCCCCTTTCTAAACGTAAACGTATAGCCCATTCTAGAACCTCTAAACTTAAACTTGTCGTCCCGATTATGGACCAGAGTTCTTCACTCGATATCCCTTCTGATCAACAAAACTTCAACCACAGTACTTCTTCGGGTGATGAAGTCCCTCCTCGTCCTCTTACTTCTTCTACCACAACTCCAACTCCAACTCTCCTCAAATCTCTTGATTGTTCTTCTGCTTCAGTCGATCAACTTAGTTCTGACGATGACGAGTTCTTGTCCGCTTTGGCCGCTGAAATGGAAGGTAATATGAACTCCTAACTCTGTTGACTTCCACTATTCTTCCTCTCCCTCTCTCTCTCTCTCTCTTTGTCTCTCTTTCAAAATAATAATAAAAATCTACCTTATTGTTTTTTTCCCTCAAGCTTCACTACTTTTTATTTTTTATTTTTTTATTTTTATAGAAAATTAAAAATCAAAAAAGGGGAAGAAATTTATCCATAAATTAAATCAGATCCAAATTGTTTACATATGCATGTCTTGTTAACATCTGCATGAACAAAGTCAACACACACACACCTCCGGCTCAGATGAACGTCACTCATTCGACTGCGTTCAAAAAAAGCGGTTGGATACTTGAAAGACACCAGCCACCAGCTACGCAATAGGGCAGCCCAGCGGTTTGTATAGAACTGTGAGAGGTACCCTCAAGATCGAGGTATCTGCCAAATCGACATGCACGCGCTCAGCCAAATCACCCTGCACCCGCTCGAGATCATTATAACTTCCGACCACGCTGCTGACCTGCAATCTGGACTCGATCTCCTTCCTCCTACATAGCTGTATCTGTTGTGACCTAGGTCACATGGTGTGAATTAGCTGTGGCTCAGCCAGCCGGAGGAGACTACATCTGTCTGCTCTGGGCCACACCTACCGGAATCCATACTGAGAGCATCCACAGTTGTTTTGATAAATATTTGACAACTGTGGAGCACTTAGGGAGCTTGACAGTTAATTTTTCAAGAGTTTCCCCACTTGCGGCTCAATAAACTGGCTCGGTTTCTGTGTACCAAGCCGGTTCCACACTCGTGCTCCCATGCAACTCAAGGAAATAACTTGAGTTGCAGAGGAGCACTGCATGGGGTGGAATTTAATGAGTGGGGGGTTGTTGGGGGCATTGGTTGGGGAAGGGTTCACTAAAAAGTTGTAAGGTTTCAGGATTGACAACTTGTGACCTTTCTTCATCATGCTCATTTATACTTTTTTCTCTCATTTCACAAACTATATTTACATACTATACACTACTCAATAACCCACAAGTTACAGTCTATAAATATTGTCACCTTGGCTGACCCTATGAGGTCCTCATCTTGTTTGGCACTTATACACTTCAGTTGCGGAACCAGTACTCACATATATATTTTTCCTCATAAAAGTGACCTGTGAAAGCTAGGGACAACTTACCTTATCAAGCTTGATAGAGGTCCATAAATTTATGGACCTCTATTAAGAATCCTAGCAATTCTACAGTTGTCAAGCGCTATCAAGCGCACAAGTGGGGGTTGTCTCAATAAAGTTAGCTTAGAGCATCCATAATTGTGTGGATAACCTTTTGACAACTGTTGAGATCTTAGCAAGCTTGACAGTTAATTTATCAAGCCTGTCCCCACTTGTGGCTTGATAACCTGGCTTGATTGCTGGGTTATTGAGCTGGTTCCACACTTTTGCCCTCTGCAACTCAAGTCAATAACTTGAGTTGCAGAGGAGCACTACCTGGGTGGGTTTGTACAAGTGGGAGTTCTTGGGGGTGTTGAATGGGGGGAGGGTTCACAATAAGGTGAGTTGTGAAAGGTATTCACACCTTATTGAGCTCAAGAGAGGTCCATAAATTGAGAATCCTAGAGATTCTATAGCTATTGAGTGCTATTGAGCACACAGGTGTGGCACAGTCTTGATAAAGTTGGCTTATCAAGCCAATTGTGGATGCTCTTAGAGCATCCACCACTGTCTCTGTAAAGTGGCTTGGTAAGAGCATCCACAATTGTCTCAATAAGTTGGATTGATAAGCCAACTTTTTCAAGACGTTGCCCCACTCATGCGCTCAATAGCGCTTGACAACTATCAAATCACTAGGATTCTTGATAGAGGTCCATAAATTTATGGACCTCTATTGAGCTCAACAAGGTAACTCGTGAATACCTTTCAGTGAACCCTCCCCCCATTTGACACCCCCAAGAGCTCCCCACTTGTAAACACCCACCCCGGGTAGTGCTCCTCTGCAACTTGAGTTATTGACTCAAGTTGCAGAGGAGCACAAGTGTGGAACCGGCTCAATAACCTAGCAATAGAGCTGGGTTATCAAGCCGTGAGTGGGGATACTCTTGACAAAATAACTGTCAAACTCGCTAAGAGCTCGACAGTTGTTGAAAAGTTATCCACACAATTGTGGATGCTCTAACCCAACTTTACAGAGACAAAGCCCCCGCGTGCCACCCATGTGGCCTCTTTAGGCCTCTTTAACTGAGGAATTGCTAGGATTTTTGTTTGAGGTCTCTGAATTTAGAGACCTCTAATGAGCTTGGTAAGGTAAGATCCTCCGTTCCCACAATCAAATCCTTGATCCCCCCCTACCAAGTCACAAGGGCGTGGTTTTTTGGTAGGGTAATCATTGCGCTTGCTAACCTCTCTGCAGTTGCGGAAAAGCTAGCAAGACAATGGTTAATGCTCTTATTGAGCCACTTGATTGAGACGACTGTGGATGCTCACCCCTCTGAGTCACTACAGTATCAACATGTTATTACATTACTGCAATACTTCAAATTTGCCCTCATACCAACTTTGTACATACATGTGTGAATTTTGCTCACTGTTTTCTGGATCAGAAGCACAGATCCATCGACATCGGCGGAAATTCTGTTGAGCTGCTGATGGTCACACAGGCTTGCGTTTCCTGCATCGAAAGTCACGCGTCTCACCAGGTACCTATTGTCCTTGCAATATGTCTTGACTTCCTCAGGTTGCGAACGATGCTTAGAGATATACTGGGATTCTCCGACGAAGCGAAAGTTATGAACCATCAGATTGTGGTAGAGAACAGTGCATAGTTCAGGGAATCCTAGTCAAGGGGCTCATCCCTATTGAGAGCGCAGGTATTTTCTTGAATATTCACATTGGGATGGGATGAGAAGACACGATCCAAGCAAGCCGATACAGTTCTACTTGGCAGAGTGCACTGACTTCAAAAGGATGTATGCTACTTCTGGATGGATCATTTCCGCTTGGAATAGTTGTTTACCCGTCTCCTCCATGAATCATCATCAATTCCTCAAAACCCTGAGTTAACCTTCAATAAATAGTTAAATGTTTTTTTCCGCTCCGAACAAATTACCTTCGCGCTGTTAAGGACGCTCTCGACGAGCTTGCCCCTTCCCATTGCTGGCCAACTTCAATTAAATAATCCTCCTGACAAGTAAAATACTTTCAACATGTCCTCAAATTCCAGCATTTCGCGAAAACCATCGCAACGATTGCTTTCTGCAGTGCGCTCCATCAAGCGGAAAGTTCACAACATCAAAAGCCGACCGAAAGATGATAATTTTTTGGGCATTGAACCTCTACTGTCTGAAAACATTTTGGACATCAATTTCAACGGGAATTCATCAACTAACCATGCTCCAGGGTGCTGGCCGAAGCGCGCTGCGATGTTGTTTGAATTTGAAATTCTTCCTGGGTTTTATCGTACAGTAAGAGAACCTTTGTAATCTGTATACGAGCTTCCTCATCCTTGCGTTCTTCACATCAACCTGATGATACGTGACTACATAGTCCCCGCACTCAAACTCCCATTTAGACACAAAAGACCAAGAATGTAGCGCTCCTTGTGGAACAGCGTCGAAGCCCAGAGAGCTTACCGATGACGACCTGCGCTACAATCCTCGGGAGACGCACGATGAAGAATATGCTCATGTTCGCCAGATATTGCCACCGTTGCCTCGGTGTCCACTGAATACTTCCTCCTCGGGACAGCTGAGTAGCAATAATCAACCTGAACAACCACTGCCGAGGCTTTTCTGTCCGCCGCCGAGATGTCAAGAACCTGATCTATCTCTTACGCCCCGCGCCATCTCGGCCTTCCTGTCGAGTGACACTTTATCTTCCTCACAAGAGGCATGCACCGAATTTGACCTCGCCTCTAGGGTATCAATTAGACTCTCAGTTTCAATCGTCGAATCTGACTTTAATCAAGCCAGCCATTCATCATACTCCTCGGAATCTTCGGACCCAGGTTTTTACTCAAAACACCTCTCTTCCAGGCTTGACGCATTGTGTTTTGATGAGGTGCGTTTCAAAAAAATTCACTCTATCATCTTCGGGATTTCTGTCAACTCTACTTGTGTTTCTTCCACAAGCCCCTAGACTTCGTTCATCGCAGAACACATGATGGTAAAGTGAAATCCGCCAAACGGAGATCTTCCTTTGGAGTAGCCCGCATCATCATTTCTACTCCCAACACTATACAGATGTCACAGCTGTCTCCATCATTCAAAACGTGGCTTAGTGAATTTATTGAAAGTCGGTTATCTCAGGACGATTCGCTCGAGCGACTAGCGGATAGTTTTGACCCCGTGATCAAGGAGGAGGTCGACTTCGTGAATACGCAAGAGGCTGACTCTCCGAGCGCAGAGGAGACTACAAGTGATTTGCAAGACACCGAAGGGGGCAACACCGACCCAGTTAGTCAACCCCCTTTTATCCACAACATCACTAGTACTTCTGAATATGAATTTTCCCAATGTGACTTTGAAATCAGATTGAGACAGCCGAGAGTGATTCGTCGACGCAAGATAAGAAGCCTTTTGAAGTGCCGGAAACATGAATGAGCGGGTTTCATCATCCTTTCTTTGAGTGAATGAACTGACTGACAATCCTCAAAGCTTATGATAGGAGTCGCGTCATTCTATACTTATAACCAACCCTAATACTTACATATACTTACAGAAACGAACTATTAATCATGCACTTCATGCAGACATTGTGACACTATGTAGAGCAATACTCTTTGATCGGTTGTTTGTCTGGAGTGAAAGGTCACATGCACGTGACAGAGTAACCTGATAAAACTGAGCGAGGACGTTGTTGCAAATAAATGGAATCAGAGCATCTCGGGGGTTGAATTATGGCACTAGTCCAAATCTAGCCTCCCGGAACTGATTTACCTGCTCCACCGGAGGCACTCAAGGCTATACTGAATTCATCCTGGAAGCTACACAATGACCATATTTAGGAAAGTATAGCTCCCCAGCTACCGTGCAGAAATTAACTGCTTTGGCTAGGCTGTTCAAGCAGTAATTGTTGGACAGACTTTGTCTGGTAAGTTTTGCAAGGTGCTGGGTTTGAAGGGTGCAAATTGATGGACAGGGTATGTCCAAAAACTGTCTGGAAAGTCTTGTCCAAGCAGATGGTTTATTCAGTGATGCTCCTGTCTACTTCAACATTACAGCACATTCATGTGATAATTCACTCCTCCTCTTCGTACGCAACCACCAAAATTACCAATGTATATCAACTCAGTGATTGGGGGTATCAGCTAATATTTTGGGATACATTACAGGCACTTACAGGTTGCAGAGGGAGATGAAGGCAAACTAGAATTCATCTTTTGGGCAGGGAAATGTGCACCCCTGACCATGCTTTTTGGACCCACAGGGGTGACAGGATACTTCCAGTACTTCATGCAGGAAATTTTGCTAGGGTGGATTGGGAAGGACACTGCTGTGTACCTTGAATAAATCATGGTGTATACACAGAAGGGCTCCAACCACACAGAAGCAGCCAACAGTATCCTCAAACCCATGAGCAAGCACCAACTATGGCTGAAACCAGAAAGATTTGAATTTTTCAAGCCAGAGGTGGGATACCTAGGACTTTTGGTTGCCTGCAATTGGATAAAGAAGGACTCCAGAAAAGTGAAGGCAGTTAAGAAATGGCACACCCTGCAGAAATTCACAGAGTTGTAGCAGTTCATTGGATTTGCTAGCTTCTATTTCTGATTAATTCATCATGTCTCTGAGAAGACCAGACCACTCCATGACCTGAAGAAATTGCTGCACCACTTGATTGTAATTTTCTACACCAACCATTGGAACCTTGAAATTTTAATGACCACCAAAGAGCTAATTGACTTCAAAATTGTATTATTACCAGGCCCCCAGGCTAGTAAGCCTGAAAAATTATCCCACCAACCCAATCTGTTTTAGGTTTATCTGTTCTCTCTTGTGTTCTTCTGTGTGCTACAATCCTATCAGTGTAGATTTCTGTAAGGATCCCGTCTGGATCTTTCACTGTCCGTGAGTGAGGTTCAGAATCAAAGCCTTATGCTTTGGAGAGACCAGATTCTAGAACCAAGTAAGTTCAATTGCAAGCTAGCACAGTAGAGTTTGGAAGTCAGTTGGTCTCTGTAAATACACTTATTAATATAATATGATAACCAATGAAAGGAAAAGAGAGAGAGAAGGATGAGAGAGGATAAATAGGTGCTTACCTAGCACAGTAGAGTTTGGAAGTCAGTTGGTCTCTACTGAGCTAGGAGGGTGCCGGGGGGTTGAGGATTATATAGTGAAGAGATGATTATGTAATTTGGGTTATTGTCTTTTGTGTGAAACTTAGAAATGGAGGTTTCACAATTTCACATCTCATTTCATTCATATGTCACATGTATGTAGTATACCTGGGGCAGCAGTGAGTGTGTGGAAGGACTCTTTTCCTCATCCTTCCACACACTCACACATCTCCATTGGCTATTGCTGTCCCAGCCTCTGTTTATCTTATCAATCTGATCCCCACCCCTGGGGGAAATCTGAAATTTGGACAGTTATTGAAGCCTTAAAAAATAACCAAGCGGAAATTTTCAGACATAGTGGATGCTAAGCAATGTTTTGAGTTTAATGTGTGGGGGACCAAAGCAGATAGCACCACAGTGCAAGACAGAGTTATGCCATCAGACATTTTGGATGTAGAAATCATTGATAATATCAGAAATTTGACCTTACTCAATAAGAAGCTAACTGAATGGGTCCATTTAGTAGCTGCACAGACCAGGCTGAGGAACCCAACCAGATACACAAAAATATACAGAATCCTGTGTGATAAAGGATGGATTGTTGCAATGGCAGGCCCCACCATGCAGACAGAGACTCTAAAGAGTAGGCACAAAACCAAACTATCAGGCCACCCAGTTCAATCCTGACACTTGTAATGTTCCAGCAGAGCTGTCAGCCCCCATCTCTTATGTGACGCGGGGTTGAATATAAGATTTGTATATTATACTGTATACAGTATAGCAACCTGTATTTTTAGGGTCTCACTATAACTGGTGAGGCCAGTGGAAAGAAGCTCCTCTATGCTGAAAGCGGAGAAGCTGGCACCTTTGTGTAACAAAGGAACATGGCTATGTAAAGCTCTACGCAAATTGCCTCAACAGCTCCCTGCAAGTAGGAGAGGACTTCTAGTCACTTGAATAACGATTCTAGTGACTAGGAAAAGGGATAAAGGATAAAGAATAAAGAGGATTGGATGATTATAAAAAACCCCACTCACTAAAACAATAGTAATGTAAGCAGGTTTGTATGGTAATAATCTGGGGGAAATTCCCTTTATAAGGAAATCTCAGACTTGTAAATATTACACATCATGTTATCCCCAATGTAATGACTCAAAGAGTTTGTATTACATGGGGTAATTTATGATAATAGTCTCCTTGTAGGAGATATAACTAAACTGTAATAATGTAGGGTAAATTCATGGAGAGATATTAATCTCTCCTTACATTAGAATTTCTTCATATTAGTTCACTGCCAGCATAATTGCCTAGGGAGAAGTCATCCCAGTTAAACTGGGATGCACTCAACCAATTTAAACTTGGTTGAAATCAACTGATGAAATATAAATCCAAGGGACCCCCCTTGGTTTTATGTTTCATTGGTTGAGGTCAACCTACTTTAAATTGGTTTTTTTGCATCCTAGTTTAACTGGGATGAACTGAACCTAGGCAATTATTCTGGCAGTGGTTAGTTTATTAAAAGGATAAATATTGGATAAAATAAGTATAAAAGTTATGAGTTGTATGGGAATTGAACTTATGAATTCATAATAATTTACTTGGTTCATTCATTCCTTTGTATTTTTGTGGACACAAGTCCTTAACCATTGGGTTAGTGACTTGTATTATTTTGTAGAAATGTGGGCTTATTGTCTCAATATCTGACATTTGCCCCCACCAAAAAAATTACTCATACAGAGGACTTTTTTGACCTCTTGGATGCTCTAAATTCTCTTAAAAGAACTGAGCTGTTAGTAATTTGTTCAGATTGTAACCACAGATCATGCTCAGATTGGCAATTTTTGAATCTTACTAAGTACAATTTACAATCTTTTCCTTCTTTTCTAGTTATCTTTTCTTTTAAAATTTTTAGAGGAATTCTTTCTTCACTTGATTTTTCAATTGGAGGTTGTACTTCAGTAATTACTTCATTTTTAATTCCATCACTTGGATTAATATACTTTTTACATAAAATTATAGGGAAAGTGGGATGCTTTTGGTTGAATTGTTCTGTTAGAATGACTTCTACTGCATTTTTTCCATGGAATTGTTTAATAACAAAAGGTCCTACATAAGCATCTTTTAGTTTCCTAGGACCACCCAAGTTGTTAAAATCTACAGTAGAAATCAAGTCCATATCTCCCACTTTCAAATCATGATCTTTATGGGTTTTGTCCCATCTTTGTTTGTTGTACTCTGTTGCTTCTTCAATGCAAGCTCTAGCTTTCTCTTCTGCTTGAAAAATAATTTTTTGGAAGCATTCAGAACTAGGATGTAAAGTTATTGTTTTAGACAATACAAAATCTTTTGGCATACTTGGTATCCATCCTCTTTCTAACTCAAATGGTGTAATACCTGTTACTGAGTGTTCACTAGAATTATAAGCAAATTTCAAAGCAGGAAGTAAGGAGACCCAGTCATGTGTATATCCATCTGATGTCTTAAAGTCTATTCCATAAGCACAGTACCTTCTTATCATATCTTCAATTGTTTGGATCATTCTTTCTGCTAATCCGTCCATTTGGGGATGATAAGCTGTAGAGAATGCTAATTTAGTTCCCATTATTTCAAATAAATTTTGCCAAAATTCAGATGTGAATTCAGGGTCTCTATGAGTTATAATAGTTGTAGGACAACCTACTTCGCTTACTATGTTGTTCCAAAATATTAAGGCTATTTCCCATGCACTACTCTCTTTGTAGCATGGCAAGAATCTAGCTCTTTTAGAGAGCCTATCACATACTACCAAAACAGCATTGAAGTTATCTGTTCCCGCAGATGGTAGAGCAGCAACAAAATCAATATTTATTATTTCCCATCTTCCTTTGGGTTCTTCTATTTTCTGTAGGAGACCAATTTTTTTTCCAGTAGACCTGTTTGCCTTTTGACATCTGTCACATGACTCACAGTACTTATTTTTGGGGGATTGATAAATCCACTCCCTTTTGCGCACACTGTGGAACTCCTAAAGGATCAGGAAAGAGCTTGAAGGGGAAATAGACAACAAATCCAGTAAGTAGAAGATGTTGAAGCTACAGGTGCTTATGAGGCTGCCCTTCTTGACTAATGCTGAGGGGAAAGGGTTTCACTAAGAAAAAGAAAGAAAAATGTGTGGCTATATTTCTACTAATCCTTAGACTGCTGCTACTAATGGGAACTTAGGTTGTTTAATCAATCTGAGGCAGGGACCTTGAGAGGAGTGAGAAAAGCACTGAGAAAGAGTATGGGGTATGTGTTATGATTGTTATTTGTGTAAAGGTTGATGCAAAAGTAAATGTAAAAGGTTTAAAGGTAAATGTAAATGTAAACTGTATTTTAATAAAGGGTAGGGTGCATGCCTCATCCATAGAACTAAGGGGAGTTCTAATCATACAAAAGGGCACAAGATGGCTGATCCTGGCAGTAAAGAGAAAAGGGAAATGTGTTCAGAGGTATACAACCAAAAGAGAGTGGTGAAAGAGTAAGTAAGATGAGCCAATGTAACTAGTAACTATGTATATAAGGAATGTAATGTGACTAGTAACCAAAGAGGATAATAATGACAGAAGAAGTAATTATGTAATATGAATGACTGTGCTGTACAACTTTATACCAAAGAAGATATAAACTAAAGAAAAGTATGTGATATCTATGTTTTATTTATGTACTGTATATTTATAAATCAATACCTTGTATAATATCCTATGGGGTTGTAGTATTGGTAAAGCTATGTGGCTATAAGTGGTAATATTCTAAGAATGCTAATAACTTCTCACTGCCAGCATAATTACCTGGGTTGAGTTCATCCCAGTTAAACTAGGATGCAAACAACCAATTTAAAGTAGGTTGAACTCAACCAATGAAATATAAAACCAAGGGGGGTCCCTTGGATTTATATTTCATCAGTTTATTTCAACCAAGTTTAAATTGGTTGAGTGCATCCCAGTTTAACTGGGATGACTTCATCCTAGGCAATTATGCTGGCAGTGTCTGAACCAAAGGGAAATCAGGGGTACTTTGAGTGAGTGACTAGGGGTAGTTTTGTATGTAGAATCTGATTATGTAATAATAATGAAGTATATGTGAGAGGAAATTTAAGTTGATGATGATTGTATGTGAAAAGGTATGGATTACCACAACGCCCACGCCCAACGCACACCCATAATAAAAAGGGTGTGCAGCCCGCACACCCTTTTTTGAATAGGGCATGTGTCTGCACGCCCTTTTTTGGGTGTCAGCATGTCTACAGGTGTGCAACACCCACCCAAAAAAGGGTGTGTGGTTGCACGCCCCATTCAAAAAAGGGTGTGCGGTCCACACACCCTTTTTATGTACATAGGTAGGGGTGTGCGTGCCCCTACCTATGTACATAGAAAGGGTGTGCGGCCTGCACACCCTTTCTATGTACATAGGTAGGGGCACACACACCCCTACCTATGTACATTGGCTTGACCAGAGGGAATCCCCCTGGTCAAGGAGGCTGTATAGCCTCTTCGACCGGAGGGGATTCCCTCCGGTTGAAGAGGCTATACAACCTCTTTTACCGTAGGGAATTCCTCCAGCCTAAGAGGTTGTATAACCTCTTAGACCAGAGGGGATTCCCTCCGGTCAAAGAGGTTATACAACCTCTTGGACCGGAGGAATTCCATCCGGTCAAAGAGGCTATACAGCCTCTTGGACCGGAGGGAATTCTTCTGGTCAAAGAGGTTGTATAATCTCTTGGACCGGAGGAATCCCCTACCGTCCAAGAGGTTATACAAACTCTTTGACCAGAAGAATTCCCTCCGGTCCAAGAGGTTGTATAGCCTCTTGGACTGGAGGGAATTCCTCTGGTCCAAGATGTTATACAACCTCTTTGACCGGAAGAATTCCCTCCGGTCCAAGAGGTTGTATAGCCTCTTGGACTGGAGGGAATTCCTCTGGTCCAAGATGTTATACAACCTCTTTGACCGGAAGAATTCCCTCCGGTCCAAGAGGTTGTATAGCCTCTTGGACTGGAGGGAATTCCTCTGGTCCAAGATGTTATACAACCTCTTTGACCGGAAGAATTCCCTCCGGTCCAAGAGGTTGTATAGCCTCTTGGACCGGAGGGACTTCCTCCGGTCCAAGAGGTTGTATAACCTCTTTGACCGGAGGGAATCCCCTCCGGTATAAGAGGTTATACAACCTCTTTGACTGGAGGAATTCCCTACGGTCAAGCCATGCGGCAGCTGCAGGGTGACAGCACAGTCCCCAAAAATGGGGACTATGCCGTCACCCACCCAAACATGGGTGTGCGGCTGCACACCCTTTTTTGGGTGGGTGTCACACGCCTGTAGATGGGCATGCAGTTTGCACACCCAGGCATGCAGTCCACACGCCCATCAAAAAAAGGGTGTGCATGCCCTTTTTTTTATGGGCGTGTGTTGGGCATGGGTGTGCACCAAAGGGAGTGAGCTTATCAATCCCCCAACAATAACTGTGCAGAAACTGTGAAACCAGAAATTATATGGAATAGTGTGGCATCAGAACATTAGATACAAGTGTTGCGCAGGGGACTTAATAGAGAAAATATTGGTAGCTGTATAATTTGTTTGTTACAAGCCCAAACAGTGCAAAAAAATCAGTTATTCTTCAATCTTAACCATTTATGTTCCCTGCAATTTATAGAAATGGTGTGGTATCAGATCATGAGATAAAAGAGGTGTGCAGCAGGTTAGTAGGAAATATCTGGAAAATTGAATAAATTTTTCAGTCCATGTCCCAGAAGATCAGGAGAAAAAAAAGCACCTGGAAAAACTAGGTGTAAATGTGAAAAAACTGGGTATTTTTTTTAACCCCCTAAATATATATATATTATTCATAACACAGTGAAGAATACTCCGCATTAATTGAGAGAAAGCTCCTTGTAGTCACTAGAAATAATGTAACAAGTTTAGTGGATCAATTTACTAGTGATTTGAATTATCCACCTCAGACATAGTGCTTAGTTTTAAACCATTTTATACATGGGTCTTCATCCTGAAGCTTCATAATCATAGCTTACAAGATTACTATCTGAAATACTACAGTATGCTCCTGGTAGCTAAAAAACCAAGGCTCTAGCCTAAGTAGCATCATCAAGTCAGCCAAAACAAAGCAAGAGCACCCACAAGTAGCTAGTAGGCTCCCAGGGCTCTACCACAGGCCTACCAGTATTTAAAGAGCTTTCTCACTGCCCAGAAACTGTGATATGCCTTTAACACTTGCCCCACAATAGTTCTGGCTTGTTAATTACTTTTCATTAGTTAGTGCCAGGCAATTTGATATTTGCAAGCTGTGCCTCACTATCTGCTGGGGTTTAAGTCTGGTATATATGTTTAATCCCAGAAATAAATCCACTGCACTTGTCCTTAATTATTTTTAACAGTCATCTTTTTTTGGATTTTCTTTCCTGTCTGTTGAAATGATCTTACACTGTTTTTTGACCATTTTACAACGGATGACGAAAGTAAACAAAAAAACCCTTGCGGGATGCCAATGACTATCTACGGTAATTGACTTTGGTAACTTTGGTGAGAGCGGTCAATTGACCGACTCAGGGCAATGCTTACTTCAAAAAAGAATATCATCAAGACCCAGCCCCTGCGTACGTCGTACCCAGCAATACTGGGGACCCTGTACTACAGGGTCCCCAGTATTGCTGGGTCCCTGTGGCTGTCTCAATCCACGAGTCCCGCGGCGTACATTCTTGCTGACCGGCAGATATCTCTCCCAACCGGCAAGAGTTTGACTGCCGGAAGCTCCCCAATCGGCAATCCAGCCTGACTGGCCGGGGGCAACGCGTGTCAGCCGGCGAGCCTATACCCTTCCGGTCCACGCGATTGAATATACGGCCTTCGCAGCTGGGGCAAGTCCCTCCCCCCTTGTAGAACTGGGCGTGAGAAGTAACGGTCATGTAAGATTGGTGTTGCTCATCCCTCCATGAGTGACGTTTTTGCTTTGCGTTTGCCCAGTCACTAATTGAGAAACTACATCATCCTTGGTGACTATGGCAGATAGTACTCCTTTGGACTTGGTCTTGTGGAGGATGTCTACAGGGGACATTGTCCTCATTTGGCTCTGTCAATCTCTACATAAACTTGAGTCGTACATTGGTTTTCCTACCTACAGACCTTTCTTTCTCACTTTGTTTAAAATTGATCTTTTTCAACTTTCCGAACCCTTTTTTCTACTTCTCAACTTCCTACCTTCTTACCCGTCTGTCCACAAGTTGCAAGTCAACTGTGTTGTGTTTAAGGACTTCAATTCGATAGTTTCTATCTTCTCTTTGAGAGAAATCGCTGCCATTACCAAGTGGTAAGGACATACATATCAGTGGCAAGCAGCAGGATGCATTTTTTAAATCAAATCGTTAGAGGCAGCCTCGTTTCGATCCTACTAGTCGAGGCAACTTCCAATGGACCATACCTTAACACCAACAACTTGGAGCAGCTCAAGGAAGCGGCAGGTATGGCGATGAAGAATCTGATGTCTTACTATACTCCAAACTCTGTATGCAGCATTTCTGTCACTCGTTCTTACGCATGTTCTGATGTAGTCAGCCTTGCGAAAAACCCTAAGCTGACTTACCTGTTTGAACCCTTTTTAGCAAGGGACTTTTGATGAGAATCAGACGCCTTGGCACGAATCGGGAATGATCTGGGATTTACATTTTGATTACGCCAAATGGACCGGCGACACCCAGTTTTTGAGCACGGTTACCGAAGCTCTTTTTCAACAATCTCGCGGGGATGCACAGTAAGTCTCTTTCCTGACGTATTTTCTAGCCACAACGCTCACGCCCAACATTTGCTTCCACCCAGTGATTTTCTTGGTCCCGGTGAACAGGTAGAGGGGCAATGGAATGATGATATATTATGGCCGAGTCAAGTGGGTGGATTGGTTTCTATTTCTCTTTTCAATAACGCATGTTGCTCGAACGCTAAATCAGATTCTTTGTTTCTTCTAGGCAGGTAAGCCAAGCCTTTCCTACGTGCATTGAAAAAAATTACATTGAACCTGCTGTCCATTTCTTTCCCTTTTTTCCAGCGGCTGCTGCTGCGGAATTCTATGGAGCTGCAGCCACGATACCAGGGGGCAAATCTACTTGGACAGAGCTCGCCGAAAAGACTTATCGGGAGGCAGGCTCTCAAATGGATAACAAGTGCGGTGGGGGAATATACTGGGTAATCCCTTCGCACCTGAGATGATGCTATGAATGAAATACTAACCTTAATTTGGGCCTCTAGTACCGAGACCGGAAATCTCCTAAAGGCTCATTCAAGTCCTTGATCACACAGCTGGAATTTATTTCTCAAGGCGCACGAAATTATCTGATCAACAAGGATTCAAGAACACTGAATCAGGCAAAAGTCATCCTCAGCTGGGTTTTATCATCAGGTCTTGGAAACCGTCGGACCGGCGTGTTGTATGATGGCGTTGGAGTCGACGATTGCTCGAAGTTGAGGGACCAACAATGGAGCTACAATTACGGCCAGCTTCTGGGCGCTCTTTCTTGGATGTACAAGGCCACTGGAGAGCAAGAATACCTCGACCTGGCAACCCCGTTCTTCGACTATTCCCGCCGAACTTTCGCTGCCTACAACACTTCCGGTATCATCACCGAGCCGTGCGAGTCTACAAAGACCTGCAACCGTGATCAACAGGGCTTCAAGGCTATTTACGTGCGGAACATTGCTCATTTATACCTCGCAACTAGTGATCGAAAAGTGCAGGCCAACATTCGAAAGATGATCAGTACTTCAGTTAAGGCCATGGTAAGTCGCTCTTGTGATAGGTATTACCACTGCGGTGGAAATTGGACTCTCGACACGCATCCCGTAAAATATGTCCGCTCTCAACATGTGAGCACTGCTTTGCTGGTGGCAGCCGTGGGTATTCACGGAGGTGGCGGTGCCAAAGAGACTGGATCGATGGCCCCTGGTAGCCAAGGGCCCAGCCGCTCTAAAAAGACTGCATGGTTTCACCCTCATTCAGCCAGCAAACTCACTAAAGGTTCCTATTAGCTTTGTATAGGCGAAGATGATGTAAACATTTGTGTAAAGTCAAGGGCCCATTCCTTTGCGGCTAGTTAAATCAGATTCATTTAGATCTAGTTTGATTGCTTCATTAGTCAGGGGAAAATTAAGAGTTGATTCGTTGAGCAAGCTATTAAAAAGGGTCGGTTGGATTTTTCCACTCATGATCCCAGACTTTATCAGGCGTTGGAAGAGATTCTACCGGAAGCTTGAGTTGCCTAGGAAACAAACCTGACAGCTTGCCTGTCGAGTTCAGATTGGTTTGAACGATGTTTTGTAATCGGTGAGTTGATCCATTATCGTCTTTGATGACCTTTAAATACAACTTCAAATCGGTTACTCGGAGTTCTTCTAGTGCTTTGTTCATCGATTGATACTGCCGTTCAAGTTCTTCTGCCTGTTTTTCTTTCTTGTGTCTTTCGTTTAGCTTCCATGCTCTGTCAATCGTCTCGTGTATCTCGAATTCGGGTACGGCCTTTTGCAATCGGGACAAACGCGCCGAGTCGTCCGTCTGAGGGTCCTTTTCGTATAGCATCTGTAAAGATACTATTGGTTAGGTTGATGGACACGAGATAGCTTAGGAATGACAAGAAACATTTGTTACAAACCTGTCTGATCACTTCGTACCGGTCCGATTTTCCGTCTGCATTACCGTCTCCAGCCTTGGATTTTTTGAGGTAACCTTTCGTCTGAGCGGCTCGGTTCTCGCTTGGCTTTCCAGGTTTTGATTTACCACCTCCTGTCTGGCGTGATGAAACTTTAAATCGTGTTTGATCAATATTTGAGGTCTGTTTGAGCTCGTTCGGATGGTTCAGTAAGGCCTTGAACAGAGGTTTACTAGCGCTCAATTTTATTCGGAGCTGGTTGCTGATGAATTGAATTGGGCGTGACATCATCAGTAGGGCCTCTGCGTCCTTGAAACGAAAATGTTAGATGGCCTATCTCGTTTTTTTTTGCTCTTGAGTGGGTTGTCTGATGTTGTTGGCCTGGGTGAAGTGGTTTGAAATGATGATTACTGATCATATCAAACTCCATGTACTCTAGGTCTGAGCAGGAGTGTAACCCAGCTACTGGGTTACAGAGCTGCTACAGAGATGTCACAGGTGTGACAAGTGCAGCTATCACTCAAATACCGCGCTTTTGTTTACCAATCTTTTAACCCCAAGCATTGCAGGGCCGGCAATATCCTTGTTACTAGGGCATGGCCCCCCATTTTGGGGTTTGGGGGACTTATAGATAAGAGTTGATGAGAAGGGTGCATAGATTTTGATTTTTGGAAAGATAAGGTGAAATTGAATCAAAAAATATTAATTGAGCATTGAAATTATAAAGCAAAGCAAGCTAAAAAAAGAAAAACATTGGATGAGAATCTAACAAAATGAATATAACTATTACCTGTGCACATTTGAAAGAACTTATTTGTAAAAAATATTTGGAGAGAAAGAGTAATGATTAAGGGGTGCCTGTGGTGAGGTAATCCAGGTAATTTTGCATGTAGATTCAGAATCTGCAGTATCCTTCCAAGTTTTACTTAAGGTTTAGAAGTTATATGTAGATTTTGAGTAACATGTGTATTTTTATATAATTTCAAATTATTTTTGTAATTTCTTTTGAAATAAATAAAAGTAAGCTGTACACTAGAAGAAAAACTCTAGAAACTGCCAGCAGTTGACATGCAGCATACTTTAGTGTAACTGCATTGTAACTCCATGTGACTCCATCTTACCCCTTCATACAAAGTGACTGTACATCAAGGCTTGGTTGAAAAAACCTTTGAGAAAGGCTAGAGTATCAGTAAAAGCTTCCCTTGGCTTCTGCATGTCAACTGCTGGTAGTTTCTAGAGTTTTTCTTGTAGTGATAACCTGTCAGAATTTTTCTAAAAATTCAGAAATTTATCATAAATGTGTAATGATTTCAAGATATTACTCACATGTAATAATTTCTCTAACTTGCATATGTAATCATATTTTTAATTTGATTTTTGATGGCCAGAATGTCTGTAAGCTGTTTGCAGACTTATAGTATTTAAACATAATCACTTGAAAAATGGGACTAAAACACTATAATAAAACAAAACAACTAAAACTTGTAATAAAACAAAATATTACACCAGATGCTGTTTCATTTTAATTTATTGCTTGGATTGCTGACCCAAAGTTGCCATTCTGACTGTTGATCCTCCAAAAGAATATGCTGTGCTCTGGGATATTTTCAAAGTGTGATGTTTGAGGCTTGGTTATGAGACATGTGGGAGGAATCTTCTTAATATGAACTATTCTATCAAGTTTCTATCCCTGATTTTTTCACTGTGCTTTCCCTGTGCATTTTGAGTGCAACCCTTTCCCAGCTGCACTATCTCTGGTGTATAAATTTTTGGTAGGGCTGGCTGAGCCCTTGCTGCACCTCTCACCTATAAACCCCAAACTCTTGAGTCTGTAAAGGACCCCATGGCCAGAAAAACCTCGGCCATGAGGCTGTATATAATGTCATACCCAGGAACAAACCAGTCATGAGGTTATAAACAACCTCACCAGTGGCATGGTGCACCTTCAAGGCTGTAGATAACCTTATGGCTGGGTATCCCCCAGCCATGGGGTTATCTAAAAACTTGACAGGGGCCAGTGAGGAACTCCTCAAGGATCGGGAATGAGCTTGAAGGGGAAATAGACAAAAAAACTAAGGGGATTATAGTAAGTTCATGCTGTAGGTGCTGAAGTTTCCATATGTCTTCCACAGAAAAAATTCCTGAATACATCTACTATAAAACTAAAAAAAATAGGCTCCTGGAGCCAAACAAACCATGCAAGGTTTATACTGGTTCAATACATGCAACCTAACGGGTCGACGTCAGCCCGTTAGGTTGCATGACACGGACCACGGATCTCGGTGTCAATCCGTGTCTTTCTACAAGTCCCTCCCCCCAAAATTGGGGGCTATGTACTTGTGTACTATGTAGAGAACTGCAGTGTTTATTGGTTATAAATTTATCTATGTAGTAATACTTGTTGGGAGTTGATAAAGGCATGCCCCTGGCTGCACACCCTTTGTTGGGCTTCAGCACACTTCTTGATGGGTGTACAACCTGCAAGTCCATACAGGTCACATACAGGGGAATGCAGCTGCACACCCCGGTATGTGGTATGAGCATAGCCCATACCACATACCCATAGAAAAGGCATGCACACCCTTTCTATGGGTAGTTTTACTGGAGGAATCTCCTCCGGGTGAAGAGACATGCATGTCTCTTGAACCAAGGAAACCATTCCAGTCAGGAGACACACATGTCTCTTTGACCAGAGGAATCCCCTATGGTCAAGAGACAGGTTTCCTCCAGTGAAGAGAAATGTGTGTCTCTTGACTGGAGGATTGCCCTGCATTCAAGAAACACACATGTGTATTTGACTGGAGGGGTTTCCTCTGGTGAAGAGAAGTGTGTGTCTCTCAACCAAAGGGGAATCCTCTGGTTGAAGGGAGATCAGGATTATGTAAGCAAACATAGATCTTTGTTTGTTTACATGAAACTCTTTGAAAAAAAGTATAGGTATGGGGTAACACATAAAAATTCCTGGTGTGGGTGTGCAGCCAAAGACATGCATTTATCATGCCAAATCCTTGTCTCATATGGATTTAGTTGGTTGTTGCATGTTTACATGTTTTCCCCACAAGATATAAGGTATGACTTGACTATATGGCTTGATCTGGTTATTGTGGATGTTTCATATCTTTTCTAAATATTAATTATGTCTTTTGGTTATTTGAAGTAATTAGGAAAACAATTGATTGCCTAAGTGGTAAATTAGACAACTTGTATTGTATCAAGGGCTGAAACTGTTGTACAACCAAGATAAGACAACAAATAAACAAGAATATTGTTACATATTTTCAGGATCTGCACTTAAATTCACCTTGGCTACCTCACTCATAGGTACCCTTAATTTCTGCTCCTTAAATATGTAATGTCACTCTAAAGAATTTTCCACAGAGCCTCAGGACTTGAGGAAATCTGCCTTCCTCTAGTCCTGAAACTAATAGAAAACAGATACAAAAACCCTGAGTGTTTCACACATATCCTCTATGAAGAACTCAGAAATGCTCCGAATGTTTCAAACCTCTGTGTATCATAATACAAGGAACAGAATAATTAATCATACAAACAGATTTGTGATGAAACACGTGAAAAATTTGATGAAACACTAACAACTGCAAATTAAGTTACAACCATTACTCTTTTTGCAATGCTGTTCCCTCCCCCATTTACTTGGATCTGGGATATAAAGACCCCATTTTCTACAGGCTTCAGTGCTTTAAAAGGTACCTAAATTGTCTGCTCTGGCAATATTCCTTAGTGGTTGTCATGAACTGGGTATAAAATGAGATAAACTCAAATATTACAGACCATTCAACCTATTTTCTATAGCCTCAACCTCAGTTTTGGTGACAGGAAACCAGATTCAACCACCATGGTTTGAATTCCTGGATCATTTAATCCAGTGAATTTCAGGTTTTCATAAAATAGTGGTGCAAAGGTAATCAGGGAGCTGTTGAACATCTAACCCTTTGAGTTTCAATTGCAAACATCTCAAATCTTGAACTTCAAATTTCATCTTTGAAATTGAAACTTCAAATTTTGAAGCATAGAAATTTCTCCCTGTTGGGACCAGGGCTTTCTTCCCCTATCAGTTTATGTAGTGGTTTGGGATGTATAAACTCTTAATTGGGGGGTACTGTCACACAATGGGTATGAAATGAGATAATCCCAAAGATTACAGACCATCACATCTGAAATTGTGCCCTTTTTCTCAAGCTCAGCTTTAGTGGTTTGAGATTTTGAAGCATGAAAATGGGATCAAAACCACCCCTGCCACTTTTTATTTTTTGCTTTAATTATTCTTTAATTAAATGGAATTAAATAAATAAAAATTTCATGCACCAATTATTTCAGAATGGTTTCAAGCCCCAAACCTTTCCCCACTTGAAAGATGATTATTTGCACCACATATAGTTTAGTCTTGGCATCGCGTAGAATGAAACAGTCACTCTGTGGAGAAGTTTCAAGAATTTTACTAGCTGCAATGATTGGCCCCATTCAACACATGTGAGAAAGAACTTGGAAGTCTCAGCGTGTAAGAAAAGTTTGCACACATTTTTGAGCTCAAGAGCAAAATTGAGTGTGAGATAAGTAGAATTCCATTGTGTTGCTTCACATCAAGGATGAGATTTTTGTCACTTATTTCAATATTGGGTTGAGTTTTTGATGGTTATAACAAGTTTTTCTTTTTTGGTATTCTTTGGGATAAGAGAAAAAAAATATTGTGGACTTGAATTTGTCACATCTTTGATGATCTGATCAAAAATAAGTGGTGAGCATGTGGATATGAAAGGTGATGGTCTTCAGATTCAAATATATTCTGTTTGTCAAAGTGGTAATGTGGCTGACATGCATACAATTTGAATCCATGTGATTCACTGTCATGAGTTTGGTTTTAATTTTTTCATAGTTAACTCCAAAAGATTGAAGACCATCATTTGAGGCAAGATCAATAAAATGAGCCATGCATCCTAATATGTCCTTGGATCCAAAAAATGGCTGCCTAAAGCTTCTTCAGCCCTGGCAGCAAGTGTTGAGTTTCCACTGGTATTATCTGCAGTGATGCTTAAAATGGAGTTGGTAGATTGTATTTTTCAAGAACCTTGAGAAAATGTTTGGCAATATTAACACCAGTATTTTCTCCTAAATTTTCAAATTAGTAAGATTGGATTAGGGGCTGTTAGCTGTGCATTGATCTTAGATCTATTTGAACTAATCATGAGCCTGTGGCATAGCCACAATGAAATTTTTCAAGCCCCACTTCTTGAGAATTGCATGAGAATTTATTTCAATAACACTTGGAGTGTTTGTTAAAATCTAAGGATCTAGTGTAAATTTTATATGCTTGACATCTTCATTTTTTTTCTTGCCTTTGTGGGAGTGAGACTTGTGCAGGTATTGGACTTCCATTGTAAGAGCACTCCTTCAGAAAACCAAGTTTATAGGCCAATCCATAGGTTTCACAAACATACATTAAAACTAGATTAAATAATCTCAATTCTTCACTATTTATTACACAACTCCCCCGCACCCCTCCTAGCCCAGTAGAGACCATATACATACTAATATCTTCATACCCTCTAATTTTTCAGGTAAGCTCATCACTCCTCTTCTTTCCTTCCTCCTCTCTCTCTCATTCTTTTCTTTCTATCTCCGTCTTCCCACTCATCTTATTGTATATACAGAGGCCATCAACATACTAATATCTTCATACCCTCTACTGTGCTAGCAATACAAAATATCTGGTTCTAGAAGGTCTCCCCAAAGCATAAGGCTTTGTTCCAGGATATACAAGTGCACTTGGTGAAGGGACTATACGGGTCCCTTACAGCCAAACAAAAGGGTTCAATAGTGACATGAGGTCATGGAAAGACTGTTGTTTGAAAAATGAAAAAGGTAGTTCCACGTCAGCAATGAGATGAGCTGGTTGACAGTTTTCTGAGAAAAAAAAGACCATTATTTTTTCATCCTGGATCCTTGGAATACTATGGAAAATCTTACAAAACCCATTTTTTGCTTATTTCAATCATGATCAATATGTCTTGTAGGCCACTTAACTTGGTAGGATCAAGTAGGAGATGTTTGTGGAAAAGATGTTCACTCTTTGATTTTATCGTAGAGCTTTGGTCCCAAGTTAGAATTTGGTTTCAAGTTCAACTTTTGTTTTCTGATGTGACAGTGCATTGCACTTTGTCATCCGCTAGTTTGTCAACCAAGTATTTCCAGAACCACAACTTCCAAATAGGTGTGATTTCCTGTTGTGAGTTAGTTGCTGGTGTCAGAATTGGCTGGGAATTGGACTGATTGCCTTCAATCTTGGTAGCAGTTTTTTTCTTCACCTTTCAGCGGGTGAACTTTCTGGTTGCAGACCCGAGTGACCTTAGGGTAATGGCTCGCGCAATTAGCTTTCGGGTATTACCCGGGGACCAGTGCTTACAGAATCTGCCTCAAACCAGTAATACAAATCCAAGACTTCCCAACAACATTATCATAGACGAACTTCTCTCTTGCATTCAAGCATCAAGTCGTAATAGTAAGGGCGAGCCCCTCCGTTGCAGAGGCTCAGTTATGGACTTTTGAACTAACCGCAATCGGCTTCTCGGTTTCTCGATCAGCCACAAACCCATCGATCGTTCTTTACTGTTAAATAACAGGTTCAACTAATATCTGCTCGTCTCTCAACTCTTCTCGTCGGTCATCGATCGGGTTCGTGAGCCTTTCATCTGATCGGCTTGACTCCAGGACCCTCTAGGCATAATATCTATAGCTGAGCAGTGCGTTAGTCTTCTTCCTCGTTTCTCTCTCCCCCTTCTCTTCTTTCGTCGTTGTGGCAACACTGACTCTTAGGTCTCCAAGAGAGCAGTACTGTGTATCAGCCATTCTTTCTCCTCTCTTGCTCATTCCATGTCCTTTGCTTTTTCACTCTTCTCTCTCAAAACTTGTAATAACCAACATACTTTTCTAACACGATCGGCAGGGAGATGGACCTATCCATCCAGCGCGATTATCGATCATACCCAGCACCCACAACCACAACCCCAAACACTCAGAGGCCTGCTCACAATAACATCAACACCACTGGCACAACAGCCAACAGACTCCGGCCTCGGTCATCCTCCTCAGCCCCTTCATCTACATCTTCCTCAACTGACTCAGACTCCGATTCTCGTTCCACCCAACACTCCCATCACCATCACCATCACCATCGCCATCATCGCCGCTCTCGTGCTCATTCACTCGCCTCATCTTCTACCTATTCCAAACACTCAAGCACACCTGAAGACTCTTTCGAACAACTCATCTATTCCGCCAATCCATTGGCCCATCTAAGACTAACCGAGTTCAACTCACAATCAGTTATCAGACATGGATTTGACGACCCATTAAACAACCCTGATTATCTAGACTCACTCTCAAAGCCTTACCAATCTTACTGGAACCAATCGCCCTACAAAAATATCACGCCCTCCGACCTAGTTCAAGTAATTTACTTCGCATTTTTTTTTTTTTAAAAACGTCTCTTTCATGAATTAACGGATTTATTCTTTCATTGGCTAATTTCATTCATTTATCACCCCTCTCCTTCACACTAGATTCCATATTGGACCCAACCTCAAAAGCTCCGTACTGCATGCGCTGCCCTATTCTTGTGCCTTCGTTTGGGCTATGATCCTCCTGACATCGTCAAGGCTTCCCCTGCTCCCAAGCTAGAAGCTTGGACCGACCCCAAACAGCTGCCAAAGGAGAACGTCCTAGATACGATAAGCAAACGACTTCAGACCCAGTTTGAATCTCTGGCTCCCGCCCATGCACGCGTCAAGTTCAAACCTTATGCAGATGTCTACGCAGAAGAGTTCAAAAAAGTCTTGCTTGGTCTTCGCAAATTTTCAAGATATGATCGTTGTCTTATCTACTATAACGGCCATGGTGTTCCAAAACCAACTCCCACCGGCGAACTTTGGGTCTTCAATAAAGCTTATACTCAATATATTCCCATCCGCCTATACGATATCCTTACTTGGGTTGGAGCTCCGGCCGTATTCATATGGGATTGTAATAATGCCGGCCAAATCCTCTGTCACCTCATGTTGGCTGCTATAGAGAAGGACGAAGAGCATGCTGCACTTGAGCGCGAAAGGCTTAAGCAACTCGACCCCAACGCCCTCAAACAAGCCCTTTCGTCAGCAGATGTCCAGCCGAATCACCCAAAATCTTCCGACCCTGCCTGCCCTCTCCCCGGTTTAAGCAATCAGCTCCCGCCGTCCACCAATGCCTCGAACTCTCCGTCCATCTCAAAGAAGCCTTCAGGGAACCTCCTTCAGGAAGCAGGAGATACCTCATCAACAAGATATACCCAGTTCACGCCAGAAACCATTCAGCTTGCTGCCTGTCAGCCTGATGAGATGCTACCACGTGATCCTAAACTACCTGCAGACCTTTTCACGTGTTGCTTGACTTCCCCGATCGAAATGGCCCTGAGATTCTATGTGCTTCGGAATAATTCACAACGCTCCAGTTGGACTTCTACTGCCGAATTTTTTGATGACCTGAGTAAACTTGACAAAGTTCCGGGCCGGATGGAGATGCGCCGGACACCACTTGGTGAACTCACTTGGATTTTCACTTCGATCGCAGATGCCATCGCATGGAATCATCTCGATCGACAAACCTTCACCAAAATCTTTCGCGGCGATCTCGTTCTTGCTGGTACCTTTCGAGGATTCTTGTTGGCCGAAAGAGTCATGAAAGCCTATGGCTGTACACCCATGTCAACTCCAAAGCTACCCGCAACCCATTATTCTGAAATATGGCACACTTGGGATCTTGAAGTTGACATGTGTTTATCACAACTAACTGCGATTTGGAAATCAGAAGCAGCCCGAGCAGACTTTGAAAAGAATAGGCACCATTACCCCCCAAACGCCCTGGCGCCTCAAATTCTGGCCTACAAACCATCAACATTCTTCTCACAGCAACTCACTGCATTCGAAGTCTGGCTCAAATTCGTGGTTGCTGAAAATCAGGAGGAGAACGGTGAAAAGGATGAGGATCTGTTGAAGAGGAGAGAATCCCTTCAGTGGAGCTGCAACGACTGGGCTGGTGTGAATATCAACCAAGTTGAGATGACAGATTTTTCATGTTCAAATCCCAACTCACAGACTAGTCCCAAAGATAAACGCTCTTCAGTCAGAGTCAACGGGAAAACTCCTCATTTAACTGGCAAGTCTGGCTCACACCTATCATCGGCTACCGGCTCCCCCACGATAGGCAAGACCCTTGAGGGGCCTGTTGAAAGACCGATTCGATATAAACTGCCGACTGACATCAAGCGGTTCCCTCTCAACTCCCGCAAGGGAGATGACCTCTATCCACCCTCACCACCCCAGCTACCGATCGTACTCCAAGTCCTTCTATCCCCACTTCATCGACTGCGAGCTTTAATACTACTCTGTAGATTAATGGATTTGGGGCCCTGGGCTGTTCATCTCTCTCTGTCGATTGGGATTTTTCAATACGTCTTGAAACTCCTACAAGCTCCTGCTGCTGACTTAAAGCCGGTACTGATTTTCATTTGGGCGAGGATCTTGACTGTTTATCCGGAGGGAAGACAAGAATTGATGAAATGTGCTTCGCGGCCCCTCGCTCGGCCAGAAGGTCCCATCGAATATTTTATCAAGATCATGGCTCCGAACAGCATGGAACTACCAATAGTCAATGTCGTCGATCACAAGGCGATGTGCGCTTTTATCCTTTCCATCACCTGTAAGAATTCACGAACCAACTCACATGCCATGATGCAATTTGGCGTTTTGGAGATCATTACACACCGAATCACCGAGCTAGCACCATGGCAGAGACAATGGTATTTGATTCTTCTTGCGCACATGTGGGAAGAATCGGATGTTGTCAAAGGACGTGCGATCAAGATGGGAATCAACACAATACTCAGTGACTTGTTGACAGACAAAGTACCCGAGGTTAGGACGGCTGCACTATATGCATTCGGAACTCTGATCGGTGTCTCAACAAATCCAAAACAAGGGGAGATTGAGGACCAGTTTCCGCCCACTCACAGCCGAGCGGAGGAATCTGCCACGAAACCGAACGGCTCCACCTCCAGTCGACCCCAGAATAAATTCGATGCGACGGTTTACCAGACCAACAAAATGAGCAGCTTGAGCTCTAGTAATCCGGAACTCACTCTGCTGGGATATCAGGAGCAAATTTCTATTGAGGTTGGTAGTGCGATGGCCTGCTGTCATTGTTCAACAGATGGATCGCCAATGTTTCGTCAAGAGTTGGTCGTTGTACTCAGCGCATTGGTTGATCAGCATCTCGGTCACTTTATCGTTGCAGCTTTCGAGTTTATCAAGCAACAGGAACGGGAAAAGTCTACCACGATCAGTGCCCTCATTCAGAAATATCAAATCGATCGGCAACACAAATCACCAGGAAAACGCTCGCCGCTCGGGCCTATTGAAAGCGATAACGCTGAAAACATGATGACTGATCGGACTGCAAAGCTAGAAAAGTTGATCAACAAGTTGAAAGCAGATGAAGAAGTTCACCCCAAGGAATCCCTACGGGCGTATTTGTGGATGGAGTATACTAGTATCTTTATCGTTTTACTCGATTTGAGTTTAGATCCTTCTGATCAGGTTGGCAGGCCAGCCAAAGTAGTGGTTGATTATATTCATTCTAGGTTGTTAGATAGCGTATTAGGACAATTGCTGGGATTGGGGGGTGTGAGCCAAGAAGAAATCCCTGGGGTTGGCGCCGATGGCACGAATCAACCGTCGGGGACGCCGCTTCGAAGGCTTGGTAACCATAGCCATTCAAATCTAATCGCGTCCTCATTTGCTTCAACCAGCTCTAACCCGGTTGGTCCAGAGTTGACACGCTCGGCAAATAGTAATCACAGTCTCGTCAATCGCTCCTCCACTTCCGTATTTCATCCACTCAGCACAGTCAACAATCTCGTCCCAAATTTCGTCAAGTCATCTGGTTGGAAAACGCCTTTCAATGCCCTCAGTCGGTCGCCTGAGCAAGCATTTTTCAATCCAACTGATCCAGTGGTCTCGTCATCAAATCAGTCACCTGAAGATCCCAGTAAATCCGTTGGTGCCTTACGAAAGTCGGCTTCGCTAAATCCAATCATTCATGTTGAACTCGATGGTCCCCAGTCAAGCCCAGCATACCAAATGACGCTGAATCACAATTGTTTCTCTCATGCCTCCTCTAACACCTCTTCACAGACTCAGTGTAGCACAGAGGGAGATCGACGTCTCCAGTGGCTCTCGACTAATCAGCCAATCGAATCAATCATCGCTCATACGCGCGCCTCTGATCATATCCGTCGACAAACCAATCGTTCTTATCCTCTCCAACCCGCCTTTCCTTCGCCTGTCAGTCCGGGCGATCGACCCGGCCCAAATGACGCTAGTTCTTCAACCACCCCCAATCCTTCCCAACAGGAAGATGAGGAGAAAGATAATCATCTCTACTACCTGGGATTACAAAATCCTCAGAAACTCAAAGCTGAATTGAACAATCGACAAGAACCAAGCGACCGACAAACATTGCTTCCGTTGATGTCAGATTATTATCGATTGAGTTCGCATATCTTCTTGAAACCAAAGATGACCAGCTCTGCAGGTGAATCAGAATCTGAAACTTCTGATTCGGATAACAATGATGAACATGAGAATGATCAACCACAACAAAGTAATGAACCAAGGGACTTTAGCAATCAGCGACAGTCAGACTATCAGCCCATTCATTCTCGAACCACCAACCGTGTTAACGACTCGTCCCAAGATGACAACACTCATCCTCCGCCCTATTATCCTCGCCCACAGCATCAACCAGTTCTACAACATCATCCAACTCAACCACATCACCCACCTCAACGTAACCCTTCACATCAGCAGAACCCTCCGCCTCAAGAGCAACATCCATCTCAACAGCATCATCCACCCCATAACCAGCATCATCCACCCCAACACCAGCATCATCCACCTCAACACCAGCATCATCCACCTCAACACCAGCATCTCGAGAGGCTCGACGGTGGTAGTCTGGAAAATATTAAAGATTCATGGAGGAAACAACGAAACCTGAAAGTCATTCTTGATAGTCCTACTTTGAAATCTAATCCTCGTCAGTCACCCTCTTCTCCCGTTCTTCTTGCCATTTGGTCATCGAAAAAAAAAACGAAGGAACTTATTAAATTGGTATTCTGCATCCCAACACCTGGGTCTTAGTTCCAAACGAATGGGACCATTTGGTTTGCTCCTTCGATCACCCCAAACCGATCAATAAACTACTGATGCATCAATTCGAAGATCAATTGATTGCTTCAGATTCCAGTAGACACATTACGTCAGCCCTTGCTTCTTTCTTTTGCTGGACCAACAAAAAAGCGAGAATGGTCGAGTAAGTGATCATGAAGATTGACTGACGCATTTGTTTAATTTCCCAGAGTATACGATTGGCGATCCAAATCGATTCTCAATCGTTTTCAACCCTCTCATGATCGGCTTAGTCGGATTACTAGTATGCAATTGATCAATCAGGATAGTGTTGCGTTGCTACTGGCCAGTACTTGTAAGTTTTCTTTTATCAGCCCTTTCTCTTACCCTCCGATCGATCCGAATCATTTAGGCTAAAAAATGGACCCGGTGTTTGTTTTTGTGTTGGGCGGAACGAGCAGCTGACGGAAATGTGAGAATATTTCGAGATTACGACGACCCTGGAAAGTTGGAAGTGGTGACAGCATTCAAAGGATTACCGAATAATGAACCGAGCAGTATTGGAGAATCGGGTAGTGTGACAGATTGGCAACAAAGCACTGGCTTGTTGCTCGTCGGCGGGAATTCACGAGACATTAAAGTCTGGAATTCGAGGCGAGAGAGATGTATAGAAGATATTAAGACCCGTTCGAACAGTTGTTTGACGAGTTTGAGCTCGGACCATCATTCAGGTTGGATCATTGCCGCCGGATTTGGGGACGGCTCGGTACGGATCTTCGACCGTCGTAAACCGTCCAAAAACTCGATGGTCAAAGTCTTTAGATCCGTTCATTCCTCTTGGTGTTCTCAAATCAAGTTCCAAGCTGGCCATCGTAGAGATCTCTTCTCCGGTGACTCCACCGGCTTGGTCTCTCAGTGGGACGTTCGCTTTGATTCTCCTTTAAGAACTTTTCTAGCCCATGATGAAGGCATGCCCGCCCTCGATCTTCATGATCATTCCCCTATATTAGCCACGTTAGTCTACTCTCTTCTTCCGACTTCACAGTCAAAACGATCCTCACCTTTTTTTTTTTATAAACAAATAGTGGTTCGGTAAATGGAAGTGTTAAAATATGGGATTTGGATGATGATGATAATCATCATCATCATGAGTCGCCTGAAGAACAAACGCCCAGAATACTTTTTAGTTTTGGAAACATATACGACATTTCAGACAAGCAAGGTCTACGAGGTTCAAATACGGCATCCGGGTATCCGAACGCATCAACTTCGTCCCCCTTATTAGGGGATTATGGGCATAAAGGCAAGGCTTCAGTAACCATGCATCCCTCTCGCGATTCGTCTTTTAGTCTCTCGCCGATCACTGGCGTGTGCCTTCATCCGTTGGTCCCTCTCTTCCTTGCCTTTCTCCCCCTCCCCCGTCCCTCAAGAAATCGATCAGCGTTTTTTTTAATTGTTTTTCTTTCGCTTGCTTTTGATAGATATCGAATGATGATCTCTGTTGCTGATGGCAATGGAAAACTGAAAGTTTTTTCTACAGACAAAAGATTATAATCTACTTTTTCTTTCTTTTTCTTGGGCCTCCTCCTCCACATAATCCCTACTATTTAATGATCTCGTGATGTTTTATCTACATATATATACCTAGTCTGATTCTTTTAGACTTTTTTAATCTTCGCATCTCTTTTTAAATATACATCTCTCAGATATCAGCATGGTTATAGTTTATACATATACATATATTTACATATATCCACATAAATATTTACATACATATTATACCTTTCAAATAAAATATATTTAATTCCATTTTTTCTTCTGCTTTGACGTGTCTCATGAACTTGTGTTAGTTTTTTTCATCATCATTTCATCATTTTCATGTTCATTTGAACTTTATCTTGTGATTGTATTTATATCTCTAAATTCTTCACATCAAAAAATACACCTCGGACGCATTCAGACGCCTTCAGGACGTCTTTTTTTGACGACTTGAGGGTGTCTCTTTTCAATTCAATGCAGCTGTGAGGAGACATTTACGACTTCAAGGCGTCTTGTGATTCAATTGAATTGGGAGTTTTCAAGGCACCTTGATGGTGCCTTGCAAACGTTTTCCAGCACAAGTTGTCTCCAAGGCGGATTCCAGTCCGCCTTTGAGACGACCAAACCAAATTAAGATTCAATTCAGTTATGGTTTGCAAGGCGCCTCAATGGCGTCTTGCAAACATTATCCGGCTGAAGTCGTCTCCAAGGCCAATGCCAGTCCGCCTTGTAGGCAACTTGGGCACGGAGTGGAATCAGCCTAGAGCTGACTTCAAGACACCTCCAGCATAAAGCTGTTGTCAGGGTGTTTAAAAACATTCCGGCTGTCAGCCTTAGAGTCAATGCAGCTGACCTAACGTCTGCCTTTATTACTCATGATCTTAATACCAGTCCCAAATGCATTATATCTTTTTACCCTGAGGTTTAAACCTTTTTTTGACTTCAAATTCTGTTTCTTCATTAAAATTTGACCATAGTGTTCACTGAACACTTTGTAATTGCTCAACTCCTTCATGGAGTAATTAAATAAACAATTCTACACTACAGCTGGCTGAGAAAGTGAAACAAGGCCAGCCAACCACATCTACATGTTAGATTACATAAGCAAACCTTGAAAATTTTAAGTTGCAGGCAGGATACACAAACTCAAGACACCCAGAACCACCAACTCAGACATCCAAGGATTCAGCAAGTTACAGCTCACCACTCTAACCAACAAAAGGCCTCTTTCACCCAGTACTTCAAGTATTGTCAGTCAGTCTCCTTTTTGAACCTTGTTTCTCTGACAGCAGTCCTTCTCTGTCTTCCCCTTATCTTTCCCCTCTTCCCTTTTCCTTCCTCCTTCAATCAAGAGATCAGATCAATTCTTCAACAGGTTACCCTTTTAGAACCTTGAATACAAGTCTAAAAATCAGGGCAGATTAGTTTACTAATTCTGTTGTCCCTCCACTGTTTCCTTAGTGTGTGAGGAGGCTGTTGCACTTCTAAAGACTCTGGCACAGCTTAGCCAACTTTTCCAGGTTGAGCTCATTGATCTTATAAGAGCACTCTAAACAATTAAACAAACAATAAAAGATCAATCAATTCCCTTTCCCCTTTTCTCTACTAGTTGTATCTCTTATCCTTGAAATACAACCAGTTGTGCCCCCCAAACCTTGTGTCCTGTTGTCACTTTAGAGACCCAGGCTCACACCGGCTGCCCGGCTTGGCACGTCTGGAAAACAAAACCATTGAGCTCTTGATGCATGGTAAACAGCTCACTCAGGGCTGATCACTTTGGGGCCAAACCCACTTGGGTTGGTAGCATTGCGTGTATATAGGCTATTTACAACGTGACAATAAAAGGAAGTGAGGGGAAAGTGAGGGAAGGAATGAGGGATCAGAATGGAAGGAGAGAGGAAGCAAGGGAAGTAAGGGAAGGCAGGGTAAGAACGTGAAAGGAAGACATGGAGCATAGACAAGGAAGGGAAAGTAGAGATACTACCTCAAAAAAACCTCCTTGGTGTGGGAGTTTCATTGATTCTCCAGCCCCATACGGGCTACAACATTGTTGTCGCTAGGGAGCTGTTGATCTTGATCACTCCAGTTGTTGACTGTAGCAATTCCGTTCCAAAGGCAGGCATCAAGCTTGAGAAAAAGGTGTCCAAAGACAGTGTTGTGAACTCTTGATTGGTGCCAATGCACCTCAAGATCCTTGGCAATATCCTCCCATGCATGGGAGCTTTGCAGATAGGTTTGAAATTTGGTTGATTTTGTTAATGTTGAACATGGCCCTAAGTTAAGCCAGCCGGGCCCGGCGCAGTGGGGTAATTTGTGAGTCAGTTAGGATTTGACTTGGGGTGACGTCCTTGAAGCGTTGATCCATGTTGATTTATGCATCAGACACCAGTCTGTCTAGTTTGGGGGGCAGTTTGGGGGGCAGGAATGGGGGGTCTCACCGCCAAGGCCAATCCGGAAGATGTTGGAAAAGGCATTCTTCTTGCCCTTAAGGACGGTAGCTATGTGCCAGTTGAGTTCAGCCTTGTATCCAGGGTCTTGAGAGTAGTTGTCTGACATGTTTGCGGCCTTAAAGGCCGGGGTAGTCTGTTCAATAAGGCCCTGAAAAGAAAACAAATGTTTGAAATGTTGGAGGGAATAAGTCCCTTCCATTTGAGGATTGCAGGTCGGGATTGGGGACCACTTCTCTGGTCATCTGAGTGTTGAGGCTGATGAGGATAGTAATCAGCCTCAGTTCCTCTTCAGGCATCTGGGAGAAAAAAAATGTGTCAGCTAATATGCAAGATGTGGCAAGCAGACCTGGAATCTTGAAACTTACATCCAAGAGTTCTTGAGCCCACCAAAGAGTCTCATCACTCAGTCAGAATTGGTCTCCCATTGCCTGGAGTTGAGCTTGAACTGATTGAATTGATCTAGGGGTGAGGCAGCGGTTGGATCTGGAGGATATTGACGAATGTTGGCTGGGGGGGGAGACTGGAGTTGGTTTTAGATGGGTTGGTCACCTCTGATCCATCTGGTTCAGTGTTGCCTGCAAGCATCAATGTTTGGCGGCAGGCTGGGGTATGATAGAGTGAGGGGGAGGGGGGAAGGCGGTTTGTGGGGTGGTTTCAAACAGGTCCTATTGTCCCCTTGCGGGCCGCAGTGGGTCCAAGAGGCCATACCTCACCTTGTGTGCTTGCCTCTTGTGGCTGCAGCACTTCTTGCTGTGGATTTTTGATGCGGATTGGGCCGGGTAAATGGGGGCTGTAGGTGCTAGGAGTGGCGGACCATCCAAGTTGGTGAGGCGGGTGCCAATCTGAATTTGGAGGGGGAGGATGAGAGGAAGGTACTGGTGGGTTAGAGGAAGGGACCGGTGGGTTAGAGGAAGGGACCGGTGGGTTAGAGGAAGGGACTGGTGGGTTAGAGGAAGGGACTGGTGGGTTAGAGGAAGGGACCGGTGGTTTAGAGGAAGGGATTGGTGGGTTAGAGCAAGGGATCAGTGGGGTGGAGAAAGAAATCATGTGATTGTTTGGAGCTGTGTAGCTGTAAGCGGGGCCACTGGGATGATAATTGGGAATCTGCAACATTTTTTCCTCAAAACATGTTGCAGTTAGTTAGTAAGGGGTGATGTGTATTGAGAAGGAGAGGGGACTCACATGATGGTGATTGTGGTTGATAAGGTGCAAGAACAATGGTATCTTTGAGATCTGTTGTCTGATATGTCTTGATTTCTGGTTATCTCCGGTTTCCGGGTAGGCTGAAGAAATCTGGTCCAAAAAAAACAGTTAGATGCTGTTTGACTGATATATTAGTGAAATTTATCAAGGGAGGGGACTTACAATGTTTTAATGGAGGGGGTGATTGTTGATTGGCAATTGGAGGGGGTTGTCAATTGGAGGGGGTGGTTGTCAATGGGGGATGCAAGCTGGACTTGGATATCTCCGGTCCGCGGGGCTGGAAGATCTCCTGATGCCTGTCACACAGCAAGTGAAACTTTCACCTGAGTGTGGCCCATGCGGGCTGAAAGGGCTGTGGTGCCTGTGACAGTGGCCTGTGTGGTCTGAAAGAGCTCTGGCTCCTCACTGCCAGCATAATTGCCTAGGATGAAGTCATCCCAGTTAAACTGGGATGCACTCAACCAATTTAAACTTGGTTGAAATCAACTGATGAAATATAAATCCAAGGGAAGTGCTGTCGGTTCAATCATGCACTTGGCTCTTTGTACCCGATCCGAAATTATTTTTGCGGTTAGAGTTTCATCTCAACACCTTTCAAAACCAAACCAAAAACACTAGGATGTGTTCATGCATGTGCTAAGATATCTCAAAGCAACCAAGCAACAAGCAATCACGTACAGCGCAAAGAATGTCGGAAACCTGACAGGTCAGCAAGATTGGGACACACCGGAATGCGCTAGTGATGCCGATTGGGCAGGAGATCAATCTAGTAGAAGATCGACTACGGGATACATTTTCAGATATCTTGGTGGAGCAATAAGCTGGAGAAGTCGTCTTCAACAAACCATAGCATTATTGTCAACTGAAGCAGAATATTGAGCAACTACTGAAGCTGGTCAAGACATCATGTGGTTGTGTAAGCTCATGAAAGAACTAAATCTCCTAATTGACCTCCCAATCATCCTCAAAAGCGACAATCTGAGCGCCATCTACCTAGCCAGCAACCCAGTTTTTCACGGACAATCAAAACATATTGAAATTGAATTTCATTGGATTCGTGAGAAAGTTAATGAAGGCTTTTTGAAACTCAAGCACTGCAAGACAACCGAAATGATAGCAGACATCTTTACGAAAAATTTAGGCAAGAAACCATTCAACAAAATAAAACAACTGATAGGACTTAAAACAGTTGTTCTGATTGAGGGGGGCTATTGAATTTTGATGTATTCATTCATCTATTCAATCAACACAACTATTCAATTTCATATGCAATTTCAATTCCACTCAAACAAAACTCAGAACCTCAAGTCCCGTTTCCGGTTTTCCTTTCTTTAGTCAATCAAAATTATCAAAAACTAAAGAAAGGAAAACCGGTAAGTCTATCAACTCAACTCAACTCAACTCATCTTCTGGTTAATTAATCATATTCTAGTTGTATTCTTTTCTATTCCCTCTTATTATTTCTAGTTCCAATCTTATCTCTTTGACTCAAACTCGTTGTTGTGCCGTTTCTCACATCACTCCGACTACTACTGAGTCTCATTAGGTACATCATCATCTACTATCTCAATTACTATTGATTATATATTAATATATTCTTGTGTCTTCCTCAATCTTTTCTTGTGTGTTAGATTCCTTTATCATCTTATCTTCATCTCTGTTGGGCATCATTAACACCCGGCAAACCATCAATTCTTCAGGTTAGAGTCAGTATATTTTTCATTATATTTTGTTTTTCTTTAATCAATCAAAATTATCAAAAACTAAAGAAAGGAAAACCGTTCCAATCTTATCTCTTTGACTCAAACTCGTCATCTTGCCGTTTCTCACATCACTCCGACTACTACTGAATCTCATTAGATTCCTTTATCATCTTATCTTCATCTCTGTTGGGCATCATTAACACCCGGAAAACCATCAATTCTTCAGGTTAGAATTCCTTTATCATCTTATCTTCATCTCTGTTGGGCATCATTAACACCCGGCAAACCATCAATTCTTCAGGTCCTTGTCAACGATCCCCTCCAAAAATTACATTCTGGAGTGGTGACTGCCAATGAAAAAGTCTGGGAAAAATTGCTGGACACTCACCCCAAACAACAGTTTTACAAATTAAAGGACAAGCCCTTTCCTCTGTACAATCTTGCATCTAGTGCCTTTGATAGGACTGCTGCCACTGGTGAAATGGCAAGTGAAAATCTCTTTCCTGCAACAACCAACGCAATCAAGCTACCACCAGAAGGAAAGAGAAAATGTATTCCTGATTTTGATGAAAATGAAAATGAAAACAATGTTGAAGTCAACCCAACATCTTCTATCAAAACATCAACCACAACTGCCTTGACTGCAAAAACAAAATGAGTTCATGAATCTAAAAACTGTATCATCAAGTCCAAAATGGATGGCATAAACAATGCCATCCAGGTAGTGTCAGAAAGCTCCAAAGGTCTGATGGGTGCTTTCTCAATGATTGCCTTTTCAATCTCAAACACTCCAAAACCTGACAATCTACTCTCCTACACCCCAAGGATCAATAACTTGGATCCTAGCACCTCAGTCAAGGAGAATGCACTCAATCTCTGTGCTGAAAATTTTCTGTGTAGCGTTCCGGTGGAGTGCTATGTCAACTTTGTTTCCGTGCTTGAAGACAATAAAAAGGCATCCACCTTTTTAATCCTCAATTGCAATTCAAACAACAATTTCTGCCAAAAATATCTTGAGAAGGAGGTTGAAAAATCTCAAAACCACTAGAGGTGAGTTTCAGCGCTGAATTCCATTTGTGTTTTTAGATTGACTGATCAACTGTTTTACTTTGTCCTCCAGGCTTTTTTCTGTCTTGGTCACTCTTCTCTCAATTTTTTTTTTTGGTCTTGGTTGCTCTTATGTCAAGTTTATTGTCTGTTTTCTTTTTTCTGTCTTGGTCACTCTCATTTCAACTCTTTTTTCTTTTTTCTTTTTTTCTTGGTCAACAATTTTATTTTTTTTTTGTCTTGGTCATCAATATTTTCTTTTTTTTGTCTTGGTCACTCAATCAAACAAATGAGTTACAAATAAAAACATGATAAATAATTTCAATAAATACAAAATATGACTGAGAAAAAGAGAAGAGAAAGAGCTAAGTTTAGGATTGGTACTGGTCCCATAGCTTTTTTGCAAGTCAATCACAGTGTTGTTTCATGATCAAATCCTCATTGGAAACATTGAAACTTTCTGAATCCATTTGGGTTTGTGCAAGTACTTGTGCATCTTCATTGGGATCATCAAAGAGGTTGTTGATGCTCTCATGTTGTCAGATGTAATTCTATATTATACAGAGAGCATATACTAATTGCACTTGCTTCTTCAGCTCAATCTCAGGTGCAGACTGGAGGATGGGGAATTTCCTCTTGATGCAACCAAACATGCACTCAAGGGTGTTGCGGAGGGTGGCATGTCTCAAGTTGTATAGCTCCTTCTTTGTTGAGGGCGTCTTTCCAGCTTGAGCCTGTTCCTTGAGATGGTATCAGACACCTCAATATGGTGTCATTAATCCTTGTCAAAGGCCATAACCGGCGTCTGCAAGGAAGTAATCTTTCTGGGGGATCTTGGGACCTTTGGAGTTTGCACTGTTGAATACCTGTGTATTGTGGGCGCTTCCCTCCCACCCTGCCAGGACGTAAACAAATTCAAATTTGAAATTGACCCCCACAAGCATGTTCTGGGCCAGGAAGCCTTTCCGGTTTCGCTACGGGCTCTGAGTCTCTGCTGGTACACTTGCAGGTACAAACACACCATCAAGGGCGCCTAGTGCTCTCTTGAAAACTTGGTACTTCAGATTTTGAGAAATCTTGTCAGGTTGCTGACACGTCTCCGGGTCAAAGTTAAAGTAGTTTGGATACATGGAAACAAGCGAGTCAAGAACCCTGCTGAAGTACCTGATCAAATGGAGACAATGAGGTGAGTTTCTTCCATGGTAAAGTATGTGAACAAGACAACTCACTGGGTGACTGTAAATAAACCTTGACGGAAATTGACTGCCGTCTGGCGCATGTTATTGTTGTGACACACAATATCCAAGAGGATTAGCAGCTGTTCTTCAACAGAGACGGATTAACCATTCTTAAGCAAGACATTCATAGTCAGTTCTTCTACTAGACTATTGAATGTCTTGCGTTCCATCCAAACAATTTTGCAAAAGAGGTTGGGCCGGACTTCATGTAGCAGGAATCAAGGGTAATGTGCTTACCCTCCATTTCCATAATAGGCCTTGTACTTGTTCCATAGACTTGCAAGGTACTTGCAAGCTACTCTGGAAGCAGCAAGCATAATCAAGATTTGATCCATTTCAATGATCGCGGCTCCAGCGGCAGCCAATGCTCCAATGAATCGGTTGTCCATTGTTCTTGTGATTTTGGATGACTTGATTTGATTTGTGTTGGTGAGTGGATGTGAGTTGCGTTGAGAGTATTAGGAGCGGACCACAACAGCTCTAAGGCGTGTCCAGCAATGGCAATTGGCTCAGGTTAGCGTCCCGGTACTGGTTCCTCAACTCGGTGAAGAAGAGAAGAGGAACTGGGACCAGCACTAGCATAGACTAAATACATGGTGATGCGGCGCAGTGAGAAAGAAAAGAAGAAACCTGTCAGCCCTAGAGATACTCCAGAGTATCCTAAGTACTGACTAAACTACAAAATACAATAAAAATAATGTATTACTAATGTAAATAATAACATATCATAAAATATTATTATATCAATCAACTCAGAATGTAAAATTAAGTGGGGTAGCTCACTCAAACCACCACTAAATTCCCACTCCTTCTAGTACTTTATCATATGATAAAGATACTTTAAGAAAAAGGGAATAAAAGTATAAATTATTGATTAAGAAACTATTGCCATAAAAGCTGAGAGACAATAAACTTATTTGCATAAATATATTAATAACCAAATTATGCTTATAAGAAAGAAATTACCTAAGTGCGTGGTAATTTCCCAGTATTGTTCTATTAAATGAATTGGCCCATGATTTGATTGGTTATACATACATGTCATGAGGTCATGGTGACATAGAAAATACTGTGCTCAATTCAATACAATTCCCATTACATCAGGGTACATTTGAATTGTAATACATTAGAGCAGAATTTAGAATAACATTCTAGAACCTTCCTCAAGGAATCTCTAGAATATAAAAGGAGGCCATTTCTGGCCTAGGATTGGTTCCTCAGCATATTCCCCCAGTACCACATTTGTAAGTACTCTGAATATTCTCCTCCTACTTTTAGAGTAGTGTTATCCCCTTTATCCAACCCACCTTATTTACTGGACTGGTTATCAAGCTATCTTAGAACATCCCCATCTTAGACCTTGGACTATTCCTTATAAAGAAGTTGCTGCAAGACTACCACCTCTGACAGTAGCCAATCAGCTCAAGTGCTTGCCAGCTGCTTAGTAACAATTTATATTTTTACACTCTCAAAAAGACAGAAAGATAGCCAAACCTATATGGTTAGCTGTTAGTCTTCTCCTGATTGACTTATTTGTATATCAAAGGGACAATTACAAAGGAGTTTTAGGTTATCCTCTGTGCATAGTTTGGACACTATCGAGAGAATAAGACTTGTGATTATTCTGATAACCTTTCAGCACAGTGATAGTACCTGGCTTTTTATAGACATTAAGCCAGTGTTTCATACACATAGCTGACAAACCCCCCCCCCCCCCCCCCGTGACCCTGTTTGCTTTCACTCAAGTGTCACAACCAAGCATCCTAACAGAGAGTGCATGCAAGGTGGACTGTGGTAAATATGTGTTTATGGGAAACCGTTTTCACCGCTATAAAAACAAAATATTGAAAAAAAATGGGTTTTGGGCCGCCGCAAAAAACCATTTTTGTATGGTACAGGCCCTTATATAACCCACCTTGTGTTCTGCTGCCTCAGTCCTTGTCTAGCTTAACAGAGTGGTCTCAACTCTTCTCCTTGGTTCCCATCACCCCCTCCAGAATTCAATGAGTTCACAAGACTTGAAAAAACAAGGCCCACCAGGCCCTTCAATCCAAAAGATAGAACTTGCTTGTTTTGAAAAACTCCATCCGCACTTTGATGACCCTCCTAGCTCATTCTCAACCCTCATTGAGGAGGCTGGATGTAAGATTCTGTTTAATTTTTCTTTCCCATGTTGACCACCAGAACCTGACTGTTTTTATCCTTTCCTATCGATCATCACAGTGGAAAAGGTGCAAGAATACCACAATAACTTGGAGGCAGTCTTTACGACTCTGATCCAAGAGAAGGTGGCACAGGAGCAAAGAGATTGCAATGACGCTTGGCATGCCTTATGTGGAAGATAAATTGAAGGCAATCACAGATGCCCAGGAAGCACAACAGAGCTCTTCACGCGGTAAACAAATTAAAACGGAGCCGGAGAGCGGGCAGAAAACGCAAGCTGGACTCTTAGCCGAAGCCTTATCAGAAGCCAATTGATCAATCAGGAACATCCCAGCCGGGCAGCTCAAGGTACTCCTGGCAATTGACGAAGCCAGAAACCTTCTTGAACCCCAAGACCAAGCTCTCAAGATCTCGTACTTTCAAGTCTTCTGTTGAGTTTTGTCTGATATCCCTCCATCCAAGGGATTCTTTGCCGTCTTCACCGACACAAAAAGTGGCTATGGCTAACTTTGCTCCGCCCCTAGATAGGGATCCCAGCTTAAGAACAATCGAACTTGGGCACAAACTATTTCCACCAGTATACAAACTCGCAACACTAGACCTGATGGTCAAATCAGTGCCAAAATCTTGGGAAGAACTACTATTGCCGCTTCAACTCTTGAGCTATGGCAGCCCTTTTTATGGGCTATATTTCAAGCTAGCTGAACAAAACCTACCGGCTACTTCAATTGAAGAGACTTTGATGATTGCCCGGGCTAAGCTACTTTACAAGTCAACCCCACCTTCCCCTCAATAATTGACTGAGGGGCAAATCTTTGCCTTGCTAGGCTCAACCATACAAACATGGCACACATCTTCGGAGTTGAACTCAGAGCTCATCTCAAGCCATGCGGCTCACTGTGTCTTCATTAGCCCCTCTCGATTGTTTATCATCAGTTCATATCCGCCGCAGTTTGTTTATGCATCAGTAGCTAATGCATTCTTGGCGTCGAACAAAGGCAATTTGATTGCATGTATCAATGGTCTTGCTACAGCAATGCACCACGGATTCATATCCCTCGGAGACGCCAGGGAATTGGCAACCAGGATAATCTTATTACGGGCCATGCACCAAACGGCAGCAATCTTGTGTGAGGGGGTCAAGCCAATTCCGTATGGACATTCGGTTCAATTGAGAGATTTCCTCCATACCTTGACTGGAGAGCACCCTGAGAAGCTCAAATTTGGCCCAAACACAAATGGTGACAGAGATATACTATTGCAACGCGGACGGATCCTGTTCAACCATTTTGTCCTAGTCAACTACACACCCGACGCCCAAGATTTCTTGGACCTTTTGTACCGAGGCCTAGTGGTTCAATGCAAGCCTGGACAACCCGGGCTTCACAATTTATCTCGCACCAACATCCGACTATCCAAATTCAGACCTGCTTGAGCTTTGCAATGTCACCTTCTGTGGCATTTTCGCATATGTCAATTAAATTGCCACAACTTGTTTGATGTGACCTTAAGCATCCTAAATTCTGAAATTAACGCCGCTGTTCTATGTCTCCAAGAGCCATGGATCAGCCCCCACACCATGACTTTACCATTCCATCAAAATTGGTCTATTCTTCTAGATCACAATCACTCTCCCAATTCTTACCACGAAAAACATCGTACATGCACCCTGATTAATAAAAAATATCATTCAGACGCCATCCACCCACTCCCTAACGGCTCCCGCATCATGACAACGGTTGATCTTGATTTGAATATTGAAAAAATCAAAACCATCCGCATCATCAATCTATATAACCCTCCCAAAATCTTTGATGGATTAGCCGAGCTGCAGGATTGGCTTCAACTATCTAACAACAGGCGGATCCCAACCTTCATCCTAATGGACTCAAATCTCCACCATCACTTATGGAACCCACCCGGTTATCCTCACTCCCACCGAGAAGCCAAAACCCTCATTAAAACTTGCGGGCAGATGGGCTTCAAAATTATCTCGCAAAAAGGAGTCCCAACTTTTGCTAACAGCAGAAGTAGCCAAACTACCATTGATCTAACCTGGGCCAATGCCACCGCCCTCAAGTATGTCGAATCATGTTCAACGTCGTCAGAAAACCACGGTTCCGACCATCAGTCCATTTCTCTCACCCTCAATTTTGAATCCAACACCACAATAAACGAACGACTTACCTGCAACCTAGAAAAGATCGACGTAGAAAGATTTCAATCGGACTTGCAACTCAGTATCTCCAAACTTCCCACAACATCAATAACAACCACCGAAAACATAGACAGAATGGTAAGAGAAATAACCATTTCTATTCAGAACTCTATCGATAAACAAAAAAAATTAGTCAATCATAACAAGGGTAAAATCAAGCCATGGTGGGATAGCAAGATCCTTGACCCCATTGCGGACAAAAGAAACAGAGCGCGCAAGTGGATGATGTTATCCAGATCCTCAGCCTCGTTTGACTGCTATCATTATTGGCAGAACATGTTCAAAGAAACTATCATCGAAATGAAAAAAGGACATTGGAGAAAATTCCTTGCAGATTGTGATGATAAAGACCTGTTCAAAGCTTATAAATATACTAAGCCGAACAATAACAACACAGTCGCACCTCTCCTTGACCATAACAACCGCCTCACTTCTAACAAAGAGGAACAAGCCTACCTTCTCTTCAAAGGCACATCCGATGTCCCTATAAACGAGAACGCTGGAGATATCCAACCTATTTCTCTATCATCCCCATTTTTTTTTCCAGTCATCTCTCCCACCGAACTAAAACAAGTAATTGAAAAAACCCCCAAGAAAAAGGCCCGAGGCCATGATGATATACCTAACGAGGTTATCAAATGGAGTCTTGAAGCTCTACAAGACACATTGATCAAGCTATTCAACGCCTGTCTTAATTTGGGGTATTTCCCGTCTTTCTGGAAGCATGTCACAACCATCATCATTCGAAAGACAAATAAAGATACTTACTCTTCTGCAAACTCCTATCGACCGATTGCACTCCTCTCTTGCCTAGGCAAAATCTTCGAAAGCATCATTACTAGAAGAATCACCTATTGGGCCGAAAACAATCAAATCTTAGCTGAAGGCCACTTTGGTGGGCGAGCTAGTCGCAGCACAGATGATGCAAATCTATTTCTCAAATCGTGGGTTCGCCAGAAATGGAGAGAAAATAAAGTTGTATCAGCCCTCTTTCTTGACGTAAAGTCAGCATTCCCATCAGTAATCAAGGAGAAATTGGTTGAAACCATGATCAAACATCAAGCGCCGCCGTATCTTTCGGCCATAATACTTGATTTACTCTCAAACAGATCAACTTCCCTGAAAATGGAAGATTACATTTCTCCCTCATTCCAACTTCGTTGTGGACTTCCCCAAGGATCTCCTCTTTCTCCCATCCTTTACATTATATATAATTCCTCCCTTCTCATCAACAACCCACTCGATCTTGCCCAAGACTCAATTTCTCTAGGCTTTATTGACGACGTTACTCACTTAGTCGCAAATAAAGAACTTGAACCTGCAATCACCCTTCTAGAAAAGGAAGGTGAAAGATCTCTCCAATGGGGAAATCGGCATAATGCCATTTTTGATCGCAAAAAAGCAAACTTCATGATTTTATCCCACCGTAAACTCGACATCAGACCATTTAAATTTGGAAACATTTCCCTACCCAATTCATCTTCTGTAAAATATTTGGGTATTATTCTTGACCGCAAACTGTCGTTCAAATCACACCTTGATAAAGTTAAAAAATGCGGAGAACAAACCTCCAATCAACTAGTTCGAATCTCTAGATGCTCATATGGCATTGGTATTCAACAATCCAGAAACTTAATCATTAGCGTCCTCCGCTCTTGTGTCCTTTATGGAAGCCTTATTTGGGCAACCTCTAGGAATGAAACAGCGGTTAAAAGAATTATTAACAAAATTAACAATGCTGCAAACCGCGCCATACTTGGAATGTTCAAAACAACCCCTATTGAAGTTCTTTCAAGAGAATCCCCTCTGATCCCCTTCTTCGACATCCTAAAGAAAAAGAATCATTTGTTTGTTATAAAAAAATCTACAACCCCAGAATCTCACCCAATCAAACGACTTATTCAAAAGAACTCAACCAGACAGTCTCATCACACCCATCGCCTATTCACAACATATTTGACAAACAATCTATCTTGGATTACAACCTACACAACATAGAAAGAATTGAACACCACATGAACAAACCGTGGGACGACTTCAAACTAAACATCAGAAACATTGGTATCAAAAAAGAAGAAGCTAAAGACATAGTACAAAATCAAATAGAAGAAATTCATGCAAGACAAGAACACATAATCTTCACGGACGGATCAAGCATACCCAAAAAGGGCACAGCGTCAGCAGCAATACTCAATCGCAACCAATCCATTGCATGCAGAATCAATAGCGAGGACAAAGCCTCATCGTTTGAAGCCAAGGTCGTTGCAATCAAATTGGGACTCGACATCATCATCAGCAAACTGTACGACCCATCCGACACATTCCAAGACTCCAACAAAAACCTAACCTTTTTTATTGACAATCAGGCCACAATCCTGTCCATCTCACACGCTCCATTACCAAAATCCAGCCAAATTGTATTCCACGAAATCTACACAAACATGAAACTTTTAACAGAAATCTTCAACTTTTCAATCTCACTATACTGGTGCCCGGCTCACGTCAATATTACAGAAAATGAAGCCGTCGACCAGTTAGCCAAAGATGCCACTGAAGGGAATCACCTTCAACTAAGAAACGCTCAACGATCATTGTCAAATATTCAACAAATAGCCAACACCAAGTTTAAATTCATCAAGAAGAAGAAACCAATCACTCGCAACAATATCATTTTATCCACTTTCCCGAACAAAATCTTTGAAAGTCTGAAAAAACTAGAACGAGGAGAATCATCAATTATAAATCAACTACGATCCGGTCACTCACCTCTCAATAGTTATTTACACTCCATCAAAAAATTAGAATCACCAAACTGCAACCACTGCAAGAAGGTTGAAGACATACACCACTTTCTCATCACATGCTCAAAATTCGCCTCACAAAGGAAAAAATTTCGTCAAACCATCGCCGCCGAAAAGATCAAAATTAATCTAAACTCAATCAGGGAAATTCTCGACTCACCTAAAGTTTTTCCATCACTAGCCACATTCATTATGTCAACAAATCGATTTGAAAATCTTAGGACGTATCAAAATCAATCAAAAGAATAAAAATAAAAATAAAAAACAACAATCAAAAAATTTAAACCGATTTTTCTTTTATTTCGCTTCACTTTCTTTGGTAAAAAGTCATCACTTTCTTTGGTCAACAGTTATCACTTTCTTTGGTTAAAAGTCATCAAATTTGCATCACTTTCTTTGGTCTAACAGTTATCATCGTCATCAAAAAAAAACAAAAAGAGACATCAAAAAAAAAAAAAAAAAACAGTATGGGGGGCCAGAGTGTATCAGATACAAGAGATCGGGGCGCTCGATTGGTACCTTCCTGAAAACATCCATCTAGGGTATGTAGTGAGGGCTACATAGCAAACTGCCTGGGAAACAGAATGCAAGGTACCGGGCGAGCGTCACGGGATCTATTTCTGAAATCACTAAAAAGAGTCAAATCTTCCTTTTGAGTTTTATTTCCTTTTCACTTTTTTTAAAAAAAAAAAAACATATTTTATATTCATCTTTGTTATCATCTATTTAAAACCCAGAATTAATACTCAAATAGAAAAATACTAGCACAACTTGTATCTCTTATTTAGTTTTCAAAACATCATCACATGTATTATTTTACTAGTATACACCACTAGTGCGCAATGTCAAAATCAATCAGCACTAAAAAAAAAAAAAAAAAAAAAAAAAAAAAAAAAACTGGTCAGGCTTCAACCTCAGCCTTGCTGGGTCAAGATGTTATCAAATTACCAAGTCGACCCGGTCAGTTTTGTGTCTCATGGACCCTGATACCAAACTGGTGATATTGTGACACTGATTCCCTTATTTTTTGCAGCAAACCGGAGAAGAATAAATTAAGCACCTCTTGCCGTGGCTCACCAACACACTACATTAATTCTAACTTCTACCCTGAATGTGTGGTCATGTCAAACATTACCAACACAGTGCCACTTTCTCATACCAAACAATTTTTCACACCAGGCTTAGTTCTACATGCTGGATTTATTTTCTCATGCCAGATTGGAGTTTTCACATTGAGTTCTCATGCCAGATGTAGTCTTTAAAAGCCAAGTATCAATGTTGAACCAATGTTTTCTGTTATGTTCATCCAACAGTTTTGATTTTATTTAACCAATGTTTTCTGTGATGATTTATTTAAACAATGTTCTCTTTTATGCTTTGATTTAGTTTCTCCATGCCAATTATCAATGTTTAAACAATGTTCTCTGTGATGCATTACCTTGTCTAGTGTTTCACACAAGGCATTCAAGCCCCAGGCATTCCATTATACATACTGGCTTGTGTGTATTTTTGAGATTTTAGGTGCCTATCCCCTTCAAACCCTTGTTCTTATTTTGTAAATGCATGGGGTGCAATGTCAATCAAGACTGCACTTAAAAAAGAAGCCATGAAAGTTGTTTGGAATTTCTTTCTGGTGAAGTGACAATAAAATATGCAAACCAATTGTGAATTTGTATAATGGGAGAAAGGGAGGGGATCAGCATGTATGTATCACCAACAAACCACTGATTATCTCCTGCCTAATGGTGTTTGTTTCTTACCCACCAGCCATCAAGGTTGTAGTGGTCCGGATATCTTTACAGCGCTCCAGTCTCACCAAGATCTGCAGCACACTCGGCTACACTGTGTCTTGGCAATCACTTAACCGGTGGTGGGAACTATACAAGCAAACCTGTTCAGTCATCCAAGATCCCCAGACATACAACCAACAAGGCCAGATCAGAATGCTGTCGTCAGAAGAGTCTAACTTCATGGTCCTGCTTCTCAAAGACAAGCCCAGCGGATTTTTGGACAAAATCCGGGAAAAGCTATACAACAGCATGGGTGTCCTCCTCAGTTTTCAAGCTGTCCATGATAACCTGGTCAACCAGCTATCAATCACCCTCAAAAAGGCTGAAACACTCAATGCAAAGAAGTGCTTACTCATGAAATATCAATATGTCAGCCGGATGGAATTTTACCCAGCTGAATTCCTGGTGTTCACAGGTCAGATAGCAGCTGTTTTACATTTAACAAGTCATACTCATGCTTGGTTCATTGCTGACTTTCTTGGAATTCAAATAAGACAAAAGCCCAATCTGTGATTGCGACCTTCTTTGCAGGTATGCTTGGTCTGCTCAAGGATCTCCATCAGCCGGTCACATAATTTGCCAGAATCCCAAGAGACTGAGCATTCTCCCAGCAATAGGCTTGAATGGGGTTCTTGCACTGACAGTGGGAGAAGATACATTCACTGCAAAGAAGTTCGAGCACTTCTTGAAGTGGGACCTTGTAAGTCTTGTTATGGTCATCTTCAGTTTCTCAAATTATTTCAACCTGATTTGTTCTGTTTTTGACCTTCATCAGATCCCTTGAATGAATCCATACCCTGGTCGGAACTCAATACTAGTCTGTGATAATGCAAAAATTCACAAGCGCCGGCAAGTGCAGAAACTTTGTGACGAGGAGTGCTGCAGTGGTGGCAAGAATCATTTTTCATAGGATTTATTTTGATGCACCATTATATTCAAGAAAGATAGAAGGTAGTGAATGGTTTTACAAGCTGCATTAGGTCTTAGGTTTCATAGAGCATATCATTAGCCTTTAGCTGCGATCATGATACGATCTGGACTAATAAACGTTGATCTTAAAGGGTATGACAGAGCAGCGTATGTACAATTAAGTGCTATGTTAGGGTCAAAGACAAGTCAATAAACAGAATAGCATAATTAAATGTGGAAATACATGTAAACTGGTGCATAATGGACTATCTACGGGTCGGGGGTTTAATGAGTAGATCGATTTATGGGCTCAGAGACGGATTTTGATGGATGGTTTCTCTCCTGACTTGGAACTTGACGGGGATGCCGTAAACGATAGGCGCGGCGCCTGTATGGTGTGACAACATATAAGAAACCGGAGGTGAGTTTAACTACAGACTTGAACCTCTCCAAAGTCTGAGCTTTGTGGGGGCATGAAAACAGATGCATACCGTTGAGATACTTCAGCTGACAACTTGATCTTGCTAAGGCAAGCGCACTAGTCAAAGTCATTGGTGATGACAAATTTCTTCCCCGATCCTCATCCCCGAATTCGAGGCCAGTTTTCTTGAACAGATCGAGAGCTAATTTATCGATGTCTTTATCTGTCACGTCCCACAAATTCGCAAGTAGTGCGGGACTGATCAAAAGTTGACACAACGTCAATAATGGGCCCCGAGGTAGCCCATCTGTATGGTGTGGCAACGCTACCCTTCCGAAAAGTTTATGAAAATAAGTCTCTCACCATCCGGCTAGCATGTAAGCGTAGGGCGTTCCGGTAGGATCAAAATCACCTTGATCATGTAACATTCCGGACGAACAGCCCCATAACATCGTGACTGCACAACGTGGAAGTTGCTTGATAGTTTGAGAGCGAATGTATTGCTCTGCCCCACCATGTCCGAAGTAACTGTAAGACCCAAAAGGGTGTGGTTAGTAACGCGTCTGAAAGATTGACGATAACAAATGGGAAGGTTTGATTGGAACTCACAGCATCAAATTGGCTGAAAGGAGAGCTTGCTTGACCTCTTCGCTACTCGGTGAACGGCCTTTGATTCCGTTCCAGCTCGGTTGGCTTTCCAACCAACCTTCAAACTTAAGTTGAGTACTGGTCAAATCACCGCTAGGGTTCAAGATGTATGACGTGCGCGATGGGTCTACCGGTAGTGCCTGTTGATCACCAAGACGATCGCGTAGAAAACTTAACGAGGGGATCCTACTGACCGAATGGCCCATCAAAATCGGTAGGACTTCCCATGGAAAACCGTGCAGGTTTTTGTCTAATATTAAGAACAGATGTTGTGGTGAACATTCTTCTTCGGAATAACCAATCAAAAACTCCTTTTGAAGGTTGCGAAGTTCACAAACAACCTATACCACAAAATGATTATAAACGGGACGGGGTTTCTGAGATCAGAAGGATAGTAATTAAAAAATAACGAAATCCAAAAAAAAACTTACTTGATCTACATCCACTTCGTCTCCAACGACAGGAGCTTCGTGAATTTGATAGGAATCAACCACGAATTGGATAAGATCTTCCAAGTCTTCATCTCGACAGTCGATGGGCAAAGATATGAAGCAATTGACGATGTGTTCATCCAACGGGCGATTGTAAACCGTTTTGTCTTGGGAACAAATGAGATGATGGCGAAAGAGGTTCTCCAAAGCTGCTTGCAGGGCAACCATGTCATTTACCTTGTTACTCGGACGCAACAGTCCCTGTAAACATAAAACATTGGCCCTAAGCTAAAAGGAAGCGGAGAATGAGAGAGAACGTACTTTACAAGCCCCAAGCCAATCATTCTCAATTTTTTCAACAAGGTTCCGCATTCTGGTATCTAAATCTTTGCGTTCTTGCCACCAGCAGATCTTCTCTTCGCGACCAGTGACGTGTCGGGCGCGCTGAGTCGCAGCATTACTCTTACTGACGATCGCTTGCAGTTCTTCTAGCGCCACCTTCAAAGTGAATAGTTCATCTTCTCCTTCTCTCCGATTGAATCGATCCAAGGGAAGTTTGACACCCAACGGATTGCATGTCTGGTTATGCTGAATGATAAATAGACTGTCTTCTTCGAAGGCTAAATGTATTGACACGACACGCCATCCAGAAGGGAGGCCCTGGACGGGACGATACGTAGCAGGCGAAATGATATCATTCCTGTGATGGGAGGCCACTTGTTCCTGTCGCCTTAAATCGGGCCCTGCGATCGAGGCAATCCGCATTTTATCTCCGGCTGGTAATGATTCTTTGGTTTCTACTTCGGATGGCCACCTGGTATCATCACCAGGCCCGGCTACTCGCAATTTAGCTCGAACGCTTTCAATCATTTCCCGTCGAATAGTCAGACTGCAAACGAAATCTACATCCAAAGGATCATGAATAAATTGATGAGCTCTTGAATCGTAAGCAGGTGGTTGACTCGGTGTGAATTTTGGGGCCTGGACCTACCAAGGAGAGCCGCGACTTCCCCAGCTACGTTTTTACGCTCTCTTTGAAGAATACTATTGATAAATTTGAGATTAATCAAGACGTGCATAGTTTCGTGTAAATTGGGAATGTCGGCACATCCTACAGTCCGCTTAGTCAAGGCTTCTTCCATCGATTTCAAGAATCGCGAGAGCTGAGGAAACTGATCCTGAGAATTTTTCGAATGGTCCGGGTAATGTTCCATCGAAGGGATCACAATCACTAAAAAAAGTAGTTATGGGGGTGAATATACGGAAATTTTTAATACGAAAAGATGACACCCCTCTTACTGGCTTCCGATAACACTCCAAGCAATGGATCCACTCTGAAGTTTTGAATAACGTTATCCAACCCAAGCATTGCTAACAACGTGGTCTCGAAAACCTGCATGAGGATAATGGTACTTAACACGAAACTTCGAAGAGGGAAATAAATAAATGAAGTACCATACTTTTTCACGAATCTTGGACGGCATCTTGGAGAGCAGTCGAAGAGGGTGGTTCACCTGTTCAGGTCGGCGCATGGCACGCGCGACGAGAACTACAGAAAAGAAATATCATAAGTTTTTTCTGCAATGTCGTTCTCTGAGTGATAATTGTGTCAGCAGACCTTGGATGCGATTTGTCTGTGCTGCTATTAGCAAAAATTGGGCGCGCACGGTCGGAGCGAGAGGCAAGCTTTTTGAAGATTGAGTAGACATCCTCGAACAGTTGAGCAAACTGTTGTTTTACAATAAATGGATTTAGCCAAACTTTTAGATGGTTGATTGAAAGGAAATCAAGAGTACATACCTTAGCGGTCGGTGAACTGGAACGCAATTGTTACCTTCCAATTCTTGTAGCACATGTCCTAACTCAGTGCAATTGGCCTTAGCTTCATTAAAGGATTTCAACTGATAAGATATCTGGCACTTGAGCTTATAAATTTCAGCGAGCTCGAAGGTACGCTGATCTTCCATCATCGAAGTAGCATCTTTGAGAGCATCGTGGGCATTATCAAACCGTCTTTTATGAGTGAGAATGTTGGCTTTTATCACATTGCCACTGATCTTCAGTCGGTGAGATCCAATCTGGTCAGAGACGGTAGAAAACTGGTTCAGGTATGCTTCGGCCATTCTAGGCGAGCCTCTGTTGATGTATAGGCTGATGACCCGTCTCAAAGCTTCAGGAATCATGGAAGCAACTTGCCAGGTAATCTCGCCGACTGGATGACTGTCAACAGTAAAGGAGTGGGGGTTAACCTCACTGGCTATTTCGGGTAGAGGGGCACAATCTTCAGCTTTCGAATTGCTGCTGAACACATCTTGGATGGGTTTGGTTGGCCCATTGGACACGGTTGTTTGTGAAGGATTAGATATTCGAAGAATGTTGGATGAAGCCCGGTGCAGTAAACGAACAGCCCGAGTGGCGAACTCGATGGCGAGAGCCAAATCGCCTTGCTTTTCTTTAATATGAGAGTAAGTAAACGAAGATAGGGCAATCATCCGAAGGAATTCAGTCCTTTTGATTACTTTCTGCGCTGGAGAGATTTCTGACTTTCGAGTAGTGTAATTCTCCTCTTCGACGGCTAATGTCCATTTTTCACCCGCAGAAATGAATACCGAGTCTGCACTTTCCAGATCATCAGCTTCGGAGAAACACCTCGAGTAAAGCAATGAGATAAGACTCTCGCTTGCCAGAGCCCCCGGGAGGGTGTGAATCGGCAAAGATTTTATGAAACGCTCAGCATCGGACAGTAGCGTGCTGGCACTGGAATAATCTTCACAGTGCAGGTAGGTTGAAGCTAGTTCGATCATAGTCGCGATTCGACTTTCAAAGTGTTTGCTATCTTTTGCTGAAGTTACAGTTGAACTCAAATCCTGTAAGGATCGCAACACTCGCAGTTTTTGAGGAATAAGGCCGTGCGCGCCAAGAATGTGTGCGAAGAGCATAAGATGTTGAACGAGACTTTCGCGATCGTCAAGATGAGGTGAGTCCACTGTACCATTTGTGGAAATGAGGGTGTTTTTGTTTAATTGGAATAGTAGCTTTGGGGACTGTGACCCGCCCTGTTGTTCAGGAGTCTTCATCGAATCAGTTCGATCAAATCGTTTATTTGGTGGTGTAGCCAGGAGGTTGGTAGCAGCATTCGGCTTGGCCACTGCAGCACGCGTCCGTGGAGCCTTAACGTTGGCTGTCGTTCGGGATTTCAATTTGGGAGCTGGCTCTTTCTTCAAGGAGGACTCGGGTTTCACAGATGACAAAGGTAATGGTACCTTCTCTAAATTACTGATCGCCGACTCGGTAGCATCCAAAAATTCTTTCAGTAAATTTCTCGCCTGAGCGGCTACTGCCAGCCACATGTAAGCCAGTGCGTAATATTGGTGAACGTAATGCTTGTAGCATTCGTCAAAGCCCGAGTTGGATGTATCGAGTAGGTCTGATACATCGGCCAATAGTTGCTTCAAGATTTGGAAAGTCGAGCCGGACTTGAATTCTGTGCTCATGCTGACGTGCCATCCCATCAGCCGGATCAATGTTCTAGCCCGTCGAAAAGGATGGACCGGGGATTGATAAATCTGAGAACAATCATCCAAGATTGCTTTGAGAGCCGAACGACATTCGCTCTTGCGAGTATTTTGGTAGAGATACTGCAGCTGCAGCTCCAAAATCGCGCCGATTTCTGAACTTGATAGCTTGTTTGGTGCCAAGCTTCCTAGGAGACTACATCTAGACATTGGTAGAAGCATATCGCAAGTGGCCAACCACGTTACTCGCTGTATAAGTTTACAAAGACCTGGTAGGGCATCAACTGTACATCGGGGGTCGGAACCATTATCAGCTATCTTTCCAAGAGTCCCGAAGTCCACTTCGGGATGAGATGCAACGGCCGAGACGTAGGCTTGGTACGACTGCGATTTATCTATCTGGAGGTAGCATATAGCAAGAAGTTCCCAGCGCTTGAGTAGCTGTCTTTTCAGGATTTCCAGCTCTCCATTCGCATCATCGTACTGACTCCATGTTGGTGAGCCCAGATCTCCTTGAGGGATTTTGAAGAATCTGCTAGGAAGTTCACAAGACGGTCTGACGAAATGGATTGCCATTGCTAGCTTGTCAGCCTGATACAATGCTACACCGGTGTTGTAATATGTCGAGGTAAGACATCTGATCACCGATACATCAGGCTCAGGTAACAGCTGTAGCAACGGTGCACATTGGCTTAAGTATTGCAAAGCTTTGTGATGCGAATCGGTAGAGTTCAGTTGAAACGAGCTTTCAGCCAAGGCAATCAAAGTTTCCGCTGTGCCGGTTATCATCATCGAGAGAATCGCCGGATCCAAAACAGGTTGGTAGATGGTACCAGATGGTCGTTCAATATCTTTGAGCCATAAATCAATAATAACTTGGGAAACTGTAGCACAAGCCGCGTAAACATCGCTTGAAGGCGGTGATGCATCAGGAGCCGAAGCTTTTCTGAGCGCCCGCGCGCATACTCGCCGCAATTTATCAATGAAGATATTCATCTTTTGATGCTGTTCTGTTGACATTGTAGCGCGTTGGTGGGCTAAGGCGGCAATTGTGAGGGTTGATTTTTGAAGTTGGTTCGCGATTTCCTTGTCTAGGTTACAATCACACTAACGATGTCAGCGATCTATGGATTAAGGCATAAGGTGAATTACCGACATACCTTCTGCAGTCTTCAAATATAAATCGAGGGCGGTGCTGGTGGCAGTAATCTTGAGTAGTAGTAAGCCAACATGCTTATCGGATGTAATGCCTTCCTTTGGCGGTTGCCCTTCAGGGATGACCCTAGATTGGTCATAGGTAGTTTCAGATGTCGAGTACAAAAATGTACTGGTTTGATTGACTAGTTCAACATCACCAATCTTACGAGCTAAACCAATTACCACCTCGCATAGACTTTTCCAGCCTGCGCTTCGAGTAGCATAATTCCCATCAGGTGTTTCTTTACTTTGAACAATTTGAACAATTTGCGTAAAAAAAATTCTTGCCTCGGAAACCACGTCCGAAAGTTGGTGTGGACACGATCGCGCATATAGTAACAAAGTCTTGCGACCTTGGTCCATCGAGGTGTCGGTAGGCTTTAGTTCTTCCAAGCGAACCTGGCAAGCCAGCAACAACAATACTGAAGATTTTCGCAATTTGAAGAGTAACTGAGGTTCTGATCAGATAGATCGAAAGCAGATCGGGTAAGTATCCTCGGGAACAAGCCTTTTAAAACCGAGATCGACTGATGGCATCAAGGAGCCTACCCAATAGATCTTCCCACAATGAGCAAGCCTTTACTGTCGCTGAATAGCAGGCTTGTACAGCTCCTAAGATTTTCTTGGTGACAAGTTCATCTGGAAGGAAACTAGGGTGACCACAAATCCATTCGAGCAGAGTGTTCGAAGATTTCAACGCACAGAGGCAGGAATCAGCGCGAGTCTGAGCGGTTTGGGTACTTTTGGTAGGAACTGTGGGTGGAATGTGTCTAGCTGAACCACTTGAGACAGATGCGACTACACCGATATTGCCGTTTAAGAAAGCTTGGAAGCCTTGGGCAACAGCTGTTAGGACCAGTACGGCTGCACTATTCAGGTTTGGTGTGGATCCTTCATCGTGATTTTTGGGGGTAACAAATGTCATGACTTTTGAGTAGGATTGCCAAGATGTGGACGCAATGGGCGACGGATCAATAGATTTGGGACTGATCGTTGGGGGGAGAACTGGAGTTGAACGAGATATCAAGGCTTGCAGAAAGACGTGTGCAACTGCGAGGAGGCGAAGGGCTGAATTGTACTGCAATACAAAAATTTCAGTCATTTGCTTTGATCTAAACACAAAAGGTTTATGGCGCATACCAATTTGAGCTCAATGGCGTGATTTACCAAAGCCAGTCCCGCCCGCTCAATGTCATAAGATTTACTGGTGAAAGCACTGTTTGAGATTAGCTTTCTTAAGTTCTGAGTAGCTATGTAGCCTTGATTGATTGCCTGTAGAGCTTCTTCCAATTTACAATCAGGCACATTGTCGTTTGTTTCTCTTAAGGGGGTTTTCGATTTAGGGCTTGCTGGGTCAGCAAAAATAGCTTCAGCCTTCCAGCCAGTTTGTCGAATCGTTGAAAGCGTAGAGAGTGACATGTTGACAGTTTTCATGGCCAAGTTGATCTGCTCGCCAAGAGGTAAGACTGGTTTGCTCTCGGGTACCAGAGGTGACGGTTTGCTCCTCGAAGCTTTCCTGGTGAGGTCGGAAGTAATTGAGATGTGTTGTATTCCTCTGGTGATTTTTTCAACATTGTTAGATTCAGGTTGACTCTCTGTAGTCGACCTGGTAGTTTTCCCCTTGCCTCTAAGTTCATTTGACCTTGAGTTAATAGAATTCTTGGGAGACAGTTTACAACTTGATAAATTATTTGCCTTTACCGAATTGGAGGTGTTAAATTTCAATTTTGATAGAGGTACAGGATCAATCTCGATGACTCGATCGGAAGTAGGATTTGGTTGCTTTGATGGTGGTTTAGATAGGCCCGACCGAGCACGTGTACTTCTACGAGGGGTAGGCGGGGGTGACTGGCCCGGCATTTGACACGATCTGGTGCGATTCGACGGAAAAAAAAATATGTCGGGATTGTTCGTATAGACAGCTTTTCGGTTGTTGATGGTAATATCGGATTTGTTGCTTGGAGGATGGGGGAAAGAGGGCACACAAAGAAAGCTTCGTCTCGGGCCTCAGGAGAGGCACACCCGTAGTCCCGAACCCGGGAGTGGACAGCTGGGCGACAGTCCATGTGACAGGTCGAACTGGATTACATCTCAAATCTGGACCTGACCAGTTGAGACAATTACCAGTCAATTCTCAAGACTCAAACACTTTCCATCCTCAGCAACTTTTCTGCACTCCATGGGTCGAGATCCATCACCCGTCAGGGAACTCTCATACACTCGGTCTCGGCGATCACCACCGCGTCAATATTCAGGAGATCGTCAGCGACGATCGCCCAGTAGACACCGCGATGATGACCGCCGTCACAAGTCCAGGAAGAGGAGTCGGACGCGATCACCTATCTCATCGGATTCTGAGAGGGGTCGGCGCACCCGGCGGGATGAATCAGTTGACTCGGAGAAAAGCGAGCCTCATTCCAGCAAACATCGACATCGAACTCACAAGTAAGCTCATTCATATCTTAACATACAAAAAAAATGCATTAACTGTACTCCTCAAACTACAGGAGCAAACGTGAATCTTCCAAGGAGCGGCGGGCGCGCAAAGTGGCAGAGAAAGCCGCACGAAAACTTGAGCGTCGATCGGAACGAAAAAGTATGCGAGAAGAGGCCGATCGACGAGCGGCCGCCGAGCTATCCATGTATTCAGCGATCGACAATCCATTTCACGATGCAAATCTATCGACCCAGTTTGACTGGTCCAAGAAGCGTGAACGAGAAAGAAAGATGGGGCTTAGTAATGAGGAAGCAAGCAGACGGGATGCTGAACGACGGGCAGAGGCCGCTGAAGAGCTTGAACGACTCGCACGCCGTCGAGCGGAGAGGGAGAAGGAGCTCGAGCTCCGGGAGGCCGAAAGCAACCGGATGGCTCAAATGGCCGAAAGTGCACAGATGGCCGAATGGATTGCCAAGGAGGACGACTTTCAACTCGAACAGGCTCAGAAGCGTGCAGAGATTCGTGTGCGGGAGAAAAGGGCTAAGCCGATCGATCTTCTTGCCCTGAACCTCAAGTGGGGTCACCGTGACTTCGAGGCCGAAGAAAATTTGAAGAAAAACACCCTCCAGGGGCTCATCAACGAAGCTACAGAAGAAGAGGATGATGGAGCAGGCATGGAAGTTGATCTGGATGAACCCTACACAATTTTCGATAACCTGACCTTGGAAGAAACTCAAGGACTGGCTGAAGACATCAAGATGCACATTGCTCTAGAAAAATCGGAATCCAAACAGGAGTTTTGGCGATGCTTAAAGTGTGTCTGTGATGATGCGCTTGCTCAGCTTACATCTGAACGAAACTTAGCACAGGATGCTCTCCGGGCCGCAGCAACGATCCGGGACCAAATAACCAGGCTGCTTGATGGAAAGAATTACGAGCAGCTGATCGGGCTGGAGTCGAATATCGAGACCAAGCTTGCTGGAAATGAACCGGTCGATCCAGAATATTGGGAAGGGCTTCTTGCTCAGTTAAAGGTCTGGAAGGCCAAGGCGAAATTGAAGGTGATGCACGAGGTGGTACTTCGTAACCGATTAGAATATCTTCGTCGACGTCAACGTGACGAAGCCGTCAAAGTGCAAGCTGAGCTTGCTAGCAGTCTGCTGAATCAACCAAGTATCAGTCGTCCCGCTCATCCACATTATGATAGCCATGAAGCTGAAGAAGACGAGGCACAAATCGAGATTGAAGAGGTGGCAGAAGAGTATGAGATGGCCATGGAACCTCAGCTGATTCAACAGCTCTCGCCCGAGGATCAGAAACTCGATATGATTTCACCCACAGAAGACTGGACTCAAATCATCAATGCCCGTCAGATGGTACTTAGCACTCGATTTGTTCCCAAGACTAAAGATGGCTCAGATTCAAAAGACCAGGATATACTGGATCGGGACGCATTGGCTGAAAAACTCTATGCTCAAGAGGCTGAGAAAGGTCTGGGCGAAGAGGAAGAAATGTTCGAGCTGGAAGCTGAGATGGGCAGACAAAGTTATAACTGGGAAGACAAATATCGACCACGTAAACCAAGATACTTCAACAAGGTTCATACCGGGTACGAATGGAATAAATACAATCAGACCCATTATAATACAGATAACCCACCGCCAAAAGTCGTCCAAGGTTACAGTAAGTCGCTTTCCCCTCATCGTTTCCTATTCTAATGAGTTGTATATCTGGATGTTTGGATTTATCATGACCCCTTTATTCCAGAATTCAACATATTCTATCCGGATCTCATCGACAAAAGTCGAGCTCCAACTTATAAAATCATCAAGAATAAGGAGAATGAGGATGTTGCAACCCTGTTGTTTAAAGCTGGTCCACCTTACGAAGATATCGCCTTCACGATCGTCAACAAAGATTGGGAACATAGTCACAAACGAGGCTTTAGGAGCTCTTTTGATCGGGGGGTGAGTGACTGCAACGGATTACCTCACTGTTGATCACCCTTTTCTCACAATTGCTGTCTTGCATTTATTTTTATTCTCTTGTCCATTGCAGGTTCTTCAGTTGCATTTCACGCTCAAACGGATCCACTACAGAAAATGATTTGACCGGTCGAGCGTCGCTCTGATGTTTCCAGTCTGGTAACAGCTCAATCAGTCCTTGCATTGTGTATGATTCGTATAAGCAAATTCAATTGGTACATGGTTTAAATCTGAACACTTGTTCTTATCTTCCATTGTAAATATATATATAAGAACTTTCATTTATTCTTGGTATTGTCAGAGTCATTAAAAGGTCGGACAGTCATTTCCTATCATCAATTAATTGATTTTTAGTGTTTTTTTATGATTGGCATATTCAGCTTGAACTCCAAACTCAAGCGTGATAGAATATCTAACCACAAGACCGGTACTACAACTATGGAATTGTGGTGCAATATGGTATGTTTGTATGTTTTAATATTTGAAAAGCTTGAAAGTGTGGATGATTTTGTCACTTTTAATCCAATCAAAATCCACACATCGTCGCCAAAATTCACGTAGGCAGTAAAACAGTTTGAACTAGATTGATGCTATCGTCATGTGTCTCGCCGATATACACAGCTAATTGTTATAATATTGATTGGGTGTTTTAAGTTTGTCAGGACAGTTGAGTGTACATTAAACGGAATTGATACAGGATGATCGGAAACAGCCTATGGGAGCGTGTAACGCCAGGTTTTCGAGCAAAGGCCTCCTTCTCGGCCAGCAGGTTCCAGCTTGAGTCAATGCCGATGCTCACGGAATAGCATCGTATCAGCGTCTTACTACGCTTTCCGCGGGCAGCCGCCACAGGCTACACAGCACAGCACTAGGAGCCACTTGTTGAGTACAACCCAACTCCGCAGGGTTGAATATGTACACCGTGAATATATTTAAATGGATCAGTTAACCCTTACTCGATCAGGCTTGACTTGATGCTGCTATGCAAATGATGAATCTACATAAACACACGGACATAATCCATATTCGCTTAAATCAACAAATTTGATGCCCCTCGTATCTTGTAAATATAAATGTTTATGTGCACCAGATTTGTGAGGGGTTGGAAACGAAGCAGGAGGGTGTCGGAAGCGAAACATTCCTACTCTGCGACATCTCAAATAGTCAACCTCGGGGCCAGCGCGGAGCCTCAAAGATATCTCTTTGTCTTCGATGCAGCTGTGCTTTTTTTGGATAAAGAAAAAAAAGAGGAAAGAGGAAAGCAGTTTGCCGCTTGGAGTCCCTGCTGCGACGTTGCGACAGATTTCGCGTGGGCAGTTGCCCGAGTTGTCCGAGCTGCCCGAGTTGCCCCAGCTGCCCGAGCTTCCCTCAAGATAGTAGTACAACCGACTGCGGGGTAGCGAGCCCCGTGCCTTATACGCCAGTGGATATTGATTCACCCTTATGATGATATTTAGATGAACCCACATCGTTTTTAGGGCTGTTAGGCCGAAGGCAGATAACCTCTCGGATACAAGCTGCAGTTTGTCAAATGGGTCGCATGCATACATAAAATGTCTATTTTTTAATGTATGAGACGGCCGCATTTTAACACATGTGGGAGCGCATGGCCCGCCCTCCACAAGAAATTGAAGAACCGTATCCGGAAAAATGTTTTCCTTGTGCACTCTCTCGTCTCCGCCAGGCGCAAGTCTGCCTCGGGGACATACATAATCTGTCCCGACTGACTCGTTCCGAGTCGGCGTTGGATGATGTCGTAATGTATCAAGCCCTAACAATCACCGGTGCTAACAATCAATCAGTCCAGTCCAAGCAGCTCAGAATTACATATTTCAATACATAAATAGCACTCGCGAATCTGCCCAGATGGATGGATAATACAAAAAACTCTATGCTCTGAGTACCTCTGAGGTCCATTGCCTAATTGTTCACGAACCTCGTGAATTCTTTTCCTCCTCCTTCGACCATCCTCCCTAACTTTCTTATCTCCTAAGATTTACACAACTTTAGCAACCATTGAGCTTGATTTCACTCAACTCAGTTCATTTTGTGAGCAAGTCTCTTCTGTTATTAAACAACCTCCAAGCTTTCGAGTTAATTATTCGCCTTGAAGCTTCGGCTTACATACTTATTGTACATAAATCCCAGTGAACTGGGTCTCTAGGCGCGTACATCTCTTATACGAAATCGACCTGCGGAAGTAAATAAGTAAATACATATTTTAGGTCCTCCGTCAGCTTTGTGGAGAAGCGCTTGACTTATATTTCCTTCTACTTCCTCTTCAAGCAAATACATACGCCTCTTGCCCTGAACAGATCTGCTTGCCCACTTCATCTTACTTGATACACATCAAGGTTTTCGTCGCCCTTAGCCGATTGATTTGACTTGGATCACCTATTTAATTCTCTCAAATTCGCCACTTTCTTCCAGCTTGGATGGCTAAGGACCGGAGGCCACCGGTAGACACTACCGATGTGCTCATTGTTGGCGCTGGGCCGGCCGGACTGATGGCCTCGCTGTGCCTGCACACCCTGGGTCTTTCTGTGCTCCACATTGATAATCGGCCCGAGCCTACAAGCGCCGGAAGGGCCGATGGGATCCAGCCACGGACTTTAGAGGTTGTAGATTTACCTTGTTCTCCTACAGGCACATAAATAATTCTCATTTTTTGAACGCTATACTGACACACAATCTGAATCACTTTAGGTTCTCAGAAATATCGGTCCTTGGATCCCTCCAAAAATACCTTCTTCTCCCCAGCCTCCTCCCGTCGCTCAATCGTCTGGAAATTGTACCCTTGGGATCGCAAAGAATTTGATCGTACGTGGCGTTAGAGTCTACGAGGTATCTTTTTGGGTCAGTAACTTTCACAATTTACATTAACCTGACCGCCCCCTCCCCCTTCACTAAGAATGAGAAAACCTGAACACAAAAACAGGACCCAACTCCTAATAAACCATTGGCAAGGACCTCACGCGCAAGGTCATGTCCAGATTTCATTGATGTCCGGGATCGCTACACCCTCCTTCTACACCAAGGAATCATAGAGCGGGAATTCCTGGCAGAGATTTCAGCGCGAGCACCCAATTCGCGCGTCTTGAGGCCATGTGAATTTATCAGCTGCAGCCACGAAACAAATAATGAAGAACCCACAGACTACCCGATCGAAGCAATTATCAGAGCAGAGGACGGAACAGAAAAATTGATCCGCTCAAAATATCTTCTGGGCTGTGATGGTGCTAAGAGTGATGTTAGAAAATCTTTGGGTGGGGCTATCAGATTAGAAGGAGAGGGGACTCATATTGTTTGGGGGGTTATGGATTGTTGGGTCCAATCTGACTTTCGTAAGTCAATCTGGAAGTCTTTATGCTCGTAACAATTCACAGGAGCTGATTCACTGCTATTCGATTGAATGACAGCCGATATGAAACTGAAATGTTTAATTCATTCAAGGCATGATGGCTCGATTATGGTCATCCCTAGGGAAAATAATCTGGTTCGGTTTTATGTCCAACTGCTTAACGAAGATTCTCAATGCGGTAAGGTCCCAGTTATTCAAGATCTTTCTCCCTTTGCTCTCAGTTTCTATGTTTCTTTTTTATATATTTTGGGGTTCAATAACTCATTCCTTACTTTGGTTAACTAACACACAGCCAAATACACTACCACTCTTGCTACCTGTCAAGAACAAGCAAAAAAAATATTTTATCCGTACACGTTGAAGTTTGGGGATACAGATTGGTTTAGCATATATGAAATTGGACAACGATTAGCTAACACATGTACGTAATCCTCTTGAATTCTCTCAAAACGCCACTCGTGACCCCTTTGACATCCGCTGTCATTTTTGATAAATGCAGATACGTTGGATGGTCGAATTATCCTTGGCGGCGATGCGGTGCATACTCACAGTCCCAAAGCTGGCCAAGGTGTAAGATCTATGCGAATATTGGTTCATAAAATAAAAATGTCGATTGAATAACTTAAACGAGCCATCTCGGCCGATTTATTTTTCTAAAATTGTACTCGTACCCATACACTGACACCTAGATGAACATTTCAATGCTCGACATGTTTTCGCTAGCATGGAAAATCAACTTAGTCGAAAAGGGCCTTGGGAAGAGGGAAATTATCATGGAGACTTACGAGCAAGAACGTCGAGGGATTGCTCAAGAATTGATGGCATTTGATTCTGAGTACAGTAAACTATTTTCCGGTCGGGGGGCCACAATGAAAAGTTTAGACACAACACAAGTAACTAATGTTTTCGAAGTGGATCCTGAGCGATTTATTGAGCTGTTCAAGCGGAGTAAGTTCAGTATATCTATCAACAATACCACGTAGGATATATATACATACATCATTGAGCTGATCGATCTGCGAGCGCAACGGCGAACATTGAACGGACAGATGCTTACTTTACTTCGGGCTGTGGGGCTGTCTATCCTCCGAACGTGTTCAACTCCCAAGCGAATTTGGAGGTATGCAAAAGCCAGACGGATTCTCAGGTCAACGGCCTACTGAGAGTGGGAGAAAGGCTGCTGACGGGGGATGCGATACGGGTGATCGATGGGAACCCAGTGAGGATCGAGCAAGAAATTAGGATGGATGGCGCATTCCGAATCTATATTTTTCTCGGTGCGTTTCCTGTTGGCACCCGCCTGGATCACCTCGATGAAAGTGGATGCTTTTTGAGGAGGTATCGGGCTGCCGATGGCCAGCGCTGTTCAATTTTCGACTCACAACGTTCAGGCCCGAATCCTTTCTTCACCCTCTTGCTCGTCACTTCCCGCTCGCGAGACGAGTGGGATATCGCAGATTTGCCGCCAATGTTCTCTGGTCCTTATTCCTCACAGGTTTATGTTGATGATATTGCAAATACCGTGGCTGGTAGTGGATCTCCAAGGACGTGCTCCTTGCATTCCAAGTATGGTGAGACAATATCTCATTTCTGACCGATCCCCGCTTCGCCTATCGAAAAAGACAAGAGTTCATCAAATCCATCGGTTGCTCAACATAGGTTTTGAAGAGGGCGAAGACGGCGGTGGGATCATCATTGTCAGACCAGACGGATACGTCGGCTCGGTGGTAAGCCTTAGCAAGGCAGGATGGACGGCAGTCGAAAAATACTTCGATGGATTCTTGATCGAGTCCGGAGTTTGATTCTTGATTGCGGCCTTGTCAAGAGATCGATTCATTATTTATCAAATAAACTCCTCATGGTCCAATCACACCCAACTAACTTTAAATACTGAAAGGGTTTATTGATTAACTGTTTGCACCAGAGCGTCTATGCAGTCTTCAAAATTGTTCTCTTATTGTATTACGAGTGTATAGCCCCCAATTTTGGGGATTGGGGAGGGGCTTGTAGAAAAGTGGGCTTGATGAGAAGGGTGCATGAATTTTTGATTGTAGAAATATAAGGACAAAGATAAAATTGCATGTTGAAATTAAAAAGCAATGAAATAAAAAAAAAGGATGAGAATCTAATAATATTAATATAACTATCACCTCTGGACACTTGAAAGAACCTCTTTGTAAACAATAGTTGATGTTTCATATGAGGGAAGGCCAAGTTCAGGTTCAGGGACTACTGTAGTATGGCTGGACTTACTTTGTGACAATCCAACACAGAGTTGTCCATGACTAAAAACAGGATCATGAAGTAAAATATCTACATTTCCAATTGTCTGACCTTCAGATTTGTTTATAGTTAGTGAGAGAGCCAGATTTACAGGGAATTGTTTCCGTATGAGCTTGAAAGGCAATCCAGACTCATCAGGGTCTGATATGAAGAGAATGTGTGGTAATGGCCACCAAGTTATTGACTCTATTTCCTGAAATTACCTTTTCATAAATAACATTTGGGCTCAGGTTTTCCACAATCAATCTTGTCCCATTACAAAGTCCCATTGTTGGATCAAGGTTCCTCAGCATTATGATTGGGACACCCCTTTTCAATTTCAGAATATGAGGTGGAAAGTGGCAGCCCTAGAGATACTCCAGAGTATCCTAAAGACTGACTTTAATGTAAAAAATAATAAAATATTGTATTGACAATAATATATCCTATAATATTATTAAAGAAATCAACTTTTCATATAAAATTAGGTGGGGTACCTCAATCAAACCACCACCAAATTCCAACTCCTTCTATTACTTTACCATATCTCAGAAGGTACTTAGTAGGAGATGGAATAACCGCAAAAAATATAGATTATAAATTATTGTAATAAAAGCTGAGAGACAATAAAAATTATGTGCATAATTATAAGAACTTAAAGTTATGCAAATAAGAAGGAAATTACATAAGTGTGTGGTAATTTCCCAGTATTATTCTATTATTAGAATTGTCCCATGATGTGATTGGTTATACATACATGTCATGAGGTCATGGGGAAATAGATAATACTGTACTCAATATAATACAATTCCCATTACATCACAGTACATTTGAATTGTAATACATTAGAGTAGAATTTGACATAATATTCTAGAACCTTCCACAAAGAACCTCTAGAATATAAAAGGAGGCCATTTCTGGCCTAGGATTGGTTCCTCAGCATATTCCCCCAGTACCACTTTAGTAAGTACTCTGAATATTCTCCTCCTACTATTAGAGTAGTGTATCCCCTTTTTATCCAACCCAACCTTTATTACTGGAATAGTCTCAAGTTACCTTAGAATTCCCCATCTTTTGGCCTTGATCTGTTCCTGAGAAAGCAGTTGCTGCAAGACTACCACCTCTGACAGTAGCCAATCAGCTTAAGTGCTTGCCAGCTGCTTAATAGCAATTTTTATTGCTATATCTTTCCCAAAAAGACAAAGAATAGCCAAACCTACACGGTTAACTATTAGTCTTCTCCAATTGCGTGATTTGTATATCAAATCTTCAATTATAAGGAGTTTTAGGTTATCCTCTGTGCATAGTTTGGACACTATAGAAAGAATAAATTCACATACTTATTCAGATAACCTTTCAGCACAGTGACAGTACCTGGTTTAATTGTAAAATTAAGCCAGTGTTTCATACACATAGCTGACAGAAAGCCTGAAATTGTTAGACTATTTATGTATTCCTGCAAGTATAGGTTTTGGGGGTCATCTTCCACTGAATCATAGCTTGTGTAATTCCTGCCTTCTGATGGAATATCTTGCAAGATCCTAGCATTTATAAGTTTGACTGAAATATTTTTGTAACAAAGAATAGCGCAGTCCAAAAATTAATTGTGTTGGGAGAAAGACTTGGAAATATCTGGGAATACTTGTGTGATGAGATGATCCAAATTTTCCTTATGGGATCCACCATGAATTACCATTGAAGCAGGCAGCTGTATCTTGTTTGAAAAATCAGTGATACCTTCTCCATTCCTAACAGATAGTAAAAATTTCTGAAAGTGAGGATCTCCAGCAGCATGCATGTTGATGGACATACTGATGAGCTAGACAGGGTTCTGGGTCAGAGTGATTGGTTTGTGGAAAGGATAAAGATGAATTGCATGAGTCAATGAGATAACAAGAGAGAAGTTAGAAACTATCATTAGAGAAAAAGAGAAGAAAAGATAAAATGAAAGATAGTTGACTTACCTGGGTCAGAGTGATTGGTTAGTGGAAAGGATAAAGAAACATCCTGCCATGAACCTCTGACTCAGGTAAGTTGTTTTCTTTGTGACACCTTTCTGACAGGTATGCAACACAGAAGGAAAGGGGCTAGAGGTCTAGCTCAACACAGACAAATTATGTGTTGGCAAAAGTGTCTCCAGCAGTGAGAGTTGCCAATTCTGGAATTAAAAATTTGAGGTTGTGGTCCCTTCCTTACAACTTGCAAAACCTGACAGAAGTCTCCCCCTAGGACCATTAACTTTCCACCAAATGGTAGATCTGAGTCTATCAAGTCCTGGAGTAATTTATCAACTAATTCAAGTGCATGCCTATGTGTCATTGGGGCTTCATCCCATATTATCAACTTTGATTTCTTGAGGACATCCAATTTTTGTGAGTTTTTGGCAATAGAAGAAATTGAATGGTGTAATACCTCCGAGGAATTACAAAGGTGAGATGGGCAGTCTTTCCACATGGCATTTTGATGGCAGCAATCCCTGTAAGATGGGGCTTGATAAACACACACCCCTGGTGCACGCCCACGCCAGGGGTGTTTAGCGTGTTTTGACGCCCCCGCCAGCCCAAATTGGCAGGTTTGGCGGTGTGGCAGTCCAAACCCTGTTTCAAGTATCAGGCAGGATTATATTCTTTCATTATCTTTCAGAAGCTAAAATAGCAGCAATATAATTGCATAATTGAAATCTAGGGTAAATTTAATCATAAGTCACCCATTTATGTTAGGGTTTTGCATGGCTAAATCAAAAGTTATACAGTTAAAAAGAATTATAGTGAATAATAAGTAAATAGTATATATATAGAAGTAGTATATAGTTTAGTGTCTGGTCACAGGACGCAGCACATGATCTGTGGCACAGTCTAAGTACATAACCTCACCAGCAGAAATAGCTCACTTTAGGTCACAAGACGCAGCACATGATCTGTGGCACATTCTAAGTACATAACCTCACCAGCAGAAATAGCTCACTTTAGGTCACAAGACGCAGCACATGATCTGTGGCACAGTCTAAGTACATAACCTCACCAGCAGAAATAGCTCACTTTATGCACTCCCTGCATGAAGGCAGTGTAGAAGAAGAGACCCCACCAGCATAAATACCTCAATCAGACATCCCACCAGCAAAAATCCCTCACATTTTACTATATAAAGGGGAGGTTGTTCCCTCCCAGAAAGAAAATCATCCCAGTAGCATCCCACTTGGAACCCCCGCCCCATCATCTAGCTAGCAAACTAAATAAAATTACTCATCCATATAAATAGTGTGATCTTAATCAGGTGACCCACAACAAAATCTTTCATATCAGTTTAAAATACACAAAAGAAACAAAAGGAAAATTGTGCTCTTTTAACTAAAGGTTAAGGAAGAGGGTACAACACTTTGAATATTTCACATTATACCAAAAACATATTTTTACTCATTTCCTCAGACTACATCTAAAAAGAAATAAATAAATCATAAACATATAAATACTTGTTTCCTCATCAATTCCAACAAAACCTTGTATTCCATTTACCACACCTTTCTGTAACAATCCATCTACTATCTACGTCCCTGATCCCTTCATCAAGCTCATTGCTGATTAGTTGTAAGTTGAAATTAGATCTTTGTCTGATAAGAGATTACTACATAAACAGTTCTCTTAAAGAAAACAAAAAGAAAGTTATCAGCCACAACAATAAATAAAATTGTTGTATTAACTCTTGTAGTAAATAGAGGGGCAGGTCTTTCAAACCACCCTTAACAGTTGTAATAAATTCATACATACCTGAAATACTATAACTGCTATTTCCCCCTCACAGAACTACCCCCGTCCCAAAGGAGTTCTCACAGCGGGCACACAAATTCCCGTTGGCGTGTTTCCAGGCACACCAATGGGTTTGGCATGCGTGTGAAACACACCAATGGAAATTGGTGTGCATGTGAAACACACCAATGGCAATTGGTGTGCTTCTCAGCAGCCCACCACCACGCAAATGGATATGCGGGTGGGGCCACACACCCTGGCCTATGGCCTATGGGAGACTTACTGTCAGCTTGCTACTAGTTCAGAGACAACCTGACTAGAACAAAAATAGAATAAAATAACAAATATATTATTACTCATTTAAAAAAGGTAATAAATGAAGAATAATAAGATAAAACAGCATAAAAAAGCAATATGTAAATTATAAATACATTGTTACATAGTAACATAACAATAAATAGATAAATACAATAACAAATATAAAGCAATGAATATCTTAATAAATAATTGGATAAGTGAAAATAGAATTACACAATTTTGAAGAGTGTGTAAAATATAACCAAGGGTACTTCAGAAAAAGTTCCCCAGGAAGCTTAAAACTGCTAGTAGTAAAACAACTTGAAAGATTATTACTACTAAGTGCTGAAATAATTATTAGATATTGAAATATAGAATAAAAAGAATAAATACATATACAAAACCACAAAATAATAATGTATTTAAATAAGAATAGTATAATATAAATACATATAACAGAAATGATGTAATTTAAATACATATAAAATACTAGTGACAAGACTATATTATTAAATTAAATACAAGCAATACTATGGATGATTCAGAGGGACAGAGACCACAAACAGCAGGAAGGAAACAACATGAGAACCTCTCAAAAATAATAATTGAACTACTGTTCAAAAAATAAAAACAATACATCCTTAGTGGGAAAAAGTCTGTTGACAGATCTCTGCAGTTATGCATTCCCAAAGAGCCTTCATGACAGTGATTAAGCATGAGGCTCTTGAAGCGCCCACAGAACAAACAAATAGATGTATTTCACATTTTACACAATACAAAACATTTAAACTCTGACAAGTGTGATCAACAAGTACATATGGCATTTAATCAATACATTTTGACATGTAATTGAAACCTTTGATCAACACATCTAACAAACCTTGTCAGAGGTTCAGAAGCGCCTCAAGATGCCAACACTGGAAAATAAACAGAATGTACCAATAGTAGACAGCCTGTACATATGGAAATTTGATTAATGACTACATGCATTTATATTAAATCTTAAACCCTTCCTTTTATGTTTCCCATAGCCAAAAATGCATCCTGATTTTCGCCATCAGGACTCCAGAAATACATTTAAGGAGCCCTTATTTCCCCTATTTTGATTCCTCATGCTTTAATTTACATACTACCATTCTTACCCACATATCACCATAGCTCCACTATTTTTATTCTGGCTGGTAAGGTCTTAGTATCTGTTCTTTAGCCCCTTTTTTGAAAAAGCTTTGAAGCTTTGAGAAAAAGGTTTGGGAAGAAGGCCTTGAGGAAGAAAGCTCAGAGACTGGGAACAAGACAAAGAAGCCCTCTAAGGGGCTAAGTCTGCTAGCTTGTGAGAGGAAAAAAGCTACTCACTACAAGAGACTGGATGATGGTCTCAGGGAACTGGCGCAGAGAACAGATGGTTATATTGCTATTTGTTTTGAGGGTTTATATGTACTACATCTTTGGGATCAGAATGTGGGACAGAAGGTGACATGCATATTCATCTGGAAGGAAATGAAAGAGTGACAGATGGTGAAAAAAGAAAGAAGAGAAATGAGCCGTGAAATTCCAACATTTTTAATACCTTGAAACTGACCAGCGTCCATCCAGCTCTTCTAACCACCTTTCCAAGTGCTTCCAACTGCCCACTTTCCCCCTAGAAGAATCTCAAGAGTGTCAAGGTATTTTTTACTAGTAAGTAAATAACCCTTTCTCTTGATATTCTCCACCATCTTTTGTCTGGGATTTTAAACCACACCTGTTTACAGGCCCCAGTGTTTTCAGGTACTTAAATCCTTGCTTGCAAGATACCTTTGAGGGATTAAACAACCGCTGATTTATCAGGCCCCTCTTATTTTTGATTATATTTAATATATTCAATATAATTAATTATATCTTCTTATTAAATCCCCACATTCCACATATCCTTCTTGGAATTACCCTTATTACAAATCATCCCAGAGCTTCCTGCTCTTTATTTTATATCTTTGCACCTTGTGTAGCTAGAAGGAGTACTCCTTGGCATCACAGAGGCTGACACTTACAGTCTCCCATAGGCCATGGCCTATGTGTATTGGATACACATACAAATAGTGGATGTGTATTGGATACACATACACATAGTGGATGTGTATCTGATACACATCAGCAGTTTGTGCAAGTTGCAAGCGCTGCTGATGTTGGCTAGGAGGGAATCCACCCGGCCAACAAGGTTGTATAACCTTGTTGGCCAGGATGATTTCCTCCTGGCCGGCCAGGCTATAAAACCTTGTCAGCCAGGAGGATTTCCTCCTGGCCAACAAGGTTATACAGCCTCGCCAGCTGGGAGGAGTCCCTCACGGCCAACAAAGCCCACTCCCACAGGGCTGCGCGTGCGGGACTGTATTTTGGCGTGTTTGTCCCACACGCCAAGGATTGGCCAATCCTTGGCGGGCACGCCAAACACGCCAACCCAAAATGGCGTGCAGGAAAAACACACCATTTTGGGTTGGCGTGGGTGTGCGTTTATCAACACCCCTCAAGGTTTCTTCAAAGATAACTTAACTCTAGTGATTTACCACCACAATAATCACAGACATATTTCTTGTGCCCATCATGATGTAAAACTGAGAGAAAACCTGCATGGAACAGTAAAATTTAAAACACATTAGGGATGGCCAATCAATGTCTGAGAAATGAACATTTGCAACTGACCAGGAATTTTCATATTGATTAGATATTCTAATTAGTTATAATGATCAATTGATTAGGTATTCTAATTAGTTATATTGATCAAAGTAATAATCAGATTGATCAGGTGATATTTGTAGCCAAAATAATAAAAAGGAGGGAATGAGGGCTTTATAGCCCCCAGAAATAAAGAGCTACTTGGACTTGTGTTTGCCTTGCTTGTTTTATCAAACACTTAAAAGTTGTTTTTTTGTTCAAATGCTTAACCAAACACTTAAAATACTTTCTTGTTTAATCAAACACTTTACATACTCATTTACACACAATTGCCCATAGTTGTCTCACATACAACAATGAAATAAAACATTTGGACAAGATTTGGATTGCTATGTTGGAATCAAGTTTCAGATTTCTATTTTGGTTTCACACCAATGTATGTGTTGTATCATGGATAAATTTCAGGATGTGTATATTACAATTCACACACAGGGGGATTTTACACCTGAAACTTCCTGTCACTGTATAATGACAGTGCACTGTTCTGTGAGGTATATTTCACAGACAGGTGAAATATTCTGTAATGGCATTGAGAGTGAACTGTCACAAGCACTGCCAGCATAATTGCCTAGGTTGAGTTCATCCCAGTTAAACTAGGATGCAAACAAGCCAATTTAAATTAGGTTGACCTCAACCAATGAAATATAAAACCAAGGGGGGCCTGTATCGAGAATTATACCTTAGAAATTCAGCAGATTCTTCATCAGTAGAGTTGATTAGGTGAGTGTTAGGCGCAAAAGTGGTGCTAGCTGGTTTGCAATCAGTCATGTTGAATCTTTCAAGAACACCGTTGATCATGGCTTGTTGATGAATTTTGTATCCACCATCTTCTATCTTGTTGATCTCAATCCCCACCATGCGTCAAGCAATCCCCAAATCTTCCATTGCCCATTTTGATTTGATTTCAAGTTTCACCTTTTCAATTTCATTTCCGGTTATCAACATATCATCAATGTGTAGGTATATTATCAACGTATATTCTCTGTTCTTCTGAATGAAAACACATTTGTCTCCGTAGGTCTTCTCAAAACCAATCTCCTTCAGATATTTCTCAACTTCAAGGTTCCATAATCTTGCGGACTGTTTCAATCCGTATATTGACTTCTTCAGTTTCCATACCTTGCCACTACCATTGTTGAATCCTTCTGGTTGCTCCAGGTATATTTCCTTGTCCAAATCACTGTTGAGAAAAGCTGCGACTGCGTCCATTTGTTTGATTTCCCATCCAAATTTAGCTGCCATGGCAATGACTAGCCTTAGTGAGGAAGGCTTCCCAGTTGGTGAGAAGGTTTCGCCATGGTCTTTGCCTTCCACTTGAGTATATCCTTTTGCAACGTATTGTGCTTTGTATTTTTTGATCTTGCCATTGGTCTTGAATTTGATCTTGAACACCCATCTTCCTTTGATCAACTTTTTATCAAATGGACAAAAATCCAATTCATATACTCCTTTGTCCTCCATATTTTGAATTTCCTTCTTGCAGGCTCGTACCCACATCATTCAAACTGGTGAGTTTTCAACGTCCTTGAATTGTTTTGGCTCAAACTTTGGGTCTAGAATAGTCACATTCATGCTCATGGGCTTCGGAAAGGTTTTCCATTGAGTTGTCAAGTATGATTGATGAGGCATTGCTCCAATCCGGGTTGATTTTCTGCTTGGTAGTCTAACAGTCTTTTGATTTGTTGATGGCGGATTTACCTCGGTTGTATTAGGCTGAATAGGATCTTCTTCTTTGGCTACATTATTATTGTCAGATGCTTCTTTGAAACTTGAATTTTCTTGAAACGGATTTTCATGATCTCCATTACCTTTTTCAGGAAAATTGTCTTTGTTAAACGTAACATCATGAGTGTTGACTATCTGTTGATTTTCATAGTCAAATATCCTGTAGTTTTTGTTGAAATCATCAAATCCAACGAGGAATCCTCTTCGCGCAGTTGGACTGATTTTGCTTTCTCTGACTTCCTTTCCATTGTGAATGTATGATAGACACCCAAAAGTTTGAATGTAGTCAATATTTGGCTTATGACCAAACCACAACTCGTATGGCATTTTTTCTGTCTCCTTTTGCGCTTTGTTGTAGATTCTGTTCTGAATGAAGACAGCTGATTGGCACGCAAGACTCCAGAAACGAGGAGGAGTTCTGCTGTGAATCATGAGAGAACGTGCTTTGGTGACAATTGTACGCATGCTTTGTTCAACAATTGAGTTTTGTTGAGGGGTGTATGGAGCCGTTGTATTCTTGATAATCCCCAACTCGTCACAGCAAGAACCCAATAAAGAGTTTATAAATTTGCTCCTGCCATCCGTTTTGATCATTTTGACCTTTCTATCCCAGTGTCTCTCCGCTCTTGCTATGAATAGGTTTATTGATTCAAAAACCTCTTCTTTTGTTTTGGTTCTCAGGAAATAGATGAAGGTCATTTGGGTAGATTCATCAATTGCAAGCATGAAGTAATTGTAATTGTAGACATATGGTATTTGTATGATGCCGCTGAGATCAATATGGATATTATCCAGCGGTTTACAACCCTTTGGCCTTGTGCCTGAGAATGGGAGTCGAGTGGATTTTGAGACCTTACATGTATCACAATTGGGAATTTTATTGTGTTTCATATTGGTGGTCTTGTTTAGGTACTCGTCGTTTAGATGGCCTAATTGGTTATGTAAGATTTTAGATTCAGTCAGATTAGTTTCATTTCTTGATGTTGAGTCTTGATTGAGATTACTGACCGGTTCAATTTTGACTATCATCAGGACATTTTCAAAACATCCTCTAAGGAAAACTTTGTCTTCAATAACAACCTCAAAACATTCGGAGTTCTTTGGGTTGAGTTTGATTGTAGCGCCTTGCTTTTTTAACGCACCAGCAGCAATGAGATTATGGCGTAATCCGGGGACATAGAGAGAGTTAAGAAGTTTAAATTTTGGTACATTCTGTCCTTTTAACCATACGGTACCGGTTCCTTTGATTCAAAGTTCTTGTGATCCAGCAGTTCCCACTGAACCTTGATTGGGATCTGGTTTCTTCATTTCAGTTTGGTCAAAGAAATCTGGTGATTGGAACATGTGTCGAGAGGCTCCCAAGTCCCATATAGCCTCCCTGATTGAATCAACTGAGTTAACTTTGGTTCCGTAGGTAATAAACGCCCAAGTCTTTTTCTTTTTGGTACTGTTGGCAAGGGGCAATGAACTCGTCCTTTTGGCGTTTTGTTTGACTGGGATGTCTTGATTTGGTCCTTCAACGTGGTTCGCGGATTTTCTAGCTCGTAGCTTATTGAACCAGATCTTCTTGGCGGTAGAATTTTCAGGATTAAAGAAGCATTTGCCGGCATTGTGTGGGCCTTGGCATACTTCAGGCGTACACTTCTTCCTAGCAATGGTGCTGTTTGCTGAGTTTAGATTGACTGATCTATCAGTTGGATCTGCCATCTCTTTAAACTGCTTGGTGTCTTGCTTGTACTGTCGGAGTCCAGATATGACTTGTCGTGTATTCAAAGGAATGACAGTTCTCAACTGATGTCTCACTTCGTCGTGATGTGAGCCGTGTAGCAAGCTGAGAAGACGTCTAGCTAAGGTTTAATCGTTGTTGTTTCCGCTTCGGCTAGTCATCTCATTTTTTAGCTTCATGAATGTGTCGATATGCTCTGAAATGCTTGTATTCGCCTTTTGTTTGAGTTTATCAATCTTGGTTTGAATCAAGAAGACGGATGCTTGATTTTTTCTTTGATCATGGTGGTCTTCAATTAGGACCCAAAGGATGTATGGACTAGATTGAGTGTATTTCACTTCATCTTTGTAAACCGTTTGAAATCTTTGAGAGTTATCTTGGTCCATCCTTCCAAAAATGAATTCAACTATACATCTCTTTTTGATCAGTTCGAAATCTTCAGTTGTTTCTGTATCTTCATCATCTAGCCGAAGCTGTGCCAATCCAAGCGAACGTAAGTTACCAATGATTTGGTTTGACCAGTTCGGAAAATTTGAGTCGTTTAAGTTGCTTGTGATTTTAACTTGGGATAAGGCGTTCGAGATCGACAGGGCATGATCTTGAGCCTCCTTAAAGTTTTTCTCAAGTTTGATTTTGCCTCGCTTTGCTTCAAGAGCCAATCGAGCTTTTTCAGTCTTCTCAATGGCTGTAGTAGGTCGGGTTGACTTTTCTTTGTCTTCGATATTACTCATCTTCTTCAGAGTTTTTCTTTTAACCTTGAACGTCTCTCGCTACCATATAATTTTTGGAGGGGATCGTTGACAAGGACCTGAAGAATTGATGGTTTGCCGGGTGTTAATGATGCCCGACAGAGATGATAATAAGATGATAAAGGAATTCTAACCTGAAGAATTGATGGTTTGCCGGGTGTTAATGATGCCCGACAGAGATGAAGATAGGATGATAAAGGAATCTAACACACAGAAAAGTTTCCAGAAAGAAACAAGAATATATTAATATATAATCAATAGTAATTGAGATAGTAGATGATGATGTACCAAATGAGATTCAGTAGTAGTTGGAGTGATGTGAGAAACGGCACGACAACGAGTTTGAGTCAAAGAGATAAGATTGGAACTAGAAATAATAAGAGGGCATAGAAAAGAATACAAATAGAATATGAGTAATTCACCAGAAGATGAGTTGAGTTGAGTTGAGTTGATAGACTTACCGGTTTTCCTTTCTTTAGTTTTTGATAATTTTGATTGACTAAAGAAAGGAAAACCGGAAACGGGACTTGAGGTTCTGAGTTTTGTTTGAGTGGAATTGACATTGCATATGAAATTGAATAGTTGTGTTGATTGAATAGATGAATGAATATGTCGAAATTCAATACAGAATTGTCATCCCATCCAAATCCACTCTGATTGCAGAGGAATTTGTAATTGAAGAAAAGAGTCCAAATTGTGTTGTTTTTTTTTGGTTTTTGATTTGATCAGCTGAGAGATTCAATCCATGCTTGAGGTTGACTTTCTTGACAAAAATTGACCATGCTTCCTTCTTCAAACGGCTGTTATCAGTTTGAAGTCCAGCCGCGATTTGAGTTGCTATCTCTTCAAGGAGGGTGGATTGTTGCTTGTTTGTCCAGATGTGAGGTGATTTTGAGTCTGTAATTTCTTCCTTTGGTTTGTTTGATTCTTTCTTTTGTGCTGGTTTTTTTTGAAGGTGGCATTGAAGCAAGTAGGAAAGAGTTCAGAGCCAAAGGTGGAGGTATGTCCATGAGGACAGCAGGATCAATGAGATGGGCCATATACAATGATGTGTGTTTGGAGGGCAGCAGTGTGTCAGAGTATGAAAATCACAGACCTTTGAAAGAAATGAGTTTTGTGTTTTCCCAAAAAGCACGTACTATGGTACATGTTTTTTGGGAAAAATAGTTTTTGCAGATAAAAGCAAATTTCTGGGTTGAAAATCAATTTTCAACCCGGTATGGTACAGGCCCTAAATAAGTTGATCTAGGTTAAGATGATAGTATTCAATTATGTGAGGGTGGAAGGTGTTTGGAACGTATGGGTAGATTTAGGAAGAGTTGATTGTGAGGGAGAGAAGATTTCAGCCTGCTACTAATTCAGAGACAACCTGACCATAGCAAATTATATCAATATACAACTTATATTCTTAGTCTCAAAAGAATGCACACCTTACGTCTTTTGTTTTGAAAGAAATGATTAAAAACAAAACATATAACACAGAATCTAGTTATAACTTCTAAAGTATAAAGAAGACTTAGAATATTATTTCAGATTCTGAATCTACACGTAAATTAACCTAGGGTAGCTCAGCAAAAGTACCCCTTAATTATTACTCCTTCATATCCCTTCACAATAACCTTGAATATATGCTAGTAGACTATGTAATTAAGGTTAATAGAGTTCGGGTATGATGCATAAATAAGGTTGACATCATAATTTCCATAGTTACATGTACCTGGCACCTGTAATAAAAGCCACAACCAACACCACGGCCATACTTTTCCTACTAAGGCCAAGCTAGCCCAATTGGTTGGTTGTAAATAAACTACTGGTCCAAAAGGAAGGAAGACACGAAAGTATTCACCTTTATGAGAACATTAAACCACTTTGGGCCTTTTGAAACATGTAACTAAGCCCTACCGTAACCAAACCAGTTATACAGGTAACTAGGGCTTAGTAGAAGACTAGACCAGGAAAAACAGAGCTTCTGCTTCGCCCCCAAGAGCCCAGAATTGATATATAAACAGCCCTTCCTTCCCAAGAAATGATATCCCCATCTTCACTTACATTTACCAGCTTTTACCCACCATATCAACCAGTCTTATAGCCTGTTATATAGTCCAGTTTTTGCTTGTTTTATACTTGAAGTTCATCCAACAACCTTTCACCTTTATCAGCACTCATCACCAACCTGTTACCCAGTTATTTGAGCGCCTCAAGACCAGTCATACTCTTCCTGAAGTTCTCTTTCCTGGAAATAAACTAGTGAGTGTTATTTCCTTATATACTTCAGTAGTATACTACTGTCTGGGCATACTCTTTGACCAAAAAGACCAGAACCTTGGAGGGCACAATAAACCACCCCTGTAACTCAGGCCCCTCCCTTAATAAAAACTTTATTGTTTTTATTAAAACCTTTTCTTTTAGGGCATTAATAAAAAAACCCGGTTTTTCCGCGTTTACACCCGGTTTTCTGCGCAGATGCGGCTGCGCAGCAAACCCGGTTTTCCGCGCGCACACCCGGTTTTATTTAATTTCGAGTTTTTATTCAATATGCAAATTGAGGGTGGCATATGATGCGCACCGGCTCCCCAGGGATGCTCATCCAACTTCCAACATCAACCACATCGAAATCCACTCACCACAATCAAAAACCAACGCCACCCCCCCCTAAATCATCAACCCCCCGTAACTCATCAACCACTCAACCAATCCACACAAAAAAAAACACCGAAATTTGCCATTTTCCCTCCTCTCCGCAACCCAACTCCCCAATTTCACTTTTTGTTCCCAAATTTTCCCAACTCCTCCCACCACCCATTTTCAGTTCCACCACTACTCCTCATCCATTTTCCACCCAAACCCACTAAAAATAACACCAAAAAACTTCTTTTTTCCCCTCTCCACGCCACCTCAAAATCTTCCATACCCCACCAATTTTTTCAACCTTTCCCCCAATCCAAAAAAACTCCAAAATCCAACATGTCTCACATCAACCCCCTCTTCCTCGCCAAAGATGCTGCCACCACTCCCGCCACCACTCCTGAAGTACCCAACCTTGCTCCTCCTCCTGAGTTAACATATCAAACAAAGGAGGAAATGCATAGCTCTGTCCAAACTTGGGCCAAGAAGCATGGCTATGCCCTCTGCATAACCCATTCCTCCACTGAAAATGGGGAGAACAGATGCACTTATCAATGTGACAGATCTGGGGTTTTTCAGACCAAAGATGGTACTCAATTGGGGAAGACCAAGAAGATTTCCTGTCCTTTCAAACTTACTGGAAACTTCTATAAGAAGAAAGGCTACTTCCAAATCAAGATCAAAGATCCTAGCCACAACCACCCAGCTTCTGAAGATCCTTCCATCCATGCCGTCCATCGCCGATTAACCGAAGAACAAAAAACCACTGTCACCCAATTAACCCATTCTGGAGTTCGTCCATTAACTATTAAGACTGCGTTATTGCAAGACACCAATCTCCCCTCTTCTGTCACCCTCAATACCATCTACAATCACCGTAACTTCTTGAGATCCACCCAACTTGAAGGACGTACCCCTATTGAAGCTCTCGTTCATGAAATCCGCCATCTTGAATTCTACCACACGATTGATACCTCCAAAGGCCACATGACCTCGTTGTTCTTTGCTCATCCGAAATCCCTTGACTTGGCAAAACAATTTCCCACCACTCTCCTCCTTGACTGCACCTACAAAACCAACAAGTTTAAAATGCCCCTTCTTCATATCGTTGGTATTAACTCCTCAAACAAATCTTTTTCCTTGGCTTTCTGTTTCCTTTCTGCTTAGAAGATAGCCAACTACTCTTGGGCCTTGGATCAGCTTTGCATCTCAATTGACAATCAATCTCCATCTGTACTAGTCACCGACAACGAGGCCGCCCTAATCAAAGCAATTGAACATGTCTTCCCAAATGCCTCACATCTCCTCTGCTCCTGGCACATTATGAAGAATATCCAGTCCAACTGCTACAAACATTTCAACTCTGAAGAAGAATGGTCCACCTTTCGAAACCATTGGAATCAGTTACTCCATTCCAAAACTGTTTCAGACTATCACAAGAACTTCACTCAGCTGTCTATGACTTGGAATCCACCAACCGCCGACTACATCATCTCCAACATCCTCCCTTGCAAAGAAAAAATTGTAGCCTGTTTTGTCAACAAGAAACCCCACTTTGGTAACACTATCACCTCTAGAGTTGAAGGTATTCACGCGTACATCAAACGATTCATCAACTCTTCCACTGCCTCCTTTGCTGCTGTTGTCAAACAAATCCACCAAGCTCTGACCAATCAACTTCACAAACGGTACATCAAATCATCTCAGCACTCCTACAAACTCCTCACTGGCCTCCCCCCTTGTGTTGGTGATCTAAATGGCACCATCTCCCACTATGCCCTCAAGATCATCCATTCTCACCACATTTCTAAACCGCCAACTTCCACTTGCACTGGAAACTACTCTTCTCACATGGGAATCCCTTGCATCCATCAAGTTCACGAAGCAAAAGGACTTGGCAGCAAATTCACCCATCACAATTTCCATTCTCAGTGGCATGTTAAAAAGGATCTTGAAGTGAGTTGGCTAATATAATTTCCTGGTTTCTCTTTCTCTTTCATAGTTTTATAGTTCTAATTTGTTTTTTGCCTCCATTTATGAGCAGACATTCATTGAAGAGGACAACAACGATGGATCAAGTGACGGTCTACTTCCCACCAAAGAAAACAACGAGGAAATTTTCTTAACAGATCTCTTTAAGGAATTCCAAACTTTTCAACCTGGCGAGCAAAAATTCTACATTGGCGAAATCAAGAAGCTCTTTCAAGGGAACTACCCCACAGTGGCCATCCAGGAACCTCTCTTTAGCAAGGATCACCAAGGACGAGGAAGACCAAAGGGCGCCAAAAGGAAACACAAATCAACTACTTGAACAAAAAGGGATCCTTCAGGCTATTAATACACAGAATTGGAGAAGAAAGGAAGAGGAAGGCCAAGGAAGCAGGTGACAGAACACAACACTGCAAAAAAAACTGGCTCAACTGCCTGCAGTTGACATGTGGAAACTCTAAGGAAGCTGGCGGTGTTACTCCAACCTTTCTCAAAGGGTGAATCAACCAAGCTTCAATGCACAGTCACTGTGCATGTTGCACAGTGACTGTGCCCAAACAGCTGCATATGTAAATGGGTGGAGATACCATGGCAGCTTTGTTGGAGCATGCCACATGTCAACTGCTGGCAGTTGATCAAGTTTTTCTTGCAGTGCAAGGTATTTATTCATTCATTTATCTCTTGTCTGTTTGTCTTTGGTTATTGATTTCTTGTGAACTTGTAGGAACCTTTGGCCAAGACAAAAGGACGTGGTAGGCCTAAGAAGATGGATGAATCTGAGGAATCCGAGGTAATGATTCATCTTTATTCTTCACTCAAATATCACATCTAATTCTTTCTCCTTGTGTTTTCTAGGCTGTGTCAACAGAAGAGGAAAGTCAGGAGGAGTCTGAATCAAGTGGAGAGCTTCCAGAGGTGGATGATATCATTCAACAGGGCTCAGAACATGAAGGAGGAAATTTGAAGACTGTAAGTGTTTTTATTTCCATCTTGATTACATTATGCTGAAGTTAAATGATTTTTTGATACATCAGAGGTCTGGAAAAATACTTAAACAGGTGAAATTTGAATCAGTTAAAAGGACCAAGACATATGAATACACTTTGGCAGAAAATGATGCTTATAGGCCTTTTGATGTGAGTTTTCCTAATTTTTTTGAAGAGATCTTTACTTCTGAGCTTCTTATTGGTTACCCCTTTCATAGACCTCAATGACTGCCAGCTCAATCTCTAATCCTGACACCTATATGTCTGAGGCACTCAGCTGGAGTACTTACAATAATGTGGCTGTTGATTTGGTTAGTAATTTCCTTTTATTTAGTGTTCATTTTATATACAATTAATCTTTTCTAAAATTATCCTTCAGTACAAGTACAAAGACAACATTCATCCCAAAGAAGCCATCCAACATCTCTCTACAATTACCGATGTCAAAGGCGATGGGAATTGTGGATTTTGAGCCGCTGCGGTCAGCATGGGACGTTCCTCAGACGAATGGATGAAAATTCGCAAGGAAATGAAAGAAGAACTCAAATCAAACCCTTTATATTTAAACCATCAGATGCTAAAGAACATATGGGGCGCCAACCACAAGGATCTAATCGATGCACTCTCTTGGGATGGAAAAGGACAGGCCCCACTGAAGTATTGGATGACCTTCCCTGCTCATGGATACTTGATGGCGGACACTTATAAAAGACCAGTGGTCTTGTTTTCTGGTCTAATGCCCACCATTTATCTCCCTCTCTCTTCTCCACCCACCACCCACTCTCCCATGGGCGTTGATAAACGCACGCCAACGGCGCACGCCAACGCCAACCCGCACGCCACTTTTTTTTGGCGTGCGGGGCCTACACGCCAAAAAAAATTGGCGTGTAGGGTCTACACGCCAATTTTATTTGGCGTGTGAGACCCACACGCCAAAAATGGCGTGTGGTTCCCACACGCCAATTTTTTTGGCGTGCGGGTCCCCCCTCGCTCACGTAATCGAATGGGCCCTCCCATTCAATTACGTGAGCGGGCCGGCTGACGAGGTTATACAACCTCGTCAGCCGGGAGGACTTCCTCCCGGCACGAGGCTGTATAACCTCGTCGGCCAGGAGGAAGTCCTCCTGGCTGACGAGGCTGTATAGCCTCGTCGGCCGGGAGGACTTCCTCCCGGCTGACGAGGCTATACAACCTCTTTGGCCAGGAGGAAGTCCTCCTGGCTGACGAGGTTGTATAACCTCGTCAGCCGGGAGGACTTCCTCCTGGCTGACGAGGTTATACAACCTCGTCAGCCGGGAGGACTTCCTCCCGGCTGACGAGGTTATACAACCTCGTCAGCCAGGAGGACGTCCTCCTGGCCGACGAGGTTGTATAACCTCGTCGGCCGGGAGGACTTCCTCCCGGCCGACAAGGTTATACAACCTTGTCGGCCAGGAGGAAGTCCTCCTGGCTGACGAGGCTGTATAGCCTCGTCGGCCGGGAGGACTTCCTCCCGGCTGACAAGGCTATACAACCTCGTCGGCCAGGAGGAAGTCCTCCTGGCTGACGAGGTTGTATAACCTCGTCAGCCGGGAGGACTTCCTCCCGGCTGACGAGGTTATACAACCCCGTCGGCCAGGAGGACTTCCTCCTGGCCAACGAGGCTGTATAGCCTCGTTGGCCGGGAGGAAGTCCTCCTGGCCGACGAGGCTATACAGCCTCGTCAGCCAGGAGGACTTCCTCCTGGCCGACGAGGTTGTATAACCTCGTCGGCCGGGAGGAAGTCCTCCCGGCTGACGAGGTTGTATAACCTCGTCAGCCGGCCCGCTCACGTAATCGAATGGGACCTCCCATTTGATTACGTGAGCGGGATCCCCCCACACGCCAAACAATTGGCGTGTGGGAGCCGCACGCCAAACAATTGGCGTGCGGGGCCCACACGCCAATTTTATTTGGCGTGCGGGGCCCACACGCCAAATAAAATTGGCGTGCGGGGCCCACACGCCATTTTTGGTGTGTGGGTCTCACACGCCAAATAAAATTGGCTGGTAGACCCTACACGCCACTTTTTTTTGGCGTGTAGGCCCCGCACGCCAAAAAAAATTGGCGTGCGGGTTGGCGTTGGCGTGTGCCGTTGGCGTGCGTTTATCAACGCCCCTCTCCCATATGTCTCATACTCATTCCCAGTCTTCTTCATCTCATCAGCTTCACGTTTAAGGCTGAAATATGGCCTTCCCCTAGGATTGATCCATATTGGCAACATTGGGCTGAAGAGGAAGCTCTGTTGTGGAAAGAGTGGATTCAGCCCAATTTGGACCTTGGGGAAAAAGTTCTTTTCCCTCCAATAAGAAGATCTGCCAGAATTAATAAGATTGTTGATGTTGAATAGTCATTTGTCTATTTTCCTATATTTCCATTTTATTCTGATAAAAATTCCATTTTATTCTGATAACAAGTCAATTTTATGATCTGTATTTCTTTCCAATAATTTCTTCACCCTCTAAAGTGTATGAAACCATTTGAAAACTCCCCAAATATCATAAAAGACAGGCGTGAAGGTGTTTACAAATAAGTTCTGTCCAAAAATCATAAAAAAAAACCAGTAAATTTAAAAATAAACTGTTTGTTGCATTAAATCCTACACCCCTTAAAGTGCTTTAAAAAGATTTAAAACTTTGAGAAATCCTGAAAATTGAGCCGTGGGGAATTTCTTTTGAAAAAACCGGGTGTATGGGCAAAATAAAATAGAAGATGTTGTTTTTTTGGAAAATAAAAAATACCATAAAATGCTACACGCCAAGAAGTATCTTTAGCAATTTTAAAACTTTGAAAAACCGTAAAATTCCGCCCGCAAAAAAATAACCAAAAAAAGCAGGTGTAAACGCGGAAAACCGGGTGTACTCCGCAGCAAATTTTACATCGCCGCTGCGTAAAACCGGGTGTAAACGCGGAAAAACCGGGTTTTTTTATTAATGCCCTTCTTTTAAATCAACCATTACCCATTTCCCCTTGACACATACCCTTGTGTTACCACCTGTTTTTTACTTGCACCCAGTGTAGCTAGAAAGATTCCAGTCTTTGGCATCACTGAGGCTGACAGAAGATGTCAGAGATGATTGTGAGGAAGAGTCAAAGATGTGAGACCATCTCCACCGCAGTTTCTACATTGCGCTTCTAAGAGCATCCACAGTTGTTGTCAGCCTGGGTGTGAAACTAACCGTGGTGTCAGCCTCTGTGATGCCAAGAACTGGATTCTTCTAGCTACACAGGGTGCAAGGGAAAAACAGCTGCAGGTTGTGCAGTGACAGGTGGGTAAAAAAGGTGAAAAGATATAAAAAAACTATAAAGTTTTTATTAACAGAGGGGCCTGAGTTACAGGGGTATTTACTGTGCCCTCTAAAATATTCAGGACCTGAGTTAACAGGGGGTATTTTGGGTACCTGAAAGTCTAGTCCTTTGAACAAGGAGTACACCTAGACAATAACTGCTGAAGGAATGGAGGAAATAGACTTACTGCTTCTATTTCCTGTCAGAGGTTCTTCAGGGAGTTGTAGGTGGTCCAGAAGCGCTCACAAGGTTGAGTAACAGGTGGTGGTTGAGTGCTGAAAAATGTGAAAGGGTTGTTGAATGAACTTCAAGTATAAAACAAGCAAAAACTGACTATATAACAGGCTAAAAAGGCTGGTTGATATGGTGGGTAAAAGCTGGTAAATGTATATGAAGATGGGGATATCATTTCGTGGGAAGGAAGGGCTGTTTATATATCCATTCTGGGCTCTTGGGGGCGAAGCAGAAGCTCTGTTTTGCCTGGTCTAGTCTTCTACTAAGCCCTAGTTACCTGTATAACTGGTTTGGTTACGGTAGGGCTTAGTTACATGTTTCAAAAGGCCCAAAGTGGTTTAATGTTCTCATAAAGGTGAATACTTTCGTGTCTTCCTTCCTTTTGGACAAGTAGTCTATTTACAACCAACCAATTGGGCTAGCTTGGCCTTAGTAGGAAAAGTATGGCCGCGGCGTTGGTTGTGGCTTTTATTACAGGTGCCAGGTACATGTAACTATGGAAATTATGATGTCAACCTTATTTATGCATCATACCCGAACTCTATTAACCTTAATTACATAGTCTACTAGCATATATTCAAGGTTATGTAGATCTTTAAGTCATATAAAACCTTGAAGGCCTTGTGAAGGGATATGAAGGAGTAATAATTAAGGGGTACTTTTGCTGAGCTACCGTAGGTTAATTTACGTTTAGATTTAGAATCTGAAATAATATTCTAAGTTTTCTTTATACTTTAGAAGTTATAACTAGATTCTGTGTTATATGTTTTGTTTTTAATCATTTCTTTTGAAACAAAAGACGTAAGGTGTGCATTCTTTTGAGACTAAGAATATACGTTGTATATTGATGTAATTTGCTATGGTCAGGTTGTCTCTGAATTAGTAGCAGGCTGACACGTGGTTAATGGTTGTAACTGAGGTAGGTTGATGGTTTAAATTGGTTTGGGTAAGGTTAAAGTCCTGTAAAAAGGGAACTTCCTCAATCAGTAAGTCTTGTCTGAGAGGCTTGCTCTAATTGCTCTAATTAGGTGCATCCAAATCAATACAAAGTATTAATAGGCATCCAAGGAGAGACTCAACTTGGGTTTGTGGTGGCTACCTTATTGAAGGTAGTCTGTGGCCAATTCTTGAGGTAATACCAGTAATGAACTATAGATTATCCAGAATTGGGGGATTGTTGGAGAATGGGAACTAAGCAAGGTAAATAACTCTAAGGTATGTACTGTGCTAAGGTGTTCTAAATATTCTCTTGGGTATAAACAACTGTTTACAGTCTGTTTATATATTGTAAGAGCTCCTCAGGGGGGAACTGTGAGCGCTTCCATGACCTGGGAGGTACTGTGGAACTTCAGGGGCAAGACAGATCCTTTTGGGAGGATCTGTTAGTGTTTATGATGTGATTTCTACTAAGGCTGTGCTATGGGACACATCTTTGATCAGTAATCCTTAGTTTGATTGGATCACATCATGAAATTTGTATTTAATGATCTGTTATTAATATTATTAAAGATATTAACTTATAATGATGTCATTTATTATTGGCACATCTTATAAGTATTAATTATTATAATATTAATAAGTTCTTTTATTAATGAGATATTAAAGTACATATCTTATACGTGAAATATTCCAATGTTAAGGAATGTGGGCGTAATCAGAGGGGAAAGAGTGATATCTGTTAATCTGGATATTTCACGTGACAGGAGGGCAAAGGGCCTACAAGTTATGTATCTGTATAACAGGAGTACATAGCTTAACCAGAATTATTCATATTTTATTAATAAATATATTATTAAAGTATTTATATTAATTATTGTAATTAATGTACTTTAATAATAATAGTAGTAATGTAATAATAATGAATGTATAATAATAATAATAACTACAGAATAGTAATTATTATTAAAGATAATAATAATTAATATTACATGAATTTATTTTAAGGAAATAATATTAATAAATAGTAATAAGAATAAATAAGAATAGTGATTATTATTACAGATCATAATAATTAATAATATTTTCAGTTACGTGGTACATGTCAGGTACTGTGATATGTACTCAGTGGCTGACAGTTGTCTTGATAAGTTGGCTTGATAAGCTAACTTTATCAAGATGACTCCCACTTGTGCACTGAATAGCACTCAACAACTATTGATTTGCTAGAATTCTTGATAGAGGTCCATAAATTTATGGACCTCTATCAAGCTCAATAAGGTAAGTCATCCTGGCTTTCACAGGTCACCTCTTGGTGAACCCTCCCCCCAATTGACATCCCTGACTTCAACCTCTCCCCAAATCCCTCCCCCCCGAGTTGCAGAGGGCACAAGTGTGGAACAGCTCAATAACCCAGCAATCAAGCCGGGTTATTGAGCCAGAAGTGGGGGAAGGCTCAATATAACAACTATTGAGCTTGCTAAGGGCTCCACAGTTGTTGAATACTTATTGAAGTGACTGTGGATGCTCTAAATTTGCAGAATTCAATGCTGCAGCACATTTTTAGCAGCCCGCTCTAGAGATGCTACACACCGCAAGCTGCTGAAAACAGCTACTCTGGTTGTGAAACTCCATTCCCCAATTCCCCTAAAGATATTTTGGCGCACACATATCTATCTCAACCTAAAATTATTTTGGCACACACATATCTATCTCAAGTACAATGCAGAACATGTCAAATACCAACATTAACATCAGTTCCAAATCCGCCAAATCTCTCTTTCCCCAGCTTTTGGTCAGAAGAAAACAAATTGTTGCAATTTCAAACGCCAGAAAAATTTTACTACTTGAAGCAGCAATTTTACTGATGGACAACAATGATAATATTGAAGACCAGCTCCCTTCTCACGGCGGATCAAAGCCAGGAAAAAGGCCCAATATACCCCGGAACTTCCAGAACAGCTATGATCAGCTTTACCAAGATTACTTCCCTCAATCACCTCTGCACAACAAAAACCTGGTCCGCCGTTGTTTCCAAATTTCTAGAGCGCTGTTCATGCAAATTTTTGAAGAAGTTCACAATTACGGCAATTATTTCCAGCAGAAGGCCAACACATTAGGCAAGATTGGAATAAATCCTCTGGGCAAGGTCACAGCTGCCCTTCAGATGCTCGCGTATGGTGCTACTGGTCATTTTAACATCAAATATTTGCAGTTGTTGGAAACAAGCTCTCTCAAGAGCATGGATAACTTTTGCAACACAATTGTCTCTATCTATATGAAGAAGAATACCTCTGCCAGCCAAATGCCAAAGACGTGGAGCAAATTCTTGAAATTTGGGAAAGCAGAGGATTCCCAGGCATTCTTGGATCAGTTGATTGCATGTACTGGCGGTGGGATAATTGCCCGTCTGCTTGGGCCGAACAATTCCAAGGGAAAGAAAAAGTCAGATTTTTGCCATCTTTTACATTTCTAATGAATTTATCTGACTTTATCTGATCAATATCTTTGTTTCAGGCACCAACTGTTATACTTGAGGAAGTGGAAAGCCGTGACCTATGGATCTGGCATGCCTAATTTGGGCTGCCAGGATCTCATAACAACATCAACGTATTAGATTGGTTGCCACTGTTCAAGTATCTCTTGAACAGAGAGAGTCCCAAATTTTAATTTGAAATTAATGGTCACCATTATCAAAATGGCTACTACCTTGCCAATGGTATCTATCCCAACTGGGCCATCTTTGTTAAAACTATCTCTGTGACTCAAGAATTACAACAGAAGAATTTTATTAAAATGCAAGAAGGACGGCGTAAAGATGTGGAGCAAGCGTTCAGAGTTCTCCAAGAGCGCTTTGCTGTAGTATCTCAACCAGAACATGGATGGAAGCATCATAATTTGAAGAAGATTAATGAAAGCTTGTATCATCCTCCACAACATGATTGTGGAGGAGGAACACAACCTTTACTCAGAATATGTCTATGATGAAAACCTCTCAGCAATTATTACTCCAATTGAAATTGAATGCAAAGGGTTGATTTCCTTTGCTGAATTCATCAAAAATTATCATTTGATGAAAGACCTTGAAATAAACTTTCAACTCCAACAAGATCTTGTTCAACACCAGTGGGAAATTAAAGGGAGACAAGAAGAATTAGATGATAATCTGTACTAGAAATAATACTCATTCCCATTATTTCTTTTCAATTTCTTTTCATTTCTTTCTGATATGTTTCTGTACCTAAACCAACATGAGAGGAAATTTTTCACCTACAACATGAGAGTAAACAATGAAAATGAATCTTTTATGAAACAAGCAAAGATTGAAGAGGAAAAAGAAAAAAAGCATCTAATTTATTTAGTAACTTTATTTAGTATTGACTGGCTAGATGAGGATGAACTGGGACTGGTTTGGAGGTGAAATAAGATTTCTTTCTTTTTAAAGCAAAAGACTCTCTTGACTCATTGTCAAGAGCAGACAGGTCCTGATTCATGATTGCAAATTGAGAATTAGTTGCACCAGTCTGAGCAATCAGTTGCAACAATTGAGCTTCCATAGTAAAGATGTTGTTCTGGTGTTTTGTCTTGGAGGCAACTGCAGAATGTGAAGTGCAATATTTTCCTTCGAAGCTTTGTCATGTGCCAATGGATGCTGAAGGAGCTTTGCTTTTTCCCTTCCAATTGGTTGGTCAAGGCTTGACTGGTTGGTTGCACTTTCTTTGATATTGGATGCCGCTTCATATGTAGCAGTTGTTGACTGTCACGCTCTGTGATGCCAAGGACTAAGATCCTTTTAGCTACACAGGGTGCAAAGATAGAAAAGGGTGGTAATATGGTGGTGATATGAGATATAACAAATATAAGGATATATTTTTTAAGGAGGGGCCTGCAAGCAGGGGTGGTTTAGTTCCCTCCACAGGTTTTCTTGCAAAAGCAGAGGAAATTGGTGACCTGTTACAACTGGGGCCTGCAAGCAGGGGTTGTTTTTATCCCAGTAAATATGGCTAGAAGGGCCACAACTCCTGAAAGAAAGGACTTACTGTTATGGTCTTTTCTGGAAGGAAGGGGCACTTCTATGGGTTACTGGACAGGCTGAGGCGGCTGGATTGATGGGCTAAAGACTGGCAGTCGGTGAAGAAAGAGGGCTGAGTGATCAGGTCTATAATAGACAAACTTACAGGGCAGGACACTGGTTACTATGACTGGTGGAATGCTATGTATGTATGTTGTATGTATAAAAGATGATGATGGGGATTAAAGCAAGGGAAAAGAAGAGCCTCTTAAATATCTTCTTTGAAGCCTTGGTGGCGAAACAGGAGAGCTAGATAGGGCTGTCTTGTGTCATGATTCTTAGTAGTAACTACTAAGGATGAGCCATGACAGATTGGCAATGATGTCAATGGTTGACATGGGAGTATTACCACAGTTACTGTCATGTAATATGGTTCAAGTGTGCGCTTCAGAGTGTCCAACTGAAGTGGTAACCATGTAGAACATCTGTCATGATCACCATTGGTAATATGTCATCCCAATTGGGCCACAAATGTCAAATTATGTATGTAGGGATGTTTACATATGTCTCCTTTGAGTTTTACTATAGTTTTATTGTTGTATGATGATTATTCTGTTGGTCATACAGGTTGTGTATTCTACTATTCATGTTTATACTTTATTATTATAGTAGTTTAAGGTGGATTTACTACTAGAAGGAGTAAAGTTACAGGGGTACTTTGGCTGAGGTACCCTATGTTATTTTACATGTAGAATCAGAATATTAAATAATATTCTATTATTTATATGTTTTTATATGTATTTTTCTCTTTTTATGGCGTAAAGAGTAACAATGTCTCTTTCATAAGTAACAATGTCTCTTTTATTGTTGTTTTGTAATAATGTCTCTTTCATTATTCATATATTTTGTTCAGGTTGTCTCTGACATAGTAGCAAGCTGACATTGACATTGGCACTTTTCTGCTTAGACTTCTAGCTCTTTTCTTCCGGGCTGATTCTTGATTTTTTGTTGTTGTTGTTGTTGATGTAAGGACCCCATTTGGGTACTTTTATCAGAATTTTGTAGCATTGGAGGTGTTTGAACACCACTTTCTGGTCTTCAGAAAATAGTTGCAGCACTCAATGGAGGCAATCTTTGGCTGTTGCACCACTTTGGTTGTGTTGATTGACTTGGTTAACACATGCTTGAAACTTGTTGATTGTCTTCTGCAAGACTCCCCAGTGTGCCTTCAAGCTACCAAACGTTTGAGTAGATTCCGGAATTTCTGTCACACTCTATGATGCCAAGGACTGATATCCTTCTAGCTACACAAGGTGCAAGGAAAAAATATAGGATAAAATATGTATTTTTTGAGGTTGTTAATCTTTTATATTGATATTAAAAGATATATATTTTATGGAGGGGCCAGCAAGCTGGGGTGTTTAGTTCCCTCCAAAGGTGTTTGTGCTAAAAGCAGGGGAACTGAACCTTTAAAAACTGGGGCCTGCAAGCAGGGGTGTTTAGTCCCAGTGAAATAGTGGCTAAGAAAGGGCCACAACTCCTAATAGAAAAAGACTTACTGTAGTTTGCTTTGAGGGAAGGAGGCGGGGAACTTTCTTATGGTAAACTGAGCATCTGGAAGCGGTTGGAAAGGTGTGCTGGAAGGCTGGACAGAGTTTGGGTTGAGGAAAAGAGGATTTGAAGTCTTGAAGACTGATTTACTGGGCATGACACTAGTATTCTGGACTGGTGGAATGCAGGTCGTAAATATGATAAAGCTGGGGAATCAAAATACAGGGGGACAAAAGGGACTCTTAAATGCCTTTCTGGAGCCCTGATGGAAAAACATCAAGTGTTCTTTTGGCTATGGGAACACTACAAGGAAGGAGTTATCCTTAGTAGACATAAATGATATAATTTATCAAATTATTACATGTACCTGGGAAAAGTGTCAGCATTTATTCTTTTCCCGTGATTAAAAGAGCTTGTTATTTATTTTAATTGTACAAGTTTCTTTTGACTCATTTGAATTTATCTAATGTTTTCATTCTCCCCTTTTTCGTGTCTTTCATGTATTATAATATTGGTTAACTTATACAGTATGTATTTGTATGAGTGACCAATATTTAAAAGACTATAAACAGTGTGATATTTATGTCAAATGTTGTTTAATGTTTTATTTATGTGTTTAAAGCATAATTACATGGTTTTTTAAGTTATTATCCCGTATTTTAAGGAAGTATACATATTAGAATACTCTCATATTACATATGTTTATACCTAGTAAGTATTTTTAGCGCTTAGTAGGAGTATTCTTTAAGTTAATTTTATTAATAGAAGGAGTACGTTTTCTAGGATACTTTGGCTGAGGTACCCTAGGTTATTTTACGTGCTCTATCAGAATATGTAAAACTATCACCACTTATCCCATATTTTGATGAGTTCTGATTTATCTTAATATTACTTTATTCATCATGCTTGTTTATTACATTATTACTATGTAATAATGTATACATTCTAAGATATTATCTTTTTCTTAAGTTTATTATAGTTTATGCTACATTATTAATTGTTTAATAATGTCTCTTTCATATGTATTTTTATTAATTAATTTATTATTATTATTTTGTTCTAGTCAGGTTGTCTCTGAACTAATAGCAAGAAGCTGGATCAATTTGGAAACAAAATGAACTTACAGGTTTCATCATTCAAGACTGGATTGACCGGTACTTCAATTTCAGCTGGTTGGGTGGTGCTTTGGTGTAGAAGAAAGAGAAGATATTGGGGATTGTGTGCTTGAAGGATCACAAGAAATTTATTTGATACCTCAAGATGAGAGCTGCTATAGTGGTTCTACATGTAGAAACAGGATAGCAGCTGAGGCTGGATTTTTCATGTTTCAGCAGCCGTGGTGGCGCTGCCAAATTGAATTTGAGCTGCTACAGTTGACATAGTTGCACGGTTTAGCAGCTGCAGTGGATATGGTCTGAGGGAGAGAAGATTGAGAATCAGAGAGTGGTTGGTGTTGTAACACATGTGTTACATACCTCTGACTCGCCACAGACACCATATTTCCTCGTCTTTTTCAGCCTGGGGAGGATGAGAGCAATGAACATTACCATACTGCAATAGGTTATGAGCCCTTAAGGCAATCTTGCAGTTTCTGAATTTATATTTTTTATTCTCTCAAATATTTCAACTCAACACTTACCACAAAACCATTGATTGGACCCGGTGGTGTTTTTGAATAGACAAACAACTAGAATTTCAGTTTGGCATTTGGATCAGTCAAAGTGTGTTGCTTTGCGGCAATGCTGTGGGGTGTTTAGAGTTCTTTCCAACTATCCACTCAATTTTCTCCGGTCAATTTTGAAGGTACTTTTGAGTAAGCTAGGTAGACAGCCACCTACCTATTACAAATATAGTGGCCGTATCTTTGGTGCTGAAAGTGGGATACTTGATAATTTGGACCTACTCCTTCTCTCACAATCTCCTCTTGTCATACCTTCTTGAACCTAGCCACTCTACAGTGTTGTGGTGAGTATTTCAATTTTTCTGATCTAAACAAAGAACTGAAATAACCTCAAGGCTGAGTCAAAACATCTGGAGTCAATAGGAATTGACGTCGGGAACTGATAATGAATCAGGGAACAAGACGGATCAGACGACTGATAACCGGAAAAATGTCCAAGTCAGGGACGAGACACTGTGGTAATCCATACCTTTTCACATACAATCATCAATAACTTAAATTTCCTCTCACATATACTTCATCATTATTACATAATTAGACTCTTCATACAAAACTAGCCCTAGTCACTCAATCAAAGTACCCCTGATTTCCCTTTGGTTCAGAAGTTATTAGCATTCTTAGAATATTACCACTTATAACCACATAACTTTACCAATACTACAGCCCCATACACTGCCAGCATAATTGCCTAGGATGAAGTCATCCCAGTTAAACTGGGATGCACTCAACCAATTTAAACTTGGTTGAAATCAACTGATGAAATATAAATCCAAGGGACCCCCCTTGGTTTTATATTTCATTGGTTGAGGTCAACCTACCTTAAATTGGTTGTTTGCATCTTAGTTTAACTGGGATTAACTCAACCTAGACAATTATGCTGGCAGTGATAGGATATTATACAAGGTATTGATTTATAAATATAAAGTACATAAATAAAACATAGATATTACATACTTTTATTTAGTTTATATATTCTTTGGTATAAAGTTGTACAGCACAGTCATTCATATTACATAATTAATTCTTTTGTCATTATTATCCTCTTTGGTTACTAGTCGCATTACATTCCTTATATACATAGGTACTAGTTACATTGGCTCATCTTTCTTACTCTTTCACCACTCTCTTTTGGTTGTATACCTCTGAACACTTTTCCCCTTTCTCTTTACTACCAGCATCAACCATCTTTTGCCCTTTTGTATAAGTAGAACTCCCCTTAGTTCTATGTACCCTTTATGATACATGCACCCCCCTTTTACCAAAGTACATTTTACATTTACCTTTACGTTTAAACCTTTTTACATTTACCTTTGCATCAAACTTTACACAAATAAAAATCATACAACATACCCCATACTCTTTCTCAGTGCTTTTCTCACTACTCTTAAGTTCCCTGCCTCAGATTGATTAAACAACCTAAGTTCCCATTAGTAGCAGCAGTCTAAGGATTAGTAGAAATATAGCCACACCTCTTTTCTTTCTTTTTCTTAGTGAAACCCTTTTCCCTCAGCATTAGTCAAGAAGGGCAGCCTCATCAGCACCTGTAGCTTCAAAATCTTCTACTTACTGGATTTGTTGTCTATTTCCCCTTCAAGCTATTTCCTGATCCTTTAGGATTTCCACAAGTGGTGTCCCACCAGTGGCCTTATTTCCTTCAGCTTTAATCTGTCAGTCTTAGTTTCCTGATACTACGCAAATTTACAATTTTTAAATCAATTATATCATACCTAATCTCTTCATTCCATTTCCAAGTTCATCATCTATAAATAAAACCCTTAAAAACATATCTTCCTGTAAGTTTCTCTACATATCACTTCCTTATCTCTCCACTTACTTTCCAACATGTCCAGCCCCCAACAATCCCCTGTGCTGAACACCAGCATCAACCTGGGAGAAACCTCTGGCCTCACCCAAGGATCAGCCAAAAACACCCAAGGATCAGCCACCAACAACCTGGAACCTAGTATCAGAAACAACCCCAATACCTCTAGGCCTGCTGAACCATTCCAACTGGCCAACCTTGGCTCATTCACCCACTACAGAAATAAACCTGAAAACTCAGAAAGCTCCCATTTTGAAGGATCCAGGCATCAGTTCCCAACCCAGAAAACCTCAGACAGAATGAACACCCACTTTTTGGAAAGAGAAGCTGTAATGCCCAGGTACCAAGGACCAACCAAGGCTGTCAAGATTAAACCATTGGACAAGGAACTATACTTTTATGGAACCAATATGCCTGTGGAGAAGTTCATCAAAAGGTATGAGAATGCTGGATCAGCTGATGGAGCTTCCTCTAGGGACCTGGCCATGCAAATTATATCTTTTCTCAAAGGGATGGACTTAAAGGATGAAGTGGAGGAGATGACTGGCCATGAGGACTTGGATTGGGAGGCCTTGAAGAAAAAACTCTTGGACAGAAATGGATCACCCCTTCCCCTTGTACCAAGGAACTCATCAGGGACAACAATATTCTAGCCTCAAAGGATGGAGGTGATATTCTTCCAAATACCCAGATCCTGGTCACCTACATACACAGGGAGGTTCAGTCAGCTTCAGTAATGGAAAGAAGGAAGACATCCAGGAAAGATATCAGTCAGTGTCTGTCAGCTTATATGTGTATGAAACACTGGCTTGATGTCTATAAAAACGCCAGGTACTATCACTGTGCTGAAAGGTTATCAGAATAATCACAAGTCTTATTCTCTCTCTATAGTGTCCAAACTATGCACAGAGGATAACCTAAACTCCTTATAATTGTCTATTTGATATACAAATGAGTCAATCAGGAGAAGACTAACAGCTAACCATATAGGTTTGGCTATCTTTCTGTCTTTTTGAGAGAATTGTAACAATATAAATTGTTACTAAGCAGCTGGCAAGCACTTGAGCTGATTGGCTACTGTCAGAGGTGGTAGTCTTGCAGCAACTGCTTTATAAGGAATAGTCCAAGGTCTAAGATGGGGATGTTTTAAGATAGCTTGATAACTAGTCCAGTAAATAAGGTGTGTTGGATAATAAAGGAACAACACTACTCTAAAAGTAGGAGGAGAATATTCAGGGTACTAACTAATGTGGTACTGGGTGAATATGCTGAGAATCGAATCCTAGGCCAGGAAATGGCCTCCTTTTATATTCTAGAGGTCTTCAGGGGAAGGTTCTAGAATGTTGTTGTATATTCTGCTCTAATGTATTACAATTCAAATGCACTATGATGCAATGGGAATTGTATTGAATTGAGCACAGTATTTTCTCATGACATGTATGTATAACCAATCACATCATGGGACAATTCATTTAATAGAACAATACTGGGAAATTACCACGCACTTAGGTAATTTCTTTCTTATAAGCATAATTTTATGATTATTATATTTATGCAAATAAGATTATTTTCTCTCAGCTTTTATGACAATAATTTCTAATCCATAATTTATAATTTTTATTCCCTTTTCTTAAAGTATCCTTATTCTATGATAAAGTACTAGAAGGAGTAGGAATTTAGTGGTGGTTTGAGTGAGCTACCCCACTTAATTTTGCATTCTGAGTTGATTAATATAGCAATATTTTATGATATGGTATTATTTACATTAGTAATACAGTATTTTTATTGTACTTTACAGTTTAGTCAGTTCTTAGGATACTCTGGAGTATATTCTCTAGGGCTGACAGTGTCAGCTTGCTACTAGTTCAGAGACAACCTGACTAGAACAACAAATAAGTAATAATTAATTAATAAAAAATACATATGAAAGAGACACTATTACACAGGTAATAATGTACCATAAAATTATAAAAAAAAAAAAAAAGATAAAATTTTAGAATATAAACATTATTACATAGTAATAATATAATAAACAAATATAATAAATAAATTAAAAATAAAATAAGTAATAACTCATTAACCTTTGAGATAAGTGAAGATATTATTTCATATTCTGAAAGAGCAAGTAAATTAACCCAGGGTACCTCAGCCAAAGTATCCTAGAAAGCTTACTCCTTCTAATAATAAAATTAACTTAAAAAATACTCCTACTAAGCGCTAAAATACTTACTAGGTATAAACATATGTAATATGAGAGTATTCTAGTAAGTAAAATTCCTTAAAATACGGGATAATTACTTAACTAAACTATTTAATTATCCTTTAAACACATAAATAAAATATTAAATAACATTTGACATAAATACCATGCTGTTTTATAGTTTTTGTATTATTATTAACTTCTACAAATACATACTGTATAAGTTAAATAATATCAGAATACATGAAAGAAAAGAAACAGGGAATGAAGAAAACATTAGAATACTTCAAACAATCCTTAAGGAACTTTTACAATTAAAATAAATGACAAGCTCCTTTAATCACGGGAAAATAACAAATGCTGACACTTTTCCCAGGTTTTTGCTTGTCAAATAATTGAATGGAGATATGTAAAAGCGCCACAATGCAAGTATGAAAAGAACTCTCATGGCACAGAACTTCATATATGAAATAACCAAATTAAATACAAATAAGATTCTGTACTATAATTTGATTATTTGTTTTAATTAATTGTTGATCAAATGATCAATACATGTTGTACATCAAACTAAGAGCTCTTGAAGCGCCCTCAGATGATGTCTAAATATGATTGACAGGCTTTATTAATTGTTAACAGCCTGGACATGTAATAATTTGATAAATTACATCATTTATTTCTACTAAGGATAACTCCTTCATTGTAGTGTTCCCATAGCCAAAATAACACTTGATGTTTCGCCATCAGGGCTCCAGAAAGGAATCCAAGAGGCCCGTTCTTCCCCCTGTATTTTGCTTCCCCAGCTTTATCATATTTACAACCTGCATTCGACCAGACCAGCATACTAGTTTCCTGCCCACTAAATCAGTCTTCAAGACTTCAAAGCCTCTTTTCCTCAACCCCAACTCTGTCCAGCCTTCCAGCCCACCTTTCCAACCGCTTCCAGCTGCTCAGTTTACCATAAGACAGTCCCCCACCTCCTTCCCTCAAAGCAAACCACAGTAAGTCATTTTCTATTAGGAGTTGTGGCCCTTTCTTAGCCACTATTTCACTGGGACTAAACACCCCTGCTTGCAGCAGTTCCCCTGCTTTTAGCACAAACACCTTTGGAGGGAACTAAACACCCCAGCTTGCTGGCCCCTCCATAAAATATTTATCTTTTAATATTAATATAAAAGATTAAAAACCCCAAAAATACATATTTTATCCTATATTTTTTGCCTTGCACCTTGTGTAGCTACAAGTATATCAGTCCTTGGCATCAAAGAGCGTGACATTCAGGAAACAGTCAACACACCCTCCATAGCTCCACTGGTTAAACTCTGTCAGCCTCTGTGATGCCAAGGAGTAATCCTTCTAGCTACACAAGGTGCAAAATAAAAGATAAAGAGCAATATAAAGCTCTGGGAGGATTTATAAGAGGTAATACCAATAAAGATATGAGGTATGAGCGGTAAAAGATGATTAATTATATTAAATAAATTTAATATAATTAAAAATATGAGGGGCCTGATAAATCAGGGGTGGTTTAATCCCTCAAAGGTATCTTGCAAGCAGAGGATTTAAGTACCTGAACACACTGGGGCCTGTAAACAGGGGTTGTTTAAATCCCAGATAAAAGATGGGGGGAGAATCTCAAGAGAAAGGTTTATCTACTTACTAGTAATAAATTACCTTACAGACTTGAGGTTCTTCCAGGGGGAAATTGGGCAGTTGGAAGCGCTTGGAAAGGGTTTTGGAAGAGCTGGGTGGACACTGGGCAATTTCAAAGGAGTAAGAAGGGGCTACTGCAGAGATCTGTCAATCAATAATTTCCCACTAAGGATGTAATACATTTATTTTGAACAGTTGTTTAATTGTTATTTTCAGAAGGTTCTCATGGTATTTCCTTCATCTGGTTCGTGGTCTTTGTCCCTCTGAATCATCCTTAGTGTACTTAGTATTTAATTGAATAAAATAAATAAATAAATAAATAGATAATAATATAGTATATTACTAGTATTATATACTGATATTATTAATGTCATATGTATTTATTTTATTATGTTCTTATTCAAATAAATTGTTATTTCGTGGTTTTTTACATGTATTTATGGTTTTTATTCTGTATTTTAATGTATAATAATTAATTCAGCGCTTTTAGGGGTAATATTCTTTCAAGTTGTTTTACTACTAGAAGTTTTAATTTATCTGGGGTACTTTGGCTGAAGTACCCTAGGTTATTTTACACGCTCTTTAAGATTATGAAATAATATTTCCACTTATGTTATTATTTATTAGCATATTCATTGTTTTATACTTACTTTTGTATTTGTTTATTTATTATTACTTTACTATGTAATAATGTATTTATTATTTACATATTACTTTTTTATGTTGCTTTATCTTATTATTATTCATTTATTACTCTTTGTTAAATGATTAATACTATATTTTTTATTTTATGTTTATTTTTGTTCTAGTCAGGTTGTCTCTGAACTAGTAGCAAGCTGACATTCCCTACCTTCAAGATAAGTCTCTCTGAAAAAAAAAAAATCACAGGTTTTTCTCACGTACAGCTACAAAAGACATTCATGATGATCTTTTGGATGCTCTGTAGTTTCTGAGGTGAATGGCGCCATCAGGGATATTATTTTCTGGTAACCATTCATCTTTATCTGCTGATTGATTTTTATACCTTATTAGATACAGTCTTGTGTCTTTTCCTTGTATCCTTTCTTTCTTATCTCTCAAGATTTTATGTACTTTCAGTTGATCAGAAGGTGGTGTATCCATTAATGGGATCTGCGGTGGAGTCATTGGCTCTTCTTCTTCTCTGGTAGAATATGGTTTAATCAAACTTACAGGAAAAACAGGGTGTTTTCTTGACAATTCTTCAGTTAATATTACTTCCACCGCATTTTTTCCATGTAGTTTTTTAACTGTAAATGGACCTATAAATGGTGGTTTGAGCTTTCTACTTCCTCCTAAATTGTTGAAGTTAATTGTAGATAACAGAACTTTATCTCCTATCTGAAATTCAGGTTCTTTATGACTTTTGTCCCACCTGTTTTTATTATATTCTACCGCTTCTTCTACACATCTTTTAGCATGCTGATGCGTAGAATCTAACATCTTTTTAAATTCTAGTGCAGTAGGATGTATATGTGGCAATTTATCATTTAGAGTATCTTTAGGCATACGTGGTATCCATCCTCTTTCCAGAACATAGGGAGCTTCTTTTGTAGAAGAATGTTTACTACTGTTGTATGCAATTTCCAGAGCAGGTAATAAGCTAACCCATTCATGAGTATATCCATCATGGTTCTTAAATTCAACTCCAAATGAGCAAAATCTGCGTAACATATCTTCCAGAGTTTGTATCATCCTTTCAGCTAAACCATCAGTTTGGGGGTGATATGCAGTGGAAAATGCTAGTTTAGTACCAAGCATATCATGTAAGTTTCTCCAGAATTCAGACGTAAATTTGGGGTCTCTATCACTGATGATAATTTTAGGTATCCCAACATCAGCCATAATTCTGTTCCAAAATAGCAGAGCTACTTCCATGGCCGTATCATCTTTATGATTAGGTATGAATCTAGCCCTTTTTGAGAATCTATCTACTACTACTAATACTGAGTTATAGGAATAAGAACCTCCTGGGGGTAGGCCAGTCACAAAATCCATATTAATTATCTCCCATTTATTAGTAGGTTCAGCTATTTTTTGAAGAAGTCCAAATCTTTTTCCTGTCTGTTTATTTCCTTTCTGGCACGTATCACAAGATTGGATATATTTATGGACTTGTTCTTTCCAGTTAATCCACCAAGCAGTATACTTGATTCTTTCTACAGTTCTTTCTTCAGAAAAGTGCCCAGAGTTGATATTATCATGGCATTCTTTCAAGATGTCATTAATCTGGGATGGGTCACTTAAAACAAGCACACTAGAGTGTCTGTTTCTAAAATATAGCAACCCATCTAGTAAAGTGAACTTTCCTAGTTTATACTGCTTGGATAATTCCTCTGGTAAGCTAGCTATTAATTCAGGTGAACTGTTCTCGTTCCTTAGTATCTCTACTAATTTTAAAAGTTCACTGTTGTTATCATAACTCTTTTGTACCAATTCATAGAAAGCTTTATCTAAATCACATACATGTATTCCTAGTATAGGAAATATGTCTTCATCTTCAGGGTCATATGCTGGGTTATCTGGGTTATTTGGTAAAGCCCATCTACTCAATCCGTCAGCATTTTTGTGTTTGGCTCCTGCTTTATGAATAATAGTCATATGTCCTCTATATTGTCGTATTGCAATTTGCCACCTAAGTATATGTCTGTTTGGAGTTTTCATGTTCATCAGAGGTCTTACAGCTGTGCAATCTGTTACAACCACAAAATTGGTACCCTCTAAGTAATAGTGTAACTTTTCTAATGCCCAAACAAGAGCTAAGCACTCCATTTGGCTAGCACCATACTTTTTCTCCGTACTTTTGATTTGCCTGGATATAAAGAGAATAGGTTTCTCCGTAGGTTTATCCTCAATTATAAATTCTTGATGTAATGCTGCTCCTAACCCATCCAGACATGCATCAATATATAATAGAAATTGTTTGTCATAATCAGGTTGTGCCAGTACTGGGGCAGTTGTAAGGAGTCTTTTTAATTCCTCATAACTTTGTACTCTATCATAGATCATCTCAAATATGGTATCATGGTTGCAGAGAGCATATAAATCTTTACTGATATTAGCAAAATTGGGAACATGTTGGCGGTAGTAACTACAGAAACCTAAGAATGACATTATTTCAGCTCTATTTTGAGGCATTGATTTCATTAATACTGCAGCTACTTTCCTTTGATCTATAGCTAGTGACAGTCCTGATACAACTCTTCCTAGTGCTTTGAGTTCTCCATATCCAAAGTTGCATTTTTTAATTGACATTTTTAAACCAGCTTCTATAGCAGTATGAAGTACTATGTTGATTTTCTCTAAATGAGTTTCCCAATCATCAGAATAAATAATTATGTCATCTATATATACCATCATCCAATTCTGTCTGATAAATGATCCAAAAATTGAGTCCATCATCCTCTGGAAGTGAGATGGAGCATTCTTTATGCCAAAAGGCATTCTCAAATACTCAAAGATTCCCAAATGGCATATGATTCTGAGGAATTTCCTGCTATCTGGTTCTATTGGTATCTGATGGAATCCCTTAAGTACATCCATGGTTGTAATGTACTTGGCTTTAGATAAATTATGCAGAGAATGATCTATTCTTGGTATGGGATAATAATCTGGTCTAGTATAGTTATTCAAGGCACGGAAATCTCCTACCATTCTTGATTTCTCATTATGCCATGCAATTATAACAGGTGTGGTTACTTCTACCTGTTCATTATGTCCCACTTTCCTCAACACTTTCAGTTCTTGTAATTCTTTTATGTGAATTTCTAGAGCTTCTCTTGATTTAGGGCTAGAGGGATAAGGGGGTCTTCTTAACTGAGGTGGGTACGGTTTATTAACTGTAAGTTCCAACTTCATATCATGTCCTTTGATATTACCAATGGGTTCTTCTATGGTACAGAAGGCCTCTTTGTGTTTGAAACAGGTTTTCAGAACATCTATTTTCTGATCTTCATTCAGTATCTCACTTACTGCAGCTTGGGACAGATATTCCTCTTGGAAAGATAGTAATTCTTTTGGGACCTCAGGTTTGGTTGTAACATCTGATATTTTAGGGGGTTGATAAATGCACGCCCCCCCGGGCACGCCCACGCCGAACGCACGCCAATAAAACAAAAGGTGTGCTGCCCGCACGCCTTTTTTTTATCGGCGTGGGGGCTGCACGCCCATCGGCGTGCGGGCGCACGCCCTGTTCAGAAAAGGGCGTGCGAACCGCACGCCCTTTTTATGTGTATAGGCAGGGGCGTGCCCCCTGCCTATACACATAAAAAGGGCGTGCGACCAACACGCCCTTTCTATGTATATAGGCAGGGGGCACGCCCCTGCCTATACACATGCTGATGTCATGTGTACACAACAATGTACGCATGACATCAGCTCCGGTCGAGGAGGCTGTACAACCTCCTCGACCGGAGGGGTTGAGGAGGTCATACAACCTCCTCGGCCGGAGGGATGCCCCCTCCGGTCGAGGAGGTTGTATAACCTCCTCGGCCGGAGGGATCCCTCCCGGTCGAGGAGGTTATACAACCTCCTTGACCGGAGGGAATCCCCCTCCGGTCGAGGAGGTTATACAGCCTCCTCGACCGGAGGGATCCCTCCCGGTCGAGGAGGTCATACAACCTTATCGGCCGGAGGGATCCCCCCGGTCGAGGAGGTTATACAACCTCCTCGACCGGAGGGAATCCCCCTCCAGTCGAGGAGGTTATACAGCCTCCTCGACCGGAGGGATCCCTCCCGGTCGAGGAGGTCATACAACCTCCTCGGCCGGAGGGGGATTCCCTCCGGTCGAGCAGGTTGTATAACCTCCTCGACCGGAGGGGATTCCCTCCGGTCGAGGAGGTCATACCACCTCCTTGACCGGAGGGAATCCCCCTCCGGTCGAGGAGGTTGTACAACCTCCTCAACCGGGGGGCATCCCTCCGGCCGAGGAGGTTGTATGACCTCCTCGACCGGAGGGAATCCCCCTCCGGTCGAGGAGGTTATACAACCTGCTCGACCGGAGGGAATCCCCCTCCGGCCGAGGAGGTTGTATGACCTCCTCGACCGGGAGGGATCCCTCCGGTCGAGGAGGCTGTATAACCTCCTTGACCGGAGGGGGATTCCCTCCGGTCGAGGAGGTTGTATAACCTCCTCGACCGGGGGGATCCCTCCGGCCGAGGGGCTTGCAGTCCTCCCCGGCAGGGCGTGCGGCTGCACGCCCTCCTTGGGGGTGTCGCACGCCTGTAGATGGGCGTGCGAACTGCACGCCCATCTACAGGCGTGCCCACGCCCAAGGATGGGCGTGCAGGACGCACGCCGATAAAAAAAAGGCGTGCGGGTTGCACGCCTTTTTTTTTAAGGGCGTGCGTGGGCGTGGGCGTGCCCGGGGGGGCGTGCATTTATCAACCCCCGATATTTTAATATTGATATTACAAATTTGGAATTTTCTTTTCCATTCTCCTCCAATAGTATAGAATCTGTCTTTGCTTTGGAATATATCGATGCCATACATGCAGAATGTATCATTCCCTAGAATCAAATAATCACAAACAGCATCTTGTAGTACCACAAATTCTACCAATAATCTAAGGGATCCTTTAGAATGTGGAAAAATAAGAGGTATGGCTATGACTCCTACAGGTTTCATATTAGAGTTACAACTACTAAACTTGGCCTTTGGCATTGGCATCAGGTGTTTTTCCCAGTCTGGATAATTTTCTTTCAGAAAAATACTACTGGTACAAGAACAAAAGGCTCCTACGTCTAGTAGTACTTTCATCTCCTTATCATCAACTATAACAGTGGTATAACTGGTCTTTCCCATAGTATAGCTCATTCCTGCATCAGGTTTGTTAGTAAGGAGTTTTGCATCAGATACATGTCCTACTTTAAGTGATTTATCCCATTTTTGCGGTAAATTAGAATCTCCATGAATAGAGTTAATAGACAATTCATCTCCAATATCAGCTTGAATTACTGATATCCTAGCTGTTTCCTCTTCAAATGGTTCACTAGTAACTATCTCAAACTGAGAATGGGTGTCTTCTTCACTGTCTGATCTAGATTCTACTTCCACAACATTTATTTTTCTGCGGGGATTAGGACAATCAGGTTTCTTGTGTCCTTTTTCACCACAGTTGTAACACTCAGGTATTACTATTTTCTTGGGTACTTCTGCTGGATTGTTAGGTTTGGGAGATTCTTTCTGCACTTCTCTCCTCTCAGGCAAGTTGCTTCTTGTGTATTTTTTATTCAATCCATTGAGTATAACCATTTCATGTAGTACACTACTGAATTCAGTTAAGTCTACTCTCATAGATGGCAGTCTACATCTCATTATAGATTCCAATGTTCCTTGACATTGATTTGGAAGTCTGTCATTGGCTTCTTCATCATTAACATTGATGTGTACACATTCTATCCTCTTCCTTTGTTTCAAACACCATTCAGCAGCTGTTTCTTTTTTTGGGTCAAAGTAGTCACTTTCAAAGGCTTTACGCTTTTCATTCTTCCAAATCCTGGTACCATAATGAGCTTTGATCAACTGTTTCCATACAGACCAGGGTTGATTCCCTACAGCTCTACTTTTAGTAATAAACCAAGAGGAGGCCATTCCTTCAAATAAAACAGTAAGTCTGGAAGTGATAACCTCATCATCAGCTTGGTAAGTTCTTACTATGTGATCAATATACTCAATAAAGCTGATATGGTCATACTCTCCTTTACCATCAAATTTGGGCCAATCTTTAAGAGGGGGCATTAATTTATGTATAGCTGTCATATCTGCTCTTTTATACGGTGTGGACATTCTAGGATTTTTATTTATTGATTGGTTCTGCATAAAGGGATTGTTGAATCTGGGTTGATCATTATCCATTAGTTGGGCGTAATTATTATAACTCAGATCCTGTGGTTTCTCAAGATATTCATATGGTTTATTACTTTGAAATCTTCCATCATCAAGATTCAAGTGAGGGGCTTCATCTCTTTCTTGGTTTTTAACAGGCCTTATTTCTTTATCACCATATTTGTTCCAATTCTCTTGAGCTTGGTTATTCATTTCCCTTTGCTCAGGAATGATTCCTTGTTCTTGTTTAATTGTTTTTAGAGATTCTATACCGGATATTATAGTAGATAATTTAGATATTACATTGTCTTTTAATTTTAGAGATTCTATTTCTAAAGTGAGCTCTGATAATTTAGAATTCATTGTATTTTCTAAGGTATCTAGTTTTTTATTTATGGTATTACTTAGGTTTTTTATTGATTCTTCAATTGTCTGTTCTTTTTTCTCCGGTTTTTTTAAAGAATTAATAATGTACTCTGCCATAGTTACTTGAGAAGAGTGTAGTTCTTCAAGGTACTCAAGGGTATCAAGCGTGTTTTTCTTAGTTTCTTTAACAAAGTCTTTAATCATTCTGCTGTCTTTACCAATCTCTATGAGCAACTCGCAATGTCTTCCTGATAAATCAATAGGCAATGGAGTCTCTAATTTCTTTATCACTCCTAGTGTGTTCAAGTTTACACATTTTTCGGTTTTTTCTAAGCAGTCTTCTATTTTCTTAGTAATGATTTTTAGGTTGGTTTCGTTGTTAACATCAATAGTACTTATATTGTTATTCAACGATTCTAACGAGTCAAACAAAGAATGGAATATATGTGGGCTCAATCTATGTTCTTGTACAAGTTCGCGGCTATGTGAAGAAGATCGGTCGCTTTCTTCCAGCGGACTGGATCGTTGAAGTTGATCAATGAAGAGCTTCGGCTCTTCCCGTTGTCTTTCTTTTTGAATTTGAGACCCAATAACTTCTTGGGAGGGGCTGGGAAGTGTAACTTCTTCTCCTCCCAAGGGTTCCATCCCTTTACATACGTTTTGATCTCTTCGTTGGGGATCAATTTTTTTAGGGCTTTCTGGCTCTCTTGAGCCGAAGTCAACAACGCTCTCAGCTCGGCGGTAGGGCCCTTTCGTAAGGCGGCTTGGCACTGTCTCCAAAAGGAGACGTGCTCTTTCACCCGGAGTCGGATCTGTTCGTCCTTCGACAAGATCTGTATCTCGGGAGTGGAAGGGCGTATCGGGGTAGCCTCCAAGGATTTTGGGGGTACCTCGTCAACCTCCATCGCCGTTTCCGCTCCTGGACTCGGCGGTGGGGAGTCTTGCGGAACGCAAATGATCCCTGGAATGGAGAGATCTATCTCCTTGCGCGGGATGTTTGTCATCTGCATGTTCTTGACTTGTTGCTGCAATTCTTTTGCTGCTTCTAACTCTTGTCCGACTTGGGAGGAGACCCTGTAAGTCGGGTTTGTTGGATCTAGTGGATTTTACCATTTTTTTTTATTAGTTTTTTTTATTTTTACTGTATTTTTTATATGTATTTTGAACTCACTGTTTTCTTTAGGGAGACTAATCCTGTCGTCAACAGATAGAGCGCTGTTTTCTTTTTCGAAGGAGGCCACTTAAAAATAAAGGAAAAAATTTGTAAGTTCGTGTTTATTTTTTATTTATTATTATCTTTTTTATTTCTTTTTGTATTATGTATTTTTAAAAAAAAAACTCACTTCTTTTTTGATATTTTTCTCGAGCCAATCTTTCTTTTTTTTCTTTTAGCTCTCTAAGGTAAGCTTGGAGGTTGAGTTCCGCGTCGAGATCCTTTTCCTTGCGGATGTGAGTGTGGTACAACACTAAAATTAACCGTTCTTCTTGTGTAAGAAGATCCCAATCGCTAGGTACGTAATTCCTGATTTCTTCCTCTTTTCTTAACTTGAGATAGCGTAAATAATATTGAACTAAATTGGTGTTTTCCTGTAATCTCACTGTAAAGAATTTTTAGAACAAAGCAGATAATTAGTATATGTAAAAAGGTTTTTAGGAGTTTTGTATTTTTTAATTTTCGAAAAAAATAGAATAATTTTTAGTTACTTTTTTTATAAGCCAAAAAAATTTAAACAAAAGAGATTTTTGGTTAGTTTTTTGATTGGATTTTATTTTTTATAAGAGATATGATAAAAAAATAAAGAGGTGTATTTTTTATAAGGTTTTATTTTTATTTTTTAAAAAAAAGCGGATTTTTTATTTCAGAAATTTCCCGGCCAGACCCCCAATTGTCAGCCTCTGTGATGCCAAGGAGTAATCCTTCTAGCTACACAAGGTGCAAAATAAAAGATAAAGAGCAATATAAAGCTCTGGGAGGATTTATAAGAGGTAATACCAATAAAGATATGAGGTATGAGCGGTAAAAAATGATTAATTATATTAAATAAACTTAATATCATTGAAAATATGAGGGGCCTGATAAATCAGGGGTGGTTTAATCCCTCAAAGGTATCTTGCAAGCAGAGGATTTAAGTACCTGAACACACTGGGGCCTGTAAACAGGGGTGGTTTAAATCCCAGATAAAAGATGGGGGGAGAATCTCAAGAGAAAGGTTTATCTACTTACTAGTAATAAATTACCTTACAGACTTGAGGTTCTTCCAGGGGGAAATTGGGCAGTTGGAAGCGCTTGGAAAGGGTGTTGGAAGAGCTGGGTGGACACTGGGCAATTTCAAAGGAGTAAGAAGGGGCTAAAGAACAGATACTAGGACCTTACCAGACAGAATAACAATTGTAAAAGCTATGTAAGTGGGTACAGGTGGTAGTATATATATTAAAGCATGATGAGGCAAAATACAGGGGGAACAAGGGCTCCTTAAATGCCTTTCTGGAGCCCTGATGGCGAAACACAAGATGTATTTTTGGCTATGGGAACATTTAAAAGGAAGGGGTTAAGATTTAATACAAATGCATGTAGTTGTTCAATCAAATTTCCATATGTACAGGCTGTCTACTATGGGTACAGCCTGTCTAAGATCTTTTGCTGGCATCTTGAGGCGCTTCTGAACCTCTGACAAGGCTTGTTAGATGTGTTGATCTAAGGTTTTAACTATATGTCAGAATGTATTGATTAAATATCACATGTACCTGTTAATCACACTTGTCAGAGTTTAATTGTTTTGTATTGTGTACAATGTGTAATACATGTATTCGTTTGTTCTGTGGGCGCTTCAAGAGCTTCTTGTTTGATCCCTGTCATGCAGGCCCTTTGGGAATGCATGACTGCAGAGATCTGTCAATCAATAATTTCCCACTAAGGATGTAATACATTTATTTTGAACAGTTGTTCAATTGTTATTTTCAGAAGGTTCTCATGTTATTTCCTTCCTCTGGTTTGTGGTCTTTGTCCCTCTGAATCATCCTTAGTGCACTTAGTATTTAATTAAATAAAATAAATAAATAAATAAATAGATAATAATATAGTATATTACTAGTATTATATACTTATATTATTAATGTCATATGTATTTATTTTATTATGTTCTTATTTAAATACATTGTTATTTCATGGTTTTTTACATGTATTTATGGTTTTTATTCTGTATTTTAATGTATAATAATTAATTCAGCGCTTGTAGGGGTAATATTCTTTCAAGTTGTTTTACTACTAGAAGTTTTAATTTATCTGGGGTACTTTGGCTGAAGTAACCTAGGTTATTTTACACGCTCTTTAAGATTATGAAATAATATTTCCACTTATGTTATTATTTATTAGCATATTCATTGTTTTATACTTACTTTTGTATTTGTTTATTTATTATTACTTTACTATGTAATAATGTATTTATTATTTACATATTACTTTTTTATGTTGCTTTATCTTATTATTATTCATTTATTACTCTTTGTTAAATGATTAATACTATATTTTTTATTTTATGTTTATTTTTGTTCTAGTCAGGTTGTCTCTGAACTAGTAGCAAGCTGACAAACTCCCATCTGTATACAAAGCCCAAGCTCCAACCACCTCTAATTCCACAGATCAGAAACTGGACTTCCTCATTAAGCAATTTGCAGCTCTCACTGCTGGAAAATCTGCCCCACCTCATTTTTCTAGAAATCATTCTGGACAAGCATATGGACCCCCTGACTTCAAGTGCTTCTACTGCTTCCAACCAACCCACACAATTACCAGATGCAGCCTGTTAACCTATGATGAATCAGTTGGATCAATTCTTAAGGATGAAAGAGGACCAGACATCTCACCAATTCCCTGGGATTCCAGCAGGCCAATCAAGTCAGTTGTGGATAAATTCATTAAGGATTCCAAAGAGGCCACCACATTATTTGGACATATATCTTCCTTTGGCCAACTAGAGGAAGTGGACCCAGAAATCCAAGGATTCTATGAAGCAGACCTAGGGAAAAGGACTAGAGGAAAAAAGGACCAAGAGTAAGACTCAGAAAAAGGAAAGAGGACCAAGAAAGACCAGGAAACTCTAATGGACATGGATCAACAGGACTTACTCAGAATAGCTACCTCTTCCCCAGGCCCCAGTTCCAGGTTCCCCTCTAATCCTCAGAATACTAAAGTCAGGTTCCAATCCAGTGAAGAATCAGAAAACCCACCCAAGGAAAAGGCCCCAAGGAAGACTTGCTTGGAAAAGACCTTGGCCAAAGAATACCCAGGGATGTAAGAAGAGACAGCAGGAAGGATTATGGAAACTATTTTACCCCTGACAGCAGGATAAATCTGCACCATAGCCCCAGGAGTAGCTTGTTCAATATGGTTTGGAGTGATATTCAGAGATTGCATTCAATAAGTAGGACCTGCTGAATTTCTTCAAGGTAGAATCTTGGATTGTTGGTTACCATCTCCAAGAGGAATGCCTGTTCTTATTCTGAAAGAACCAGTGCCCAACCCTTTGTTGATTAGGTTTCTGGATTGGTTATAACTGCACGCGTGCTCTTTTGAAGCGCACACCAGCATTGGAGGGAGTTGGAACTGATGGTTGATGTGTGTGAGACATTGATTTTGTCAAGTTATTTTCCTTGCAGAGCTTCCCAACCCACAGCATACTTAAACATTGCTGCATACTTGCGATACATTCTGGCTAAAACAATATTTTATTATATCAGCGCATAAATCTGGGGAACATCCAAACTATAAATAAAATAAAATCAAACAAACAAGTGGTGGTTGCCCGGCGAACCTCCCGGCCTTGATGGTGGGACGGGAGCAGCAGTGGTAGTAGTGGTTTGTGGTGGGTTGTAGTGGTATTGAGGGTGGTGGTGGTGGTTTGTGGCGGGTGGTGGTGGTGGTGGCGGCCAGGCTGAGTATATGTAGCTACTCAATTTGGGCCCCGCAGGCCCCCTTGATTCCCCGCACCCAGGCCACGCGCATGGATCATTGCTGCTGCGCAAACCTTTTCCTGCTGCAGCCAAAACTTTCAACTATTGCGGCAAAAGTTGCAACCTTTTTTGGAATGGCTGTACACTATCTCTCCTAACTTACAAAACACCTCATTTCCGTGACTGGAAATGTGGTTTAAGCATATATGTAAATATATATAGGCATCAATTAATGTGAGTACCTTTTATTTTGAAAGGTACTTGCTAAGCATTCAATGCTGAATTACATAGTCAAGGAGTAGGAATTAGGGGTACCTGTAAGTGAGGTACCCTAGGTTAAATTTAGCGTAAATTTAGAATATCACATAATATTCTATTTTTATTTGATATAATGTATTTTTACTTTTATTTTTATTTTTCAAGTTTTAAATGCTTGTGACAGGTTGCTCTGTCATAGTAGCAAGCTGACACATAGAGTTTGGGATAATACTTCAGGCTTCCCCATTTGTCATTTTCCCTTTCATGACAGAAGCACAGAGGTCCTTATGGGTATCTCTATGCTATGTTTGAAGCTATGTAGTTCAAACCCAAATTGAAGAAATGGAAAAATATCTGGATAACTTGAAAAATCATGTGGAAAACTTCCTGTATCATATGGCCATTATTTGAGGAAGATGGGAAAACAAGCCTAAAGTTCACATGTTGCTGCAGCTTGTAAACTCGTTCAAACACTTTGGACCAGCCAGCCTCTTTTCCACAGACACTGCAAAGATTATTGTATCAGATTCTCAAATCTGGCATTACATCAGTTGAAAAAATCTTTTATCATATCAGACAAAGCTGGTATTGTATCTACCACAACTGATATTATATCTACCTATTATGATATTATGTCTATCATCAGGGATATTAAATCAGTTGAAACTATTTAATATCAACATGACTGACTTGATCTCAGATTTTTCCATCTGATGTAATACCTATGGGCCAAAATCTTATGTCAGATGCAAAAAACTGATATAAAGTCAGGGATGTTGATATTTAATTGCATCAACTGATGCAATATCTGTCATGATAGACATTACATCAGGCAAGGTAGATATAATATCAGTTTTGGTAGATACAATACCAGTCTTGTCTGATATAATATCAGATTTTTTCAACTGATGTAATGCCAGATTTGGGAATCTGATACAACCATGCTGGCAGTGAGAGAAGTTTGAAAGCTTCAACGGAATAGTGAGAAACAGTTCAATACATTCAAAAAGGTTTAGCCCCCAAAGGGAGATATCCAGAAGGTTTAGTGATGGCCAAATCATGAGATTACTGATGTCTGGTGCCAAATTATACAACCATGTGGACAAGAGATACTCCAAAGCAATCCTCAGGTTATCAAAATATTTCAAGAAAGTTCCCTCATTCAACAAGCCATGGGATTAAAGTTCAACCAAGAAACCTAGTTGAAAAAAGGAGTATCCTGGCAAGCATGGCCATAAGGGTCCTCAGCTGGAACACATACCTGAACTAATCAGGAAGAATAACCCCAATTTCAACAATTTTCAGATAGCTGCTCTGAAGCTGAATGAAAGAATAAAATAAAGGCTGGCTCATTTGTATTAGTGGGAAAATTTATTCCATTGTCATTTTATGACACACACTAATTAATTACTGACAAAAAAACTGGGTACTTTTCCGCCATTTAAAGGAACATGACCCCCTAGACCCCAAAGGAAGTACTGGCTGTCTGGAGTCAATTTGGGAAGTTGGACCCAGAGAATTTTATGCTCAAGTCAACAAGTGTATAAGGATGGGAATTAAACTAAAAATCAAAATTTCTGTAATTGCTAGAGAGTATAGGTTTGTACACACCCCAGTGCAGGTAAGAAATAAGGAATCAATAGGACAATCAGTGCTTTGAATGAACTCTAATGCAAAATCCATCCAAACCCAGAGAATCAAATTCATTTTGAATGTGCAGCATGATGTTTATTCTGGGTGATGTCCAATAGTTCAAGCTACCATTTTACCAAATGTGCATCAAGAAGGAGAATGTATCACCCACAAAAAATTCAACACTCAAGTGTGAATAGATACCTCCTGAATTCTTTCTCAAATCATGCTGGCATTTCCCATTGCAACTTATCTGATACCAGAATTGGTCCCATACGGTGGAATTTCCTTCCCTGAATTCCTGCACCCTGCTCTGAATTATTTTTGTGGAATTAGTCTTTTTTCTTATGTATAGAACAAGAGTATAACAACAGCATGGTTTGGAATATCAAGAAACATGTGAGAATAAAATATGAATAGCATTGTACTTCTTGTGTGAGAACAAAATAGGAATAGCATGGTACTTCCTTTACTTTCTTTGCAACAAAATGCAAAATATGGCAAATACATCTCAATTGGTTTCAGCAAAATTAATGGCAAGCAAATCAAAGATTCAAAGATATTTGGATTTTTGAAAGGATTTCCACAGGCCCATTTCCAACCACTGGATATAACACCCTTTCTGACATAAAAAAAGATTTGTTTGTTGAGGTATGTGATGATAAGTGTATAACCAATTATTTCTTCAGATGGAGGAGTATAATCACAAGAAACACATTGAAATTTCAATGGAGGAGGGCAAAGAAAAGTGATAAAAAATCATAAGTTCATCACTTAATTATTTGCCATCAATCTTAGAGAGCTCCTTGATGCATGTCAGCTTGCTACTATCTCAGAGACAACCTGACTAGCACTAATAATATATCAGATAAATTACCATTGTTACATATAGAAATGTAGTATTGCATTGATACTCACATAGCAATAAAATAATAAATAAAATATAAAAACACATGTAAAATACATATAAAATACAGAATATTATTTAATATTCTGATTCTACGCGTAAAATAACCTAGGGTACCCCAGCCAAAGTACCCCTTTAACTTTACTCCTTCTCATAGTAAATCTACTTTAACTACTATAATCATGAGGATACACATGAATAGTAGAATATACAACATGTATGACGAACAGAATAATCATCATACAATAATAAAACTATATTACAACTCAAAAGAGACATATGTAAACATCACTAAATGCATATTTGACATTTGTGGCCCAATTGGGATGACAGATTACCAATGGTGATTCTGACAGATGTTTTACATAGTTACCACTTCAGTTGGACACTCTGAAGCGCACACTTGAACCTTATCACATGACAGTAACTGTGGTAACACTCACATGTCAAACATTGACATCATTGCCAATCTGTCATGGCTCATCCTTAGTAGTTACTACACCACGGGTGCATTTGGGCGCCTCCAAGTCGTCCTGCTAGGCGCCTGGAAGGCGTCAAAATCCTATTCAGTAGCATAGGATTTTGCCTGCCAGGCGTCTTTTGAGGCGTCACCCAGGCGCCCAGCAGTAAGTCCTTGACTTCAAGTGAGAACCAAAGGCGCCCGGGAGCCGTCTGCTGAGACGACTTTCAAACGTTGTGGATCTGCCTTGATGACGACTGAAAGCCGCCCTGGGAATGCTTGAATAACGAGCGGGATCGAACCGCAGAGCAGCAAAAAGTGACCACTGGAGCCACTAACCGCTGAGAGTCAGAGACTACTCAAAAGAAACAGGTGACTTCTTTGGATATATTCGTAATGGCTGGTGGGGTTTGGGATGAAAGGACTACACTTCAACCCTCCAGTGAAGATGGGCAAGTGACCCCATTGATGATTGGGCAATTGAGCCCATCAGCTCCTTGCCCCTCCTCCTGTTCACGGGAGCTCTATGGGGGGAGCAGTGGACTTGTCTCCAGCTCATCAAACCGTTTTGATGACGGCCTGGGAACCACTTTTGGTTTCCAAGGCGTCATCAGAACCTTTTGTGGTTTTTCAGACGACTTGAAAACCAAAAGTGGTTTTCAAGTCGTCCGAAGTCGTTCTCAGGTCGTCCTGAGAACCCATGTTGTTTTCAAAACGGCTTGAAAACATGCCAACGTCCCCGGAATGGCTTGAAACCGCTCCAAACGTCTTGGGAGCGCCTCCAAGGCGTCTGAGCTGTCAAAAGAATAGGAATTTGTTTCCTGGACGTTTCTTTTGAACTACGGGTGCACTCGTGGTGTACTAAGAATCATGACACAGGACAGCCCTCTCTAGAACTCCTGTTTCGCCACCAAGGCTCCAAAGATGATATTTAAGAGGCTCTTCTTTCCCCTTGCTCTAATCCCCATCATCTTTTATACATACAACATACATACATAGCATTCCACCAGTCATAGTAACCAGTGTCCTGCCCTGTAAGTTTGTCTATTATAGACCTGATCACTCAGCCCTCTTTCTTCACCAACTGCCAGTCTTTAGCACATCAATCCAACCGCCTCAGCCTGTCCAGTAACCCATAGAAGTGCCCCTTCCTTCCAGAAAAGACCATAACAGTAAGTCCTTTCTTTCAGGAGTTGTGGCCCTTCTAGCCATCTTTACTGGGATCAAAACAACCCCTGCTTGCAGGCCCCAGTTGTAACAGGTCACCAATTTCCTCTGCTTTTGCAAGAAAACCTGTGGAGGGAACTAAACCACCCCTGCTTGCAGGCCCCTCCTTAAAAAATATATCCTTATATTTTTTATGTCTCATATCACCACCATATTACCACCCTTTTCTATCTTTGCACCCTGTGTAGCTAGAAGGATCTTAGTCCTTGGCATCACAGAGCGTGACAATGCAAGAAAGGATCAGCTGGGAAATACCCCAAGCAAATCCAAGTTTTATTAATATCTTTTCCAAAGCAGATTTGAAGGCAGTCCAATGGGTGATCTGGTGGACCAAAATCAGCTTGTTGACTTCTTCATTTGGAAAAGGGACCTTGCATTGTAGAAACAACACCACCCTCAACAAGTTGGAAGCATCACCATTGTCCTTTTCAGCAGAGTTGAGCCGCTTGTTTGGGTTTCAATCCCAAGCTGCTGCAACATGGGGAAATACCTAAATGGAATAAGTAAGATAAACCAGCATCAATAATGATTGAGCATTAATGGAAGGTACGGTTAGTCGAAGCTCATGACCGTATTGATAAAATCGTTGAAGCTACCCCGCTACAATTTTGTCATCTGATTCAAACTAATTCTGTCCCAAAAACCAGTGCTCTAACGAATTTGGTGCATGTAAGTTCGTATCTAATTTCTTATTATCGTTGGATAGGCTGTTGTCTAGAGTGAACGTCCATCCCAGAACAAGCTTTTCATGGTGCCAGATGTTATATTATCTATTCTTCATTTAGATTTTAATTACTTACATCTTTCAGTCTCGGCTTTGGGTCTTTTCATCATCAAAGCATTAAGAGTGAACAAAAAACTTGAAATGGTTCACTCAACATGTTCAAAACTTCCACCTCTTCATGAACCATCACATCCTCCCACGTCTTTCGAGACAAACCCCTCAGATTAGTTCAAATCGGCGCCATGCCGTTTAAAAACATTCACATCGATTGGAATCAGTCGTGGTGGGAATCACTTGTTATAGGATGAGCTTCACTTTCTTTAGTCTTGGACAGAAGTCCATATTATGTACTTATTTGTTGATTTAGGGCGTCGAAATTTGTATATCATCATACACAAGCTATTCATGTGTGTGTGTGGGTATCGCCTTGAGGTTGTACATATGTCGTTTCTGGGGTCCCTATTTTGCTTCCATCCGTTGCCACATTTCTCTTCTTCCGTGGCCTTTTTTTTTTTTTTTTCGGTCGGCGTTGAAGCTTGGGGGTTCCTCATGCAGGAAGTTGAAGAGGTTGTTAGTTGGTGGTCAAAAGGTGGTTAGAGTGAATGGGACTTGCAACCGAAACCAACTATTTCTGATTGGTCAACTCCAAGAAGAGTATTCACTCATCTTTCACCTCCTCCCCACTCAGGCCGAACCTCCGACTAAACTGATCGAGCTTGGGTGAGTACCTTATACAACTTCGTCTCTCTCATAGCGCTTCCCTCGACTTGTCGTTCTTTCCTGCAAACCGGCTCGGACTTTGGAACCTAAACATCGTTGGTCCTGGTTTAAATATATTATCGAGGTCCTGCTGTCAGTTCAAAGTCTATATACGAGCTTTAGGTCAAACAATTCAGCATGATTTTCAATCTTTGAATGATTATGACTTCTCGAGTACCAATGGGCTTATTTATCTGGTTCGACAGACCATTCTACTTCCGCAACCACTGAAACTTTCATGATGTGCCACTTGCAAGGGTCCCCAGAATATTTGATGATCGGCAGGACACAGAAGTCACGCCAATCAATTGAATGCTGAGTTTGATCCCATCTGGCCGACTGGGACACCACAAATATCTTGAATTATCTGGCTGGTCGATGCAAGTAGTTATACAGTTTGTCTACTACACATTTAATTTTCTCTTCAGTCAATCAGGCAAGGATATTCCGTTTCCAAAGCATCATTTCCCTCAACCTCTCGTTCTCACCCGTTCACCCACTTGCATTCTATTGATCTGGATTAGTCGGATTTTATGGGGGAGCAACTTGGCAAGATCCATGTAGCTCTTCGGAATCTCGAGATACATATTAGATATCTTGAACTCTTTCCTAAACAGATATCCTCAAGTCGCTCTTGACTCTGCTCGTATCTCTCTTCCTGGCTTCTAACCCTTGTTTTCAGTTTATCCAACTAGTTTAGTTTTATATCACTCGAAGCACACAGTTAACGCTGATTAACCTTTCATCTCTTCTGTAACTCGCAAATTCTCTCATCCGTGATGTTACCACCCCCTAGAATCCGTCAGGACTCCCAATCAGCCACTTTGCGCCAAAAATCGTCATCCATGGACACCGCAGGCAAGCTACCCCCAAACAATAAACCCATGCCGCGTCTTAACTCCCTTGCTCCGGCGCAGAATGACCCCGGCCATCGGTTGCCGTAAGTATCTTGGCGTATACCCCCACCCATGGGAGGCATAATAACATATCTTGGTTTCATTGATCAATATGACTGATCGACGATCTTCATCAAACTCCTTCCAGCCACCATGGTACCCATCGACCTGCGAGCTCTCTTGGTACCCACAGAACGTCCTCAGGGGTCATCACGACCAAACACCTTCAAGAATTGCAGCACCGTCATCAAATGCAGCTAGCCCTTGTCAAACAAGAAGCTCGTGAGCTTAAAGAAGAAAAAGCTTTTTTGGTGGCTCAGAACTTACGCTTAGAGAGGGAGCTCTGTTTACAAAACCAGCCCAATTCCCATAGCGTGGGGGAGTCAAGAAGGGCAGACCCCGTAAGCAGATGATCTCTCTTTCACCCAGCTTGCTACCCAATCAGACTGATCGAGTATTGCATTTTTTTACCCATTACTTTCTATCCCTCAGTTCTCAAGGCCTTCATTCAGCCGGTCGCGCTCGCATCCAAATGCGGAGATGCGAGATCCCCTTCACTCGCTCAGCTCGAATTCACCCACCTGCTCTGGCTCTTCATGTTCCTCTCACCCATGGGCCTCTTCGGGTGGACCAACGACGCCTAGCTCACTCTCGCCACGATCGCGTCACTCACGCAACGCCAGCTCAGCAAGCCTTGCCGTTCCGGCTTCTCATGCTCCACCACCTATGTCTCGACCTATGTCTCGACGACCTTCGTTCAGCAGTGCCGGCCCCCCACCCACGTCTGCGCCCGATCCGGTCTTGCTCCTTCAACGTTTGCGATTAGCCGACCGACAACAAAAGCTAGCGCACTCCCAAAACGTACTCCATCCTCTGCGCCCCCTCTCTGTAGCCTCGAACGCCTGCGATGAAGTTCATTCGCGGCCTTCTCGCTCAAATCCAGGCTCCAGAGGCGCCAGCCGCCGCAATTCTGCTTCAGCTAGCGGCGGTCATGATCCCCCTTTGAAGGGGATCTTAAAACCTTCTACACCGATCAGGCCTGTCTCCTCCTGTTCAAATACGATTGTCGGACCACCTACTCGCCCATCGACAGGCATTGGTTACTACCTCGACGAAGCTTATGAGTCCATCACACGCCCGAGTAGTCAGCGCTCCAGCTCCGGCACCTACAACCAACAGCTTCATCATAACAGCATGCCTGTTCACAGGAATCGTCGAGGGAGCTTGGACGTACGTAGCGGTGAACGCCCAAAATCAAATCATGGTTGCCATTGTTAATATCATCCAATCCGTACATAAAGAGAGCTACCCCTCGTACACATAGCATCCGTTGCGTTTTCATCAGCCATATCAGTAATAATTAGTATCTCTTTTTGTAACCTGCCTAGTTATTATCAGTGATAGTCATGAAACGGACTGAACATAACAGAATCATTTCAATTTGTAAAAAATACTAATCATTACATACATCAAAAAAAAGGTTCACGAAGACACACATAGTTTGGTTCTTGCTACTCGCTGTCTAAATTAAATTAAATTAAATATACATATAGATTGAATTTTTGTTATTTAGATTGAAGAAAACTAAAAACCTCTTGAAAATAATGTAGATCGTTTGGTTAAACTGATCGTTAGGAAGAGCGTCGAGATATGAAAAGAATGATCATCAAGCCTATGGGATCCATCTGCAGGCAAATACTGAAGAAGATGCTGTCAGATTCAACCATTAGGCGGAAGGGACCACTGCCCGAGGCAAGGGGGTATATACAATGGGCTTACGGTTTCTCAATATTGTATCTAGATATCTGTTGCCACAGCTTTTACATTCCCTCTTTTTCATTTCCTCACTCATTTAATTGCCTCTGCCTCACCTCAATAAATGATTAGTGTCTCATCTTCGTCCTTCCGTGTCTCTTGCTCTCACAAGATCTCATCATGGTCACTGCGGTCCAACTTTGGTAGTCCGATCAGGAATAAGGCCAAGTTGATGGAAAACTGCCTCTCTTGTTCTTGGGATCGGTTTAATGATTGCTGCTGTGTCTATCCTTTGATGTTCAGAGCTCCGCAAGTTCCCTAAGGATGAGACTTTCTGCCTGGAATCTTCAAGGAAAGGAGCAGCATCATCCTTGCTTAGTTTATTCTTCAAAACAGATTCCACCATCTGTATCATAATCTGTTTTGAAAAATCTTCCTCAACAAGTGGGTCCTGCCATCTTTTTGTTGCACTGAAGTTGGACTTGGATGTGCTTGGGATTAGCATGGCCCTCAGCCAAATTGGAACCAGCCTCTCAAGAACTCAAAAACTAAGACAAACTGGTCTTGGAAAATGTGATCCACTTACTTGAATTTCCTCTGAGCCAACTGATCCAATACTACAAATAATACTTTTGTTGAGGCATTGATAAACGCACGCCCACGCCAGGGGCTATTGGTGTGTTTTGATGCCCCCGCCAGCCCATTTTGGCGGGTTTGGCGGGCACACCAATGCCCGTTGGCATGTTTCCAGGCATGCCAAGTGCCAATCCCTTGGTGTGTGTGAAACATGCCAATGGGGATTGGTGTGCTTTTGCAATCCACATTGGTGTTCTTCTTGGCGGCCCACCCCCACGCCCTGGCCTATGGCCTATGGGAGACTTACAGTCTCCCATAGGCCATAGGCCAGTTATACAACCTCATTGGGGAGGAACTCCTCCCAAACGATGAGGTTGTATAGCCTCATGGCCGGGGAGGAAGGCGATGAGGTTATACAACCTCATGCCCGGGGAGGAACCCCTCCCCAACAATGAGGTTATACAACCTCATCTCCGGGAAGGAGTTCCTCCCCGGAAATGAGGTTATACAAGCTCATCATTGGGGAGGAGTTCCTCCCCGATTGAGGTTGTATAACCGGCCTATGGGAGACTATAAGTCTCCCATAGGCCATGGCTTATGGCCTGACATCAGCAGCTTGTCCAACTTGGACACGCTGCTGATGTCACCCATGGCTTACGGCCTATGGGAGACTGTATAAGTCTCCCATAGGCCATAGGCACGGGCGTGCAGGCCCACCCGCATGTATATTGGTGTGCAGGTGGGATGTTGACCAGCATGCCAATGGGGATTGGTGTGCTTTTAAAACACACCAATCCCCATTGGTGTGTTTCACATGCAAACCAAGGGATTGGCACTTGGTGTGCCTGGGAATACGCCAAAAGGCATTGGCGTGCCCGCCAAACCGGCCAAAATGGGCTGGCGGGGGTGTCAAAACACACCAATAGCCCCTTGCGTGCCCCTGGCATGGGCTTGCGTTTATCAACACCCCTTTTTTTGTCCTTCAAATTTTGCATGGCAGATTTCTGCTGATGAAATTGATATCTTTGCCTTTCCAACACCTCCCTGAAACCAATCCAGCACCATCTTCCACATTCTGGCTTTAGCAAATATGAAGTTTTTTGTTAGAGAGAATGTTGTACGTGCAAGTGAGATCATAGGAACAGGCGTCCTTGTATATATCTGAGACAGAAGAGGAGCCATCAGGCTGGAGGAAGGGAATAAACAGGCTATGGCATGTAGCTGTTGGGACAAGGAAGACACATGGCAGATGAGTAGAAGAGAAGGTGACATATATGAAATAGTAATGACAGGGACAGGTAGTGGGAAGGTGGAGTTTATCTACAGTAGATATGATGTAAGATGTTACTGACTAAAGCCTAGTCATGTGAAGTGTATGTTATGTAGTGTCTATATAGTTCATGTGATATCTCTTATGTATCTTGGTTGTGAAATATATCTTCTTATAATATGTACTTATTGTATCCTATAACTTCCTTGATACTTTAACTTGCTGGATTATTCTTAGTTTGCCTGTAGCTCTGGAACCATTGGGAATTTGGGGGCTGTTGTGGCGAGTGACTAGGCTTAAATTGGGGTGTAGAATCTGATTATGAAATAATAATGGTTAAAATATGCAAGGTTTGGGTTTTTATATGTATATGTAGGTAAGTGTTTGAGGTTTATAAGTGATAAATGATTTTTAAAAATATGGTAATGAAGTGCAATGGGACATCACAATGTCTTTGGGGAACCCCCTGAACTCTGTGAACTAACCACTTAGGGCTTAGCTATCACAGTGTCACGCTGCAACCAATGGGCTCAGCTTCGACTACTCATTGAACTTTGAAATGCATCCTCAGCCTTGAATGCATACTCAGCTTCGAGATGCTTTGGCAAATGCATCTTTGACATTCATCTCATTTCAAATTCAATCGCGTGACACTTAACTCAACAAACATCTTTGACATTTAGTCAACCTCCTTCAAACTAGCATTTCTAAAAGCTAGGAATTGCTTAATCCGGTGATCCTAAGTATCTTCAAACTAATCAATAACCCTTCTTTGATTAGCACTCAAGATCTGAACCCTCAGCCTGGCACTTACCCTCTTTCATCAAGCCTTGCACTTGCGCTTACCTTATCACCCAGGATTTACACATCACTCATCTGTTCAAAGTTCCTCTTTATCACATGTTTGAATCAATCATAGTTACCGTCATAGCATTGTCTTTAAACCTCATTGGTATATCTTTTTTATATCCGTGTATTTACTTCATACTTGTTGGTACATCTTTTTTATATCCGTGTATTTACTTCATACTCGTATCTTACCTCAACACTCATTCATCACTCAGATTCAACAGTAGTTCTTTTTAATATAAATACTGTTGTACTTTTCTCTTCACTCTCTTTCCTCAGTTAATTATAATAAAAGTTCTTTATGCTAAAATCCTCTGAGTCCAACTTGACCCATTACCTTGAGTTGTGCTCATAGACTTCCTCAAGCATCTTATCTTCGAATTTATCTTCAAACCTTCTTTGAAATTATCTTCGACAATCCTAGTCTCATTTCTCCTTTGCGCTTTGACCAGCTAAATCCCCTTAGTACGTTGGGTTGGTTGCATGACAGTATTATAATTAACTCAATCCAACAAGCTTACAGACTTCTCCACCTGTTTTTGTTGCTACAACAGCTTCACTGTTGTAATTTCTTCCGGTAATGCAACATACTCCTGTTTGAACTAGGTCCCTTGGCCCCGCTGAACATCAGCTTGGCCAAGACATTGATTGTCGACGAGCTCACAGAACTCCAACCAACAGTCAACCCTTGATCGGACAAGTTCCTCCACCCACTCGCAATCAGAATGCTCCGATTGATCCATTGGCAAACCTATCTGATTCGGATTGATCCTCAACTCACAATGGCGTTTCCACCAATCAAGGTCGCCCTCGAAGACAGGAATCCCCTCGACCACCGCCTCCTTTGGACTCCGAAGATCACAACCAGGCCTCCAATGAATCACCTTCAACAATATTAGTCAGCCTCATCCAGGCCTTGAAGAAGACCGAAGGAAGTAGCGGGGCGCCGAAGTTCCGAACCCCTGGAATGAAGGCGGACAAGTTCAACGGTGAAAACTCTTCGAAATTGCAAGGCTTTTTACAGTCTTGCAAAATCCTTTTCTCTAACGACCCCTCCACCTTCTCCCTTGATCAACAGAAGGTGTTGTATGCTTCATCATACTTGGGAGGTCCAGCCTCTCAATGGTTCGAACCTTACCTCAAACTCCTTGGCAGCAACAAGCCGGACTGTATCCTCAATAACTGGGACAGATTTGAACAACAGTTGTTCACCCTGTTCGGGGACCCAAATGAAGTTCGCAATGCGGAGTTTGAACTCAACTCTCTTTTGATGAAGGACACCGGCAAGGCCTCGACTTACATCTCCCAGTCCTGAGTCCTCCAATTGCATATCAACTGGAACGACGCGGCTCTGGTATTTCATTTTTGAAAAGGACTTCCGGCCTGAATCACTGATCAGCTTGCTGTCAGTGGTCATTGACTTTCAAAACTCCAACAGTTAATCAATCAAACAATTGAGCTGGACAACTGCTATCACAACAAGTCTTGATCCAAGAAGACCAAAGCAACTCATTCGAAATTGGACAAACCTTCGAAGCAATCTTTGAACAAGCCAGCTTCAAAGAAAACTCAGCAATCCAAACCCTCAACCTTGACACACCCTCAAGCTCAAACCAAAATGCCTCAAGAGATCACAAAGGTCCTCAACACCAAGGGTAACCTCAAGTCAGAGGAGCGGGCAAGGAGGGAGAAGGATGGGTTATGTATGTATTGTGGGGGAAAGCATCAGTTGGATGCTTGTTCTAAAAGAATTGCCCGTGAAGCAGCTAAGTTGTCAAAAAATTGGATTGTAGTTCTCTTGAGACTTGCAAAGAAAAATACTCACTTTGTCATTTCCCGCGAGTCAATTGTCGCGCTTGTGAGGCCACTAACAGTGTCCCAAGTTCAAGATTTATCCTTTTTGATTCTTTGAATCAACCTTACAGAGTCCTACTGGATTCTGAAGCTAATGTTTCTTTCATTAGTTCCTCTTTTGTAAAATCACAGTCCCTGACGCTCACTGAGATACCTAGGTTTCCGGTGTTCTTGGGAAGTTCTTCGAAAGACCCCAGATTTTGGGTCTTGAAGAAGGCAAGGTGGACTTTTCAATTCAAATCTTTTCCCAGCTTCAAATGGGATCTCATTGTCCTGGAAGCCCAAGGGATGGATGACACCATACTTGGCCATGACTTTCTGGTTCATTGGAATCCAGATGTTAACTGGAGAGAAGGAGTAATTAACCTTTGAACCGTAGCATCCCAATCAACTAACCTCTCTTCTTCCGTCAAACAAGACTTAAAAAGCTTACCTGACCGTTTCATTGAGTTAGATGAGACTTTTCCGCCAGGAGACTTTGAATATCCTGAATTTCCCTCTTCCCTTTCTTCAAAAGATCACGGAGTAATTGCTTATTGCTCTAACTTACCTCTTCCATCCTTCTTTGAAGAGAAGGACTTACCTTCATTAAAAGGTTTTTTGTACTCCCTGATCCTGTCTCATCCTCCTTTGACGGCTATACCAAGCATCGAAGATGATGATGATTTTGAAGACCTTGAAACCATTCAAAAGACACTTCCTAGCATCTACCATGAATTTGCTGATGTTTTTTCTCCTATCAGACCGGATAAACTTCCTCCTCATAGGCCTTATGATCATCAGATCAAACTTACAGGTCCGGCACCTCCGCCTGGCCCAGTCTATTCTCTTTCAAAGCAGGAATCTTCCGAGCTTCAAGACTACATTGCGGAAAATGTAGGAAAAGGTTTCCTTCGACCAAGCAAGTCGAATACAGGCTTGCCTGTTCTCTTTGTCCCTAAAAAAGATGGTTCTCTTTGACTTTGTGTCGATTACAGAAAGCTGAATAATGTCACTTGTAAGAATGCTTACCCAGTGCCTCCTATGGCCCATCTTTTGACCCTTTTTCATGGAGCTACTCACTTCTCAAAGTTCGATCTTCGAGGAGCGTACAATTTGATTTGGATTGCCGAAGGGCATGAATGGCTTACTGCCATGAGAACTCGTTTTGGTAGCTTTGAGTATACTGTAATGCCGTTTGGGCTTTGCAATGCTCCCTCTACTTTTCAAAATTTTGTCAACAATATCTTTGCTGACATCGTCAAAGTATATGTAGTAGTATACCTCGATGATATCCTCGTTTACTCTAAAACCCTTGAAGATCACACTATCCATATCAAGGAAGTGCTTTGACGGCTTCGAGCTAACAAATTGTTCGCAAAATTATCAAAATGCGAATTTCATAATTCTTCGCTTCACTTCCTTGGGGTTATCGTCTCCACAGACGGTATTGCTATGGACCCTGACAAATGTCAAAGGGTCTTAGACTGGCCCAAACCTTTCAGTGTTAAAACACTTCAAGGATTCCTTGGTTTTGCTAATTTTTATCGCAAATTTATAAAAAATTACTCCAAAACTATTGTGAACCTTACTAATCTTCTTCAAAAGGGCATTTCTTTTGTTTTTACAGTTGAAGCAGAACGAGAGTTTAACACTCTCAAGAAAGCTTTCACTTCAGCACCCATCCTGGCTCACTTCAGTGAGAAGTGTAAAACTATCGTCAAAACAGACGCCAGTGACTACACAGTGGCAGGTGTTATTTCTCAACTCTCCGCTTCTTCAAAGCACTTTCACCCTGTAGCCTTTGAATCAAGGAAGCTACAATCCGCTGAACTCAATTATGAGATTCATGATAAGGAACTTCTCGCAATTGTCCATTGCTTGAAGAAATGGCGCTCTTACTTGCTCAGTCTTCTCGAACCATTCGAGATATTGACTGTTCATAACGCTCTTAAATATTTCACGAGCACCAAGGTTCTTACTTGCAGGCAAATTCAATGGTCTGAATTTCTTTCCGAATTTCATTTTACCATCACCTATTGACCGGGAAAATCAGCAGTGATCCCAGATGCTTTGTCACGTCGAGACGACGTTTACCCCTTGGAGGGGGGAGACTTTGCTGACAATAACCCTGACAATGTTTGAACCTTATTTCATTCTGATCCCCAAGTAACTCTTAATTCAATCCATTTTGAACAGCTTCAACAGAACTTCCTTGAGATCGTCAAAGCTCAAAAGGATGATCCTGTTTGTCAAGATCTTCGAAGGAATACTCCAAAGGATTACACTATCAAAGATAGTGATACACTTCTGTATAAGGGCAGGCTGGTTATACCTGACAACCCTCAGATCAAACTGGATATCTTAAAATCACGACATGATTCACCATTAACTGGTCATTTTGGTCAAGACAAGACTTACCAATTAATAGCTCGAGACTTCTATTGGCCTGGTATGGTCAAGGATGTAAAAGATTATGTTAACCGTTGTCATACTTGCAATAGGAACAAATCCTTGAAGCATAGGAAGTATGGGTTGCTTCAACCGCTTCCAATTCTGCCTTTTCCTTGGCATTCACTTTCTATGGACTTCATTTCTCAACTCCCATTGTCAGATGGTCATGATGTCATCCTTGTGATAGTAGATTGCTTCTCGAAGATGTCATTATTTCTTTGAAGCAAGACTACTTGTAACTCACAAGATCTTGCTAACCTTTTTATCAAACATATTGTTCTTGAAGCATGGTCTTCCTGATAACATAGTCAGCAATTGTGGCTCATTGTTTGTTTCAGGTTTCTGGACTTCACTCTGTCAACAACTGAAGATAACCCGAAACCTCTCAACAGCTTATCACCCTGAATCGGATGGTCAGACTGAAAGAGTTAATCAGATCCTCGAACAATATCTTCAAATGTTTGTCAGCTATCAACAGGACGACTGGAGCCAATGGCTTTCATTAGCAGAATTTGCTTACAACAACGCCACTCATTCTTTGACCCGACAATCTCCTTTCCAAACCATCTACGGCAGAAATCCCATCTTCAATCCCATCTTCAATCCTATCCACATTTCCCGTTCCACTCCTGCCGCAGATTACCTCTCCAACCTCAAGCTTCTTCAAGAGCACCTTTGAACTAACCTCAAAGCAGCCAGCCAACAATACAAAATTCAAGCCGACAAACTTCGAATCAAATCACCAAAGTACAACATTGGCGACAAAGTCTGGCTCGACGCTCGTAACATTAGATAGACTCGACCCACTAAGGAACTTTCAGAAAGAAAACTTGGTCCCTTCTCTGTCGAATAAATCGTTTTGAAGAATGCTTACAAACTCTCTCTTCCTTCGAAATGGAAAGCTATTCACCCAGTGTTTCATGTATCACTCCGTGAGCCGGCTAAGGATCTTTTCCCGGGCAAGGCTCATCCCCCTCCTGAACCTGTCAATGTTCAAGATCACCTCGAGTGGGAAGTAAGTCATATTCTTGATTCAAGACTACAAAAGGCCAACTACAATATCTTGTTGAATGGACTGGATACCAGTCTGATGAAGATCAAACCTCTTGGGAACCAGCACATCATCTTCGAAACTCTCCCGACTTGGTTCAAGATTTTCATTCAGCTTATCCTTGAAGACCTTGTCAATCCTCTTAACACTTCCCTTCCTTTTCTCTTTTCTTTCTCTCTTTTCCCTTATCTCCTTTTTTCTTGTTGTTATTCTCTCATTAAAACCTCCTTACTTCAAAACACTCTTTCAATCATAAACCTTAAAAAACTTTGAAAACTCTCAAAACTTAACCATTCAAAACACAAATCTTTTTCTCTTTTTCATTCAAAACACTCTCTCAAATAAAATACTTAATTAACCCAAAACTTATTTTGGGCGTTGATAAACGCACGCCAACGCCAACCCGCACGCTGTGGAACTACTCTAAGGCCAGAACAGAGCTTGGAAGGGATATGTATAACTACACTAGTACTAATGTAAGTTAAGACAAAGGTGCTGATATAAGAGCTGCCTTCCTGACTAATGCTGATGGGGAAGAGTGTAACACTAAGAATAAAATAAAAGGTGTGGCTTTTCTATTTTAATCTTAGACTGACTAGTACTTATAAGCTGACTACTATTACCTCTGAGGTATGGGTAGTTGAGGAGAAGTTGTGAGGGAAAATGGTTGTGTAAAAGGGTTTAAATGGCAAGGATATCTAAAAATGTCTAGGTAAGAAGTGTCTTTGATGAAATTGAATCTAATATTTGGGGTAAAAGGTCATACAGGTTGTATGGGGTAGAAATTGCATGGTGGTAATACTACAACAGAGTGGAGTATATATGTGTAAAGGGCCCTTCAAGAGGGGAGCAAATGATGAGCACAGTATTACAAGATATGATGATGAGCAATGTCCATAATAGTAATAGTGATGAGCAAAAGACTACAAGTGTAATAGTGAAGTGAATGTATGTAGCAATGATGAGCATTTGATGTAGATTATGTAAGATGTTTTATTTACTGAAATAATAATGACTTGGATGATGTAAGCCAAAAGAAAAAAAGAAAAGAAAAGAATGTACTTATGAAAACTATGAAGGCTAATATCTTCTGATCCAAAAGGAAATCAAGGGTGGTTTGAGTGAGTGACTAGGGGTAAAATAAGGTGTAGAATCTGAATCTAGAATAATATTCATGGATATATGGATGGAATATGAGATGTAGAAAGAATGATGTGAGAAGGAACAGGATTACCACAACGCCAATTTTTTTGGCGTGCGTTCTTTTTTGGCGTGTAGGGTCTACACGCCAAAAAAAAAGGGCGTGTAGGGTCGTGTACACGCCAAAAAAAAAGGGCGTGTGAGACCCACACGCCAAAAATGGCGTGTGTTCCCACAGCCAAAAATGGCGTGTGGTTCCCACACGCCAAAAATGGCGTGTGGTTCCCACACGCCAAAAATGTCGTGTGGTTCCCACACGCCATTTTTTTTTGGCGTGTGGGCCCCGCATGCCAAATAAAATTGGTGTGTGGGCCCCGCACGCCAATTGTTTGGCGTGCGGGTCCCCCCTCGCTCACATAATCAAATGGGAGGGCCCATTTGATTACGTGAGCAAGGCCCCTCCCGGCTGACGAGGTTATACAACCTTGTCAGCCGGGAGGACTTCCTCCCGGCACGAGGCTGTATAACCTTGTCAGCCGGGAGGACTTCCTCCCGGCTGACAAGGTTATACAACCTCTTCAGCCAGGAGGAAGTCCTCCTGGCCGACGAGGTTGTATAACCTTGTCGGCCAGGAGGAAGTCCTCCCGGCCGGCGAGGCTATACAACCTTGTTGGCCAGGAGGAAGTCCTCCCGGCCGACGAGGTTATACAACTTCGCCGGCCAGGAGGACTTCCTCCTGGCTGACGAGGTTGTATAACCTTGTCAGCCAGGAGGGGCCTCGCTCACGTAATCGAATGGGCCCTCCCATTCGATTATGGGAGCAAGGGGGGACCCGCACGCCAATTTTATTTGGCGTGCGGGGCCAACACGCCAAAAAAAAATGGCGTGTGGGAACCACACGCCATTTTTGGCGTGCGGGTCTCACATGCCAATCTATTTTGGCGTGTAGACCCTACACGCCAAAAAAAATTGACGTGTAGGCCCCGCACGCCAAAAAAAATTGGCGTGCGGGTTGGCGTTGGCGTGTGTTTATCAACACCCCTTATTTTTCTGTTTCTTTTTTTTTCTTTTGTATCTAATAAATTAAACATATATATAAATAAATCATAATAATAAAATTGTATCTAATAACAAAAATAAAACTATTCATCTTTTATCTTTTTCTCCGCTTCTTCCCAATTCTCTGTTAACTCCCTTATCAGTTCTTTAAACTCTTCCATATCCTCCTCATTGACCAAGTTCGACATCCTCTTTGCGAGTCAAACCTGATTCAGGTGATGTTCTTTGAAGATCGAATCAACCTTCTTCAAACAATCTTTCCTCGACTTCTTCTTTCCCCATCCTTCTTCTTTCTCCAATTCATCCTTGTATCGCCTCTTCCTCAAACCCCCTTCTTCAAAATTTTCAGTCAATCTTTGAGCATCGGTGGTAGCAGGTGGTACTTGATTCGGAACTCTTTCTTTGACCCTTTCTTCTTCTCTTATTCTTCCTCTTCTCTCCTCCTCGACATCCCTTCTCTCTTCTTTGACTCCTATCACATCCTCAACACCTTCCTCGACCCTTGACAACTCCGGATTATCTTCAAGCAAGACAATTGGATTGGGCTCATTGTATGGTGGTGGTGGTGGTGGAGTCATGGTTGTATATCTTTGATACAGTGCGCTTTGACCAGCTAAATCCCCTTAGCACATTGGGTTGGTCGCATGACACACAGTGATTTAACTGCCACCTTCTTGATCTTCTGATTGATCATTGACCTTTAAGATCTCCTCAAGATCCTTGAGACTACACTCAATTCTACTGGCTCAACTAATTTTTCCAATACTGTAAATACATCCAATGTAAAGTTCTTGACTACTCATCATATTCCTAAAAATAATGATACTTATTGTTATGACCTTTACTTAGACCCCCTTGGACTTGCCAGGGGTTTCCACAACCCAGGGGATTATCTCCAGGCTCTGCACCTTTGTATATTCCCCAGTTTGCAATCTACATTCTGAGTCACAACATATTGCAAACTCTACAAATCCTCCTGCCCATCAACCAAAAAACTCTCCTCTCCATTGACCAGCAACCCGCACTCCTCACATTGACCATCAACCAACGACCCGCTAGCCATTAGGCTGTCAAGACCCTGTTTCCCATCCACATACCAACCGTTTCCGTTGCATCCCCCTTTCCACCGCTCGCCACCCACCCCTTTTGCGATCCCGACGCCACCTCCCACTTGCTCCCTGACTCCCGCCGCCCCTCTTAAACCATAGCCGCACTGGAACCTTGGACTTCCCAAGAATCCGCCCGCTCCTCCGATTCTCTAGTACCCCTCCCGACCCTCCCGCAGTGACCATGGACGCCATCCACACCCACCTGGACGAGGTAATGCGCATACTGTCTGACGAACGCACGCAACACCTTGCCACCGAGGAAACCCTCCGCCAAACCCAGGCTTGCCTCAATGCCACTCCCGCCCCCCCCATTCCTACCACCCATACTCCCGCTCCCGCACCGTCCACCATTTTCCTTGCAAAGCCTCAGGCCTTCAACAGGACCCGCGGCGCCCTTGCGGAATTGTTTGTGAGCCAGATTGGCCTCCATGCGATGTGGTGTGCCAAATGTGTTCCAAGCATTAAATCACATAGAGTCACAGTTTACTATTGAGAAGGAGACATATTTCTAGATGTATTATTGCATAATTAGGTTCTGCAGGTCATTTAACCCCTAGTCACTCACTGGAACCACTAGGCTAGCTCCCCTCATACAAAAGATATCTGGATTAAACTGTTATTTCAGACTTTAGGAATATATATTGATAGTACATAGTATAGAATTAGATTCAAGTGAATAGTTGTAGTATATTAAATGGATACCACCAACACATGGATACCACCACCACATGGATACCACAACCACCACATAGATACCCTTACCACCACCATCATATGAGCACCTCTATGGCAGTCACACCAGCAGAAATCCCTCACGTTTTACTATAAAAGGAGGAGTTTTTCTCTCCTCAGTTTCAGCATGCCAGAGGGAGAATCCTAAGCAGAACACACATCTCATTTAGAGTTTCCATCACAAATCTAAGTAAATCCCACAGTGTGATCTCAATCAAGTGACCCATCAAAAATCTTTCATACCTCAGAGGATATATAAGTAGTCCAGTAGCTAGCATCACTATTTGTGCTCTTAACAAGTAAAATTGACTTTAACCCATTGTGCTCCTAACTGAAGGTTAAGGAAGAGGGCAAATACACTTTGAATAGTTCACATATAACATCAGTTCCGTCAAGAATTATTTTTACTAGTTTATCTACACCTCAATTACAAATATATAAAAAAACACATAAAAGATATTTACTTTAAGACTTATTTCCATCATCTGACTCAAGACTGTTGTAAACCACCCCCGCTATATTGCCCTTACAAATTCCACTGAACCCATTTCCACTGAAGTCAAGTTTTGATCTAGGTCTGATAAGAGACTGCTACACATAATTTTTCTCTATCATTAGTTTGCCACAACAAATAAAAATAAATAAATTTGTTGTGATAGCTCTTGTGTAGTATCATAGAGGGGCATGTCTTTCAAACCACCCGTAGCAGTTGTAATATCTTCTTACATATTTGAAATATTCGTCCCAAAGGAGTTCTCACAGAAATAACCTACCCAGAACGGTTCCGTGACGACGCCAGAAAAGTGGCATTCGCGGTCTTGTTTATGACCGAATATGCCTCAACCTGGGCTCAGCCATACCTGACAAAAATTGTCAACAGGCAGGCTGTTACCTTTACGGAATTCATTAATGACTTCAAGGCCAGCTTCCTTGACCACAACCGCAAGCACCGTTCCAAAGTCGCCTTGAGGAACCTGCGTCAAACCGGGAAGGTGTCGGCCTACACGCAGGACTTCAATATGCACACCCGCACTGTTGGATTGTCAGCTTGCTACTATGACAGAGCAACCTGTCACAAGCTTCCTACAAAAATTATTATAAAAAATTATTAATATCAAATAATAGTTAAAATATTATTGGATATTCTGAATCTACACTAAAAACAACCTAGGGTACCTCACTCACAGGTACCCCTAATTCTCACTCCTTCACCGTGTTTTACTCAAACCCTGCGTACCGCAGTCCGCAGAACTTGAAGTTCAACCCGCGTGACTGAAAGCCCACGCCAAAGTTGGGATATAAGCCCGCGCGCAAGCATTAAGCCCCTTACAGGCTCTCAGCCGGCACACGGACTCCACAGTCACTCAGGTACACCCAAATCAGTAAAAACACACCCCAGTGACCTCATTACATATGTTACATATGTAATAAAGGTTACTGGGGACTAAATAATTAAACATATTGAATGGTATTATTTATTTATACATATAAATAAGATATACTGACTGAACAAACAGTACAAACAATACTGTGGCTTATTATAAAATACAAATAAGCCACTAGTATTGAATCTATAACAACCAGTACTGATGTACTACATACTGTAAGTCAACATAAATAAATAAATACACTAATAAAATCAATTGGTGACGTGTATTCAAAGCAGGGACTGCTGAAGCGTCACCAAGAAAGCAAAAATGGCCAAAATGTGGTCCAAAGATCCCACAAGTTGGCCAATAATACCTACAGGGTCCCCAGGGGGAACTCAAGACTATTTAAGGAGCTCTTCAACCGCCCAAAGAAGGCTCCTCATGCTTCCCAATACCCACTAACAACCTTACCCACTTCTTATTAGATATATACATCTTTATAAGACAGTCTGGTAAGCTTCTTAGTAGTTATTCTTTAGCCCTGTCTTCCCCAACAACTTCACAGTGCCCACCAAGCTCCACCATCAATCCATCCAAGCGCTTCAAACTGTCCAGTTTCACCCAGAATATCCCCAAGATCCCTCAAGGTTTATTACTAGTAAGTAATAACCCTTTTCTTGAAGATATTCCCCACTTTCCTTTCCTGGGATTAAACCACCCCTGATTTATCAGGCCCCAGTGTTCCAGGTAACTAAATCCTCTGAAATTTATTTGCAAGATACCTTAGAGGGATCTAAACCACCCCTGATTTATCAGGCCCCTCTGGTTTTAATTATATTAAATTTATTTAATATAATTATTAACCTATTTTTCTCTCAATTTTTACATCACAATTCCCCCATATCTTTTGGGAATTGTAACTGTGTACCTTACCCAGAGTTTATATACTCTTTCCATCTATCCTTGCACCACCTGTAGCTAGAAGGACTTGTCCTTGGCATCAGGGAGGCTGACAATTGGGGGTCTGGCCGGGAAATTTTCAAATTTATTTTTGAAATAAAAAACCTGTAATTCTTTTAAAATGTTTTTCAAAAACCACATAAAAAGACCAATAAAAATTATCATTTTGTTCAAAAAAAACCTCATCCCATAAAAGATTCAAAAAAATAATAAAAAACTGTTTTGCTTCACTTTTTTTCTCAAAAAAAACCAAACCAACAAAAATTAATAAAAAAAATCGTAAGTTTTTTAATTTTTTAATACACATACAATTAAAAATAAATACTAATAAAAATTCTAAAAAATACTACAGTATTAAATACTTACAATTCCTTATTTTTTTCTCATCTGCGGCGCGTACAGTGACTTTACAAGACAACACCATGCTCATTCAACACTATCTTCAAATTCTTCGCCTCAAAAAGGAAGAAGACATTAGAAACTACCGCCCCACCGACTGGGATCTTCTTACTGAAGAAGAAAGGATAATCCTCGCCGCCTATCACTCTCATCTAAGAGAAGAGAGAAACCTGGAAGCGGAAATTACTCTCCATAACTATTTAAGAGAGTTAAAATTAAAAAAGGAAAGATATCAAGCTAGAAGTAAGCATCCCTTTTTCTCGAAATATCTTGGTTGAAAAACTAAATTTTTTTACTTCCCAGTGGCTTCCTTTGAAAACACCGCTCAAAAAGAAGTAGCTCCTACCGTCGACGCAGAAAATAATAACCCTCCAAGTAAGCACTCATTACATATAAAATACATAATTAAAAGTAACTTACTATGGCGAAATCTACTAGGTCGACCAAACCAGAGCTACGAGGTCTCCTACCCTGTCCAACGAGAACTCGCGGCGGCCAAGGAACTGCACCAGCGCGTCAAGAACCTGAATATGACGAACATAGCGCGCAAGGGCCCTGTCCCAGCCACGCCGGAGGCCACCCCAACTCCCCAAGAGCTCTCAGTGACGCCCCAAGAGCTCCCGCCTCCTCAAACGGAAGCAGAACCCCCCATGGACGTCAACGAGAGACCCCCAGATTCGTCGGCAGCTACCCAGAAACCCCCTTCCACCCTGGAAATCCAGGTCCTCTCGAAAGAAGACCAGATCAGACACCGGGTGAAAGAGCACGTTTCCATTTGTAAACAGTGCCAAGTCTCCTTAAGGCAGGAGCCTACAGAAGAGCTGAGAGCCTTGCTGACTACGGCGCAAGACAGTCAGAAGGCTCTCCAGAAGTTGATCCCCAACGAAGAGATAGAGGCCTATGTAAAGGGTTGGAACCCCTGGGAGGAAAAGAAGATTCATTTCCCAGCGCCTCCAAAGAAACAGACCCTGAAATTCAAAAAACACGAGCAGGGAAAGAACAGGAGCTCTTCCTCCATCAACTTCGACGACCCAGTGAAGTGGAAGAAAGCTACAGACCTCCTTCTGATAGCTGCCAATCTATACAAGAACATAGATTAAATCCTTCTGTAATACATTCATCATTTGATTCCATAGAAGCTCTAAATAACAACTTAACAACTTTAGATATTAATAATGAAGCCAATTTGAAAATAATTGTTAATAAAATAGAAAGCAGCTGTAAGCCCCCTCCTTTGGGGTCTCACAAAGCTGTCACATAGTCATCACTAGATTACATAATCCTCCTGATACTTAGTCTCATCCAATTCCTTCCCTAGCTCAGCAGAGATCCCTGTAGACTGACACATCTCTCTGAGCTAGGTAAGCCAATTCCCCTTTCACTTTTCCCTTCTCTCTTTCTACTGATTAGTTGTAAGAGAGATCCCTGTAGACTGACACATCTCTCTGAGCTAGCTCCTGCTCATCTTGAAATACAGTCCCTGGTCATAGAACTGTGCCTTTGTGCCCCTCTTGAGCCACTTCAACAGTGAAGGAGATTCCACTCCTTACAGCAGCTTAGAAGAAATCAAAGATAACATTACTGCGCGCACCATGAGAATCCTGCAAACACTGGATAAACCTTTACCCCTTGAGTTACCAGTGCATCATAGTGAAACCTTGTTGGGAATCAACAAAAATAGTAAAGGAGAATATGACCACATGAGTTTCATAGAATACATTGATCATATAGTAGGACTTATCAAGCTGATGATGAAGTCATCACTTCAAGACTTACTGTACTCTTTGAAGGAATGGCTTCTACTTGGTTTATTACCAAAAGTAAAGCGGTAGGACACCAATCTTGGTCAGTATGGAAAGAATTAATCAAAGCCCAGTTTGGCACCAGAATTTGGAAAAATGAAAAGCGCCAAGCCTTTGAAAAAGATTACTTTGATCCAACCACAGAAACAGCTTCTGAATGGTGTTTGAAACAAAGAAGAAGAATTGAGTGTGTGTATGACAGAGTCTCTGATGAAGAAGCCAATAACAGATTATTGAGTCAATGTAAAGGAAATCTTGAAAGTATAATGAGATGTAGATTCCCCTCACTAGATGTAGATCTGACAGAATTCAGTAGTGTATTAAATGAAATGGTGGTCCTTAATGGATGGAACAAGAAGTACATCAGAAGTAACATCCCTGAGAGAAAAGAGTTCCAAAAAGAAACCACCAAGGTTAACCCCACAACTGAAATCCCCAAGAAAACTGCTACTCCTGAGTGTTTTAAGTGTGGAGAAAAGGGTCATTGGAAAAATGAATTTACCAATATACGTAGAAAAGTAAATATGGTAGTAATGAACACTCCATCAGAAACTGAGGAAGACACCCATTCCCAGTTTGAAATAGTCATGAATGAACCTGCTGAAGAAGACTTGATGAGAATCTCAGTTATCCAAGCTGACATGGGGGATGAATTATCCATTAATGCTATACATGGTGACTCTAATTTACCACAAAAATGGGATCCCTCCATGAAGATTGGCCATATATCTGACGCAAAGTTACTCACCAATAAACCTGAAGCTGGTATGAGTTACACCATGGGGAAAACTAGTTATACTACTGTCTTGTTTGAAAACAAAGAAATAAGAGTCCTCCTTGATGTGGGAGCTTTCTGTTCTTGTTCCAGTAGTACCTTCCTAGATGAATGTTACCCCAGATGGAGGGACAACTTAATGCCCATGCCAAAAGCCAAGTTCAGTAGCTGCAACTCAGCCATGAAACCTATTGGAGTAGTTTCCATACCTCTAATATTTCCTCACTCTAAAGGATCTCTTAGGTTATCTGTTGAATTTGTAGTGTTACAAGATGCAGTCTGTGATTACCTGATCCTAGGTAATGATGCTTTCTGTATGTATGGCATAGATATTTTCCAGAGTAAAGATAGATTCTACACTATTGGTGGTGATTGGAAAAGAAAATTCCAAATATGCAACATTAACATCAAGATACCAGATGTCATTAACAATGCTGAAATCCAAGAAGATCTACTATCTTTCCAGAAAGAATATTTATCACAAGCTGCTGTCAGTGACATATTAAGTGAGAAACAAAAGTTGGATGTGTTGAAAACTTTTTTTGAACATAAAGAAGCTTTCTGCACCACAGAAGAACCAATTGGTAACATTAAAGTGTTGAAGGTGTAATCCCTGTAGAAGGGAATACAAGCAGCAATGGTATCAGCATTGATGGGACTGCTGCCACACCCGCTGAGCATGGTGTATCAGAAAGCAGTAAAAGAAGTAATGCACCAGAGGACTGGAGCATTCCTGTAAAAAGAAGAAAAGTATAATTACATTCTTAAAAGGAAAAGCCCTTGGAGATTTCCCATTCAGAATGTCTGCTGCTTGGCTATTTGCTCAGCATTCATTTATTATAAATACTAGTTTCTTTTCCCCCATTTGTATCTCTGATTCATTCCATCATCTCATCTTATCCACTCACTTACATACACACATATCAACTACACTTTATTCTTTATTCTATATTCTATATTATAAATACATTACAAATAAATAAATACTTAACAATAATACCCCACCAACAATACATTATCAGTACCAGCACGCACTATCAACAACATGTCTAACTCGTCAACTACACCCTACCATTCAACCCCTCGGATAGTGTTGAATAACAGTAATCATCACGTCTGGTCCACTCTCATGGAGATTGAACTGGACATCTTAGGTTGTCTGGAGGTTACAACCAACGAGGCCAGCAACCTGTCTCAAGAAACAGAGAAGAAAGGTTACCACCTCATCGTTCAATACCTGAGCAAAGAAGTTTTGGGATACCTATCAAATGTCATCAAGACAGAAGACAAAGGAAAAGGCTCCGTTGCCTGGAACTTGCTGAAAAGCAAGTTCGCGGGAAGTACAACACATGCAAAAAGTGTTGCTTTTGGAAATTTGAACAAGATCAAATTTGGGGACACGTCCCAGTTTGTGAATGATGTTCGCGCTGCAATCTCGCGACTTCGGGCGACAGGTCTCAGCATGGACTCTGAGTGTTTATCACTCACAATACTGCAGAAGCTGCCGAGGGCGTATGAGTCTCTCGTTTGCATCATATCACAAATGGAACCAATTTCGAATGAGGAAGAAGTCCTCAAGCGAATTGAAAAAGATCAATTGCAATTTAATTTTCGGGAGAAGAACGCCGAGGCTCTCTTCACAAAGAAACCTTACAAAAAAACCTACAACAGTAATGACAGAAAGAAGCAAACCAAGTGTTACAAATGTAACAAGCTTGGCCATATCGCTAAAGACTGCTGGTCCAAAGGATTGGAGAGTCACAATACTGATAAAAAGCATTTCAAAAATCAAAAGAAAACTTTCATAGCACTATGAAGAAGAGGTTACCAGCCTCATGGCTGAACAGGTCAATATCAATGACCAGTACATGGAAATTTATAACAATCAGGCCATCAATAAAAATTTTGAATGGACCAATTTACCATATGGCGAAGAAGCCATGGAACCCCAGGCCCAGGGAGAAGACTCAGGCTATGAAGCTGATGTGAGTCAAGTGTTCAACTCCAATTATGTGAACAAAAATGCACAAGTTGTTAATTATAGCCTTTTATTAAATAAAGACAGAGGACCTAGTGGAATCTTAGTGGATTCAGGGTGCACTGACCATATGTTTAACCAGAAGAAATTCTTTACTAATTTTATTGAATGTAAAGGCAATGTAAATATTGGTGAAAAAGGTAGATCAATAAAAATTGAAGGAAAAGGCAATGTTAAACTTATTGGTATAAACAACAAAATAATTGAGCTTAAAACAGTGTATTTTGTTCCAGAATTACCATACAATTTGTTATCTTTGAGTAACTTATGGAGCCATGGAATCCAAATTGAAAATGTTGGAAAAATGTTCCACATAAAAAGGAAAGACAAAATTATATTTGATGGAGAAGTCAAATCAAGGCTATTACATGCCAATTTAAAACCAATAGAAGCTAGTGTTTATTCCTCCATCATCCATAGAAGATCAGGTCACAAGATGACAGATGAAAACTGTGAAAGCTGCAAATTTGGCAGAATGACTAGAAACAGATTTTCAAAGTCTAGAAAAAGAACAGTTAAGGTAGGAGAAGAATACTCCATAGATCTGGCAGGACCTTTTAGTCCTGCATCACTAGGGGGAGCTAAATATTTTATCAATTTAGTTGATACTGCTAGTAATTTCACATGGGTAAAACCTATAAGAAATAAAGATGATACAGCAGAAGAAGTCATGTTCTTATTAAAAAAGTGGCATAGAATGGGAATTCTAAAAGACCTTAGAAGGATTATTACTGATGGAGGAGGTGAATTCATTGGAGAAGAATTCCAAGATGTTTTAAGAGATTTTGGCATTACCCACATAAAAACAACTCCTCATACTCCTCAGAATAATGGAATAGTAGAAAGAATGAACAGGACTCTTATGGAAAGAGTTAGGACTATCATGATTGATGCTAGTCTCCCAAAGTTCCTGTGGGCAGAAATATTGTCTACAGTAAGCTACTTACATAATGTAATTGAAACAAAGAGAGGTTGTCCATTTGAGATGTTTATGAAAGAATTACCCAATAATAAGAAGTTAAGAACCATTGGATGTTTGGTTTACTATAATATTAGCCACTATGGAAAAGTGGGAAAATTAGAATCCAGAAGCAGGAAAGGAATCATGATTGGTTATGACCAGTTAAGTACATGTTATAGGATATATGATCCTGAAAACAGAAAGGTCATAAGAACCAGAGATGTAAGATTCCAAGAAGATTTTTTCCCATTAAAGAAAGTTGTTGAAGATACCTGGGAAAATCCAATCTTACCA